>JAVJGI010000050.1:103787878-103820722 GCA_035590275.1 Ibycter americanus
AGGCTGCCCAGAGAGGTTGTGGAGTCTCCTTCTGTGCAGATGTTCAAAACCCACCTGGATGCGATGCTGTGCAGCCTGCTCTGGGTGAACCTGCTTCAGCAGGGGGGTGGAATAGATGATCTCCAGAGGTGCCTTCTAACCCTGAGCATTCTGTGATTCTGTGATACAGTTAGGCAAAGGTTTCTTGTGGACAAACATCAGTGCTGCCAGTGGAGAGGAGTCTCAGCATGCCTCGTGTAGGTGTGCATCAGTCTCAAGCACTTCACATTTGCTGATCCGCCTTCCCCAGTCCTTTCATTAGGCTTCTTCTGGGGCCACTGCTGCCAAAAACAGCTACTGGGACTTGCCAGAGTAGTCAAAGCTTGTCTGGTTTTGCTTGTCTTTCATTATTGTGAATGGGATTGCACTTAGGAAGGAGAAACGAAAGGGCATAGTGCTTTATTGTATCCATCTCCTTCACTGGGAAGGCACGAGATAAGGATAGCTGGGAAGGACTGCCTCCTTCTACAGTACTGCAGGGCTGTGCTGAGACCTTGCCCATGTCTAATGTTTGGTACATCTGTTGCATAGGTGCTAGGAACAGCCACAGCCAAATATTTCAGATGCAAATGTTTAGATGATGGACCACAAATCATGTTACAAGGAAACGTTTTTTCCTGGACTTTTGTTATTGCTGATGATCAAAATGTAAGATTGAGATGATTTACAGGGGTGGGGTTTTTACTCTGTTTTGTGGTACACAATTCTATTTTTCTCTAATTCTCTATTTGACCTGCAGATAATTGGTTGTACATAAGACTGTATATATTCTGGTTCAGCTGTGTTTTCCAAATCACATCTGGTGTAAATAGCAGTTCTTGTACAAAAAAGAAAAGAGAAAAGTTAATTTTCTAAAATGCTTTTATTCTCAAACCTTGTGTTAGATATAATTCCAGATGAAGTTCAAGCTATTGTTTTGTAAATCAAGAAACTTGCAAGTCTAAAAAACATTTTAAGTTACACAGAGTGCTTGAAGAAAAAACTGGGTCCAGTATATTTCCTCACTGTGTCTCATGTAAGGAACAGTTCTGCAGAAATAAATGCAAACTGAGTAGGAGAAAAGTGTATTCATTCACTAACCATCCCACCATGAGGGAAGAGAAGTTATATACTAGCAAATGAAAACATCTTTTTTCCCCCTCTTCTTCTTCCTATTTTTCTAAGTCAAACACATGCCATACCCCGCTCATGAATAATGAGAATGACTCTCCTGCTTCTCTTGGGCTGAGGACTGCTTCACGGCTCATCGTGCGCCTGCATTATCTCCATCCCACCCATGCTCAGAGGAATCCAGAGTCAGGCTGGGTAGAAGTGCAAACTCCTCATCCTGCCTCAGTAACCTTACTGACTCAGTAACATTTCTGACCAGTGTGAGTAAAGACTAAATAAGAACAAAGAGTAAACAAAAGACATTCCTATGCAAAAGGCAATTATTTTTTCAGTTGATTTTATCTAAGAAAGGACTTTGTTGTCAAGACTCCTCTATTTCTATTTCAGTTGCTGTGTCTTTTTGTATTGATTTTTTGTAAACATTGTGACTTGTAGCAATTAGCGGTACTTGCCCAGCAGCAATGTACAATAAAACAGGTATTTTCTGAAATAGAGTGGGTGAGAAGAAACCGTAAATGTTATCCATGAAGAACACAGCCTAGGTTTTCGTTGAGTATAGAAAGCCTTCTGAAAGACTGTATAAATGAACTGAGTTTGATCATAGCAGTGAATAATATTTTTTTTTCTAATTTCTGTCCCACAACATGAAATGCACGAGCAGCCAAGGGCCTCCTGGGAGGAAACGTTCTCAAGAGGTGTCCCACCAGGTCAGGTCCCCCAAGAGACACCTCCAGGCAAACCCCTTCCTGCAAACCAGCTGGGTGTTGTGCTAGGCTGGACATCAAACTTTGTGGCCTCCAAAACAGGGAAAGGATCCTGGCTATGGCTATAGGAACACTTTCAGGTACAGCAAGCCTGATAAATACAACAGGGAGAAAATCCCCTGAAGTCCCAAGTGACAAGTGAGATGGATTTTTTTGAGACCTGGATTTACAAGTCTACATGTGACCAAGAACCAGTTCAGACCTCTTAATCCATTTACTGGATCAGAATCTTGATCCACCCTCCTTAGCCCTCATCTCCTGAGAGGGACTAACGCTGTGTAGCCAGCTCCATGGAATGGGACAATAAAGTCGTATAATACGCTTTAGAGAGCCACAAACAGCAGCGACTGCCACACAGGAAACTTAAGTAAAGTATCCCTTGAAGGTATTTCTGGGAACAGATGTGTTAATACTCAGGCACATTTTAGAATGCGATCACTTAAGTTACCCAGAAAAGTTAGTTTATGCAGAAGAAAGAAGCTTCTAAAAAAATGTAGTATCTAATTGTGATGATAGCTACAGAAAGCAGTCTGCAGTGCAGCCAGTTGCTGCTGTGTGATGCAGTAATCCATTACCTGATTAGAAAGGCAAGGTAGCGTTTTGTTACCAGTGTGCCAGTGATTGCAAAGGGGAGAACTCAAAAAAAAAATATTTCTCCATGTTGCCATTGAGTACTTATTATCTGCTGTCAAGAGGGGTTTGAGTATTATTGTGTACACTGAGAGGCATAAAAACATTAGGCTGATCTGCATACAATGCTTTTTCTGCTGTATATGCCTCCCAAGATTTAGCTGTAATCCACCCATTGATTCTGTCCTATTAGGAGTCCTGTGCAGCGTTAGGAGACACACATGACCTTCCTGATGGCCAAGGTTGGTAAGGAGACCCTTACAGATGCCTTATGCCTTCTTTTATCACAGCCAACCAAATACGGCCCTTTTGAAAAAATCACTCTTGAAACAGCCTCCTCCCTCATTTCCTTGAAGTGACTATTCAGTGGCTACGATGGAAATTTTTATTCCAACATGAGAAACCAGACAGTTTCTTCAGGCTTGCCAGGTGAGGAGCCTTTCCTCAATGTCCTGCTGGAGAACAGAGGTGAAATCAGGAGCTCCATAGGCCAGGAGAGCACAGCAGGGCACAGGAGAAAGCAGCAGCAGTGCTTGGAACTTGCAGAGTATGTGCCAGGACAGACTGTGGGCTATCTTGAACGTCTGGCTGCCTTTCAGCAGCTAGGGGACATACCTGAGTATGCAGAGAAAGACCCACGGGATCCTTCAGAGCACAGAGATACAGATGTACAGAGGAACTGAACTTTTTATGCCTTTTGGCGGCTAGCAACTATTTTGCAAGCTGAAGTAGTTTCACTGGAAGCATTTGATGGTATCTTTTATCCCTAGTTAGGGGTGGGGGTGAGAAATGCTCAGACAGAAGTGCAGCCAATGATGTCTCTTAAGTCCCTCAAGCCCTAGAGCTTGTGCACCGTGCTCCTGCCCTGGACACCACTAAACCATCTAAGGTCAAAGCTCTCCCACATCTCAGCTTGCCTCTCTCCATGTGTCACAGCTCACTCTCCCACAGATTTCAGCTACAGACAGCTGCAGCTGAGCTATACTGCTCCATGGGTTGCCATTTGTCAGCTGAGCTGTACTGACCATCCAGCAGCTCGCTCCTAGCTTTGTGCAGAACCAGAGACCTTGAGACTTAAAGCCTTCTCAGGGCCAGAACCAGTATCACTTAACATTGTGGCAGGTGAGACTCAGCTGCCAAGCAGTCAGACAGCTAGCAACTGTCTGTCCATAGCTGGGTTGCATTAGTACAGTCTTTTATTTTAAATGTCATCTTTCATATTAATTTCAAACTAGCAAATAAAAATGAGCAAATTATAGAAGTATCGAGGAGGCAGGCTCAAATACTTTACAAGTGAGGTCCAGAAGCCTAGCAGAAAACCTCTGTCACATCTGTGTTGGCAAGGTCAGTCCAGAAATTACTCCTCTGTGCTTGACCTCACCTCTGGAGTGAGTGAGGCAGCTGTTAGGAAGATGAGGGTGGGAGGGAGGGTAGTTCAGTCCAATGAAGTAAGGGACAATTTCTATCTTCACTGGTGCATTGGCTGGAAAAAAATGCTGGGAACCTTGTCTGAAGGCAGCTGCGCTTCCCCTGCAAACATCACTCCTCTTCTGTGCAAGAGTTATTGTGAGCCAGCTGTAAAGCATCCTCCACATCAGCTGCCTAATCCCTGAGGACACAGAAAAACTGACTCAGCTTACACATATCTTTCACTGTCAGCCAGGAGAGGGAGTTCAGAGAGAGAACGGGCGGGTGGGGGAGCTTTGAAAGCTGTGTCTACAGCAAGTACTCACAGGCAGCTCTCTCGAAAGCATTCCCAGTCGGGAGCACAGAGCAGAGGCAGCAGTAAGTGCAACAAAGCAGCAAAGCCGGTCCCCAGTGCTGCAGCCGTGGCAGATGCATGAGGATGGCAGCACTGGGGCACCTGCACAGTAAAGGCATGTTCTGTGGTGCTGCTTTTCAAGATTTGACAAAAATGCTGGGAAAAAGAAGGGGGAAAAAAGTGACAATCTGCCCCTAGAAAACAAGTGTGGTGCAAACTGGGCTCTTGATGCTGGCGGGCACTCTTTCATGTTAGAAAGATGGATAATAGACCGATAGAAAACAAATACACACATACTTCTGCTTGTGTGTATAAATAGAACACACCATACATAGACACATAGCCTGAAAGTACTAACATACCAATAATTGTAAAGTGAGCCAAATTCTTTAATTCTGGCACTGATTTTTACTCACTAGGCCCTATAAAATGGAGCTTCAACCTTGCTTATATGGACCCCTGCAAAACTTGCAGTGGAGCTGCTGCCCCCTAAAAATTGGGTTAATCCTTTCTGAAACAGTTTTTTCTTCTATACCTTCTATCACTCCCTTAAAAGCAATTTTTGAGCCATCAAGGGTCAGTGGACCACAGGTTAAAAAACACTGCTTCAGAAACCCTGGACAAAACGTGAGGCCCACAGTGCTGAGAGCTTCCAAACACCAGGGGTAACATCCCACCTCAAAGGCTTTACAATAAATAGATGAAATGGAGAGAAGAGACACAGGGAGAAGGAAACACTGAGAAGCAAATCCACCTGCCTGGCCCCAGTTTGCTTGGATGATGTGCAACTCTCCTTGGGGCCAAAAAAAAGCCGTTTTCCATCCTGGCATGTGGCAGCAGCTGAACTGAAGGAAAGCAGGTGAGGCTGAGCAGGCAGAGGCAGCACTGCAGGCTTCAGTGGGCTTCCATCTCTCTCTGCCCGACCCTGCCAGGTTTCACACACTCACCTCAGGGGCTAACCACAGCTGGCACATCCATTTAAAAGCACTTTCGTGTCTTCTGGGGACTCCTGTCTATCATTGTCACCGCAGCAACCCATCAGGAGCAACATCTGGCAATGCGGTCTACTAATTGTATTATCACAGCATCTGCACAGCTGTAAGACATGGCCATGCTGCAGGGACTCCCAGGCGCAGAAAATGAGTTTCTGCTGTTGTCAGGTCTCTGCTATTAGATATTGCAAATAGAGAAAGGCACTCCAAAGACTGAGGACCAACTGGACACGCTGTCTTTTCTCCAGCCCAACAACTCAGTGTGAGACAGGAACGCAATTTAGTAGTAATTGAAGTAGATTATGCCATGTCCTGCAGGGTTGGCTTTGGCTCCCTTAATGCCACATTTCTGGTTTTAAAATGCTTTCTTTAGCTGTCTCAGAATTATGTATATATGCAAGCTATGTAAACACTTATGTGAGTATTTACATATGCACATATAAGGCCAAATAATGCACAAATTATGTACAGATGTCACTTGTGTAAATTCATTTTGGACTATCCCAATGTGAAAAATACACACACAGCCATCAGCCATGGAGGAGCTGTGCGGAGGGCAGCTTGCTGGGAGTCTGCAGAGTGGGGATCCAGCGGAGCTGCAGGAAGGGTTAGCTCAAGCAGCAGGAAAAAGCACCTGGCAGCAGGCTGCATTCAAGCATGGAGTGATCTTCCTGTGGACATGAGGGGAGGCAGCCATCACTTGAGATAAACTGAACATGAGAAATAAAATTTAGAAAGATTCCTGAAATGGCAGGCAGAAGAACCCAATGAAAGCCAGAAAAGCCTTTCTCATTTCCTGAGAGAGGGAGTCAGTTCCCAGGGCTGGAAAAGCCTGGGTGCCATCCCAAGACTACAGCAGGCAGATGCCCATGGAGCCACACTGGGTCCAAACAGAGAGTGGGAAAAAGCCACTGCCTTTCAACTGTTTCCCCTCTGTATTTCTCTGACTGCTGAGGACAGTCAGCAAACTGAAGCAGGCACTGATCCCAGAGCAAGAATTTAATTGTGGCCTCTGTCCAGCCTCTTCTGGTTTTGCTATACAGTCAGAGCTCTTTTTGACTATGAGTTTCAGTACAGCTCAGCCGCTTATCTACTTCATAATATACTCAGTCATTCAGCAGCTACCTGACAAAGCTCAGTTCTAGTGGAAATAAAACCAAAAGCGTCTCTGTTACATGATACATTTATTTCAATCAGATGAATTGATGCTAAGGACAACTTTTTTTTCTTTTCTTTGATATGTTTATGTATACATTTAATGAATTTGAAAAACTAGATTATGCTTTTGCAAGGTACTCAGAAAAAAAATCAAGAATTTTAGTCAGATTATAAAACACGGAGATTCTTTCGTGCATGTTTCAACCTGCAGCATTCAAATAATGGAGCAACTTTATTAAAACCTACATGCTAGAAGGAATTCTGCATCTCATTTTTGGTAATAAAATGCAGATTGCTTTAAGGACCCAGAGATTTATACTTATTTACTGATGATCACAAAGAGTTTTAGCAGTTACTCGTTAAGTTAAGCAGCCAAGTTTTAACAGTTACCTGTTTAGCCCGGTCTGTAGATTTCCAAAGATACTGTTTTCCATTTAGTTTTCTGGTGTTTTCTTTGAATAAGATGTTAGAAACCATGCTTAATTTTATAAAACTAGATTCACCATGAAAGACATGTTTTTAGGGAGGCTTGAAATTTCTGTGTGAACACTAAAGAGTACATCTGACTGGAAATTAACTGTGGAATTACACACAGAATATGACAAAAGTACAATCAGAATGCATGTCAGTTGATGAAGAAGCAATTTGCCATAGAACATACACAAACAGAAACATAATATTTTACTGTAGGAACACTATCAGAGAATCTACCACATAGTAGGAGTAGCTGAAGGAATCTTACTGGTTGATATCCTGGTTATTTTTACAGTTCCTAGTAATTTTTTACATTCTACTAATAACTCAAATATAATAAAAATTGTTAGAACTATAAAATGTAACATTGGCAGATAAAAAACAGGAAAGCCTGTGGCAGAAATGTGTCAAATGTCTTACCAATAAATGTTAAATTAGGACATAGCTCACAGGTTGTTATATTAAGCTGTGGACATTTTGACACAAGAAAGCAGTAAGAGGAGCTTTGCAGATTAGTTTCTACTATAAACCTATTCCGTGATTTTAGGACACTCCATGAAAAAACAGGTTTATTTTGTGAACTATAATACTGAATGGTCTCTGATTCTATACTTCCTGCATTCAGAGAGCAACTGCAGCTGGGCTGAATAACTGCACACGGCAAATCCAGCAGCACACACCCATGGGAGACATCAAATCACAGGAAATCAGAGCAGCATCATGGATTCATCTCAAGAACAAGTACGTTGCAGACCTATTAAAGCACAGCTATAAAGAAGTTTTCTACTGCAAGTGAAAACTGAAGATGTTGACTATCATATCCATGAGACTGTTTTCTTGAATTATCTTTGATAGGCAACGTACAGGAAAAAAATTAAGATCAGGTTAATATATCCATGTTACCTAACTTGTTAAATAACAAGTACCTTAATAATTAAGCCAAATAAAGTCAGCGGCACATGGGAATAAATCATTGACTTCTTTTGATCCTGCTGTCCATTTTACTAACTGTCACACATTAAGCTAAATAGATTGTAAGTCTATATATAGATCAGGTAAGGCTTATTTTCATATATTCAGGTTTTTCCTTAGCTGAATTAGTAATCTGCTACCCTGGTAACACGTAGAAAAATGGTGACATTTCTGTCTTTGCATTCTTAAAATAAAGAAGGTGTATTCTCACCTAAGTGGAAGAACAAAACATTATCTATGTAAATGTTCAGTCAGTGTTCAGATACGATAATACAAAAGTTTGCACCCTATACGTGACATAGTTTTAATTTCAAATATCAAGTAATAAATACCTACAGTGAATGGTTATTAGTACTTGATCAAATACCGAACCCCAACAAAAAACATTCAAACATCAATATCTTTTTTCCTAAATCTGCATTTAGGAAATTTGGCATAGTCCTCTTGCACTTAAATCCATGCAGTCATATTAAAGATCATCGTCCTGCCTGGATTTTGGAGAATGACTTCATATGGCTATGATCACTGTATATTACACAGTCAGAAGATATTTCTTTGAGCTCTACCCATATTTCTTTGTCGATATCTGTTGTCTCTTATCCTGTATTTGGATTTTATATACTTTGAGGCAGGCTTTAAGTCACGGTTAGTGCACAAACACACACAATTAAATTAATTCTGTATTTATATGTGCATGACTATATTTAGCAATGTATTTTGATCTTTCTTTTGGCCTTTGGACTCTATCCATCCCAGGTTTTTGTGAGAGGTTATTAGTGCTGGATATTTTCCAAAATTTCACTGAAAAGAGATTTTGAGTTGTTCCAGAATCTCTCACATCTTCATCCATCTTCCCCATGCAGGACTGGTGGTTTTCAACTGTTACCCTGTGAGCTTCTGGTGTGGGAAGGGAAATATCTTTTGCTCTTTTCTGTAGAAAACAATGAGATTTCAGTCTATGGCTGTCTCTTCTGGATTGTGTCTGTGCAAAATAATAGTTTAGGCAGAAAGTAAAATATTACTGTTGTATTTTGACAGATAAACCAAATGTGAATCTAACTCATAGAACTGTTTGAACATAACCAGGCAGCTTTAAAACAAGTGAAAAGTTAATAATAACTTTTGGTTCTTGTAAAGCTAGAAAATATCCAGTCACCTCTATGTATCATACTTAATATTACATAGCCAATACAGTTGCTTTCAGCTACAAAGATGTTGCCCTGTAGGAAAACAGCAACCAGCTCACTCAAAGGCAGAAAGTGGATCATACAGCTGCTGGGATTTACCTTAGTCCCTTGCAGTCCATCCTTCATTTTAAAAATACAGAAATTTTGTAGTAGGTAGCATGAAGGGTCTCTTGATGCAAAGAGCAGAAGATAGCACTCTACATCTCAGTAATGAAATGAAAAACATTGATATAAACATTATCACAGGGTAAACTTTGATATGAGGGGTTTGTGGGCCAGGTAAAATTAAAAGACCAGTATTTTCCATTGACAATGGCTGAGAGAGGCTAAAGTCTACCTGAGAATGCCCAGCTAACTAACACGTCTACTTGCAAGGATGTATCATGATTCAGCAAAAAATAATCTGGGTTTTAAAGCTGCTTGTGCAAGGTGAGAAGTACACCAGCTATGTGAGGCAAAGAATAAATCCACTAAGGACACGTCCTCCAAGTGCAAATGCATTCAAAGACTTTCATAGGCTAAGTTTTTTACAGGATACTTTATGGCTGGGAGTGGCTCCAGCAACCACTATGAGGCAGATATAAAATCCTTAAAGTCAGCACTAAGTATCACATAGCCTGGCTAATTCAAAAGAAATGTAGTCATGTCCCCACAATTGAGTCAAATGTATCCTGCTGCATCCCAGATGCCAGAGCTGGTATTAATGATGGTGGAGCCTTGGTTTCACAAGAATGGTACTTTGTCGGGTATGGTATGAAGCAAACACAGGACAAAGCAAGCACCAAGGCCCCAAAACTCACTTTTTCTGTGAAAAGATGGAGAACTACAGACTGTTCCCGTGACTTCCAGCATGATACTTCTTTCTAGCAAGTGAACAGCTGATTTGTTAGTATTTCTAAAATTAATTCATTCCTGTGGTAATTTTAAGAAAATCTGTATGTTAAGTTATTAAAAGAGTATATACCAAAGGCATTGCATAATCACAAAATTGGTTGAGTTGTTTTGTAACACAGTATTCATTTCTGGCATAAGTATTGCACTGAAATGAAGACAGAATTCCTGTCTGGTTTGGCTATTATGCAGAAAAGTAATTTATGCTCTTTTATAGACAGCAACGCTCCTGACTTCAGCCAACAGGCAAAGCAATTGAAGTATGTTACTGAAGTTCTACTACAACAGTTGGCTTGGCCATTATTGCACTTCTTCCCTGCAAAAAAGTCTTCTGGTAATTCAGAAAGAAAAAAAAATAAATAAAACCATGCAGGTCAGTTCCTTCTTTAAGGTAAAATGAAATTACAAGTTATGAAAGCAATGCTTTATGGAATGCAAGTGACATGTGAACCAGATTATCATGTCTTTCCTTTAGGGGAAAGAATAGCATCTTTCTGATGAAACAGAAACTATACTCTAAATTGATTTGTGAATGTGCCTTATTCTCTTCTACTATTTACTTCAGAAGGTGGGAATATTTTGACTAGGTTTATGTGATCTTTCTCAGCAGACTCGCAACTTTTAACATAACATCAAAATACAGCATTTTATATATCATAACAATGCTCAAAGCTACAAAAAACAAAAAGAAGTAAGCAACCATGAATAAAAGTTACAACTCTCATTTTACATCTAGAGAACATAAGGACTGAGTACCTGAGGAGTGTATTTCACATGCAATTTATACAGCATTTCAAGCATGGTTTCTTGAACTCACCTTATGTGACGCTTTTTTTTCAGCATACATTCCTGCAAGTCCATTTCACTTTAAATAATCTCTAAGGGTTCTGTGAGGGACTCCATGAAACAAGATCCAAGCTCTTTGGAGTCCCTGGCTGATACATGTCTACTCCTCCAAACTGGGAGAGCTTCTGCTGTTTTATATACAAAGTTAGGTCGGCCTAGTCTCCAAAAATTGTTACTTCAAGATACCTTGATGAGTCATGATAAAATCCAAGTGTAAATTTCTGTTTAACAGGAGGGAAAATTATTACATACCACAGTTCAAAATCAAACAGATGCTTTTGTATTTGCCATAAACTGTGCAAACACTGTACTATTCCAGAATGCACATTAAATTCAACACATTTTTCACCACCAATGACTCTCTCCCTTCCCACTCCCCAGTGCCTAAAAAACTCAAGTCAGATTCCAACAATGATCTCTCTTGCTTACACAGAGAACATAAACAGCTTTTAAATACTCATGGTAAGGACAAAAGGCTTATGATCTCATGAAAAGTTGCATCAGATGTTTTATCACTATTACTTTTCCTCCAGATGGGAGAAAAAGGGAGTTACAAAAACAGCTGGCAGAACTCCACCATGAGTGAAGTGCCATATTCCTCCTAATCAGAGAGGAAGCTTCCTGGCAATCAGCATTAAGGATTGTTGGAAAGCTGTGGCAAAGACAGATATAGACAATACTGATAAAAAGATACATTATGCATTTCAAACTCTACTTCATACCTACCTGTGACCAAAAAACACAAATGTGGCTTGAGCCCATACAACATTCAGAAATTAAATGTGTCCCGCACACCTTTGACCATCCTTCACACACATTCTGTTCAGCTCAGTAACTCTGTGCATAAAGCTGAAGTTCCTTCATTTCACATCTGCTTGGCACTGGTTTTGCTTTCTAGACATAATCAAAGTAGAGAGAGAGTCTGAGGCAAGAGTTTAAACTTGTTTCCATCTTACCCTGTTAATGTATTATTGAAACAATAGCACATCAGTTTGCACCTCATATTTTACACAGTTTTAGTCTTCATAATTGCAGAAGAAAGTTGAAAACCCATGAAGTAAATGCACTTAATTGTAATAGGCAAAGTGCAATGTCCATGTCAGTGGGAAAAGGAATACCAAACAAACCAGTCTTTGTTGCTGCCTTCTACTGAAAGGGATAAATGAGAATTTAAATCATCACTGATGGAGGAAGGATTTGGTACCGAGATATCTGAGCTGCCTAACTAATGGGATATCTGATGAAATCAAGTATTTCCGTTTCAGAAGACCAGTCTCTGCACCAAGGAATACTCAAGCTACATGAAGTGCACACACATCTGAAAAGCACTAGGAGCTCTGCTCAGCACTGTGGTTGTTTGGTAGTGCTCAGAAGAGCATGGAAACTTGCTTAAAAGTCGTTTTCCTTGGCAGTAGACATTCAGCTAAATGTAGGATTGCTTAAACTGCCAGTCACTACTTTGATATTGGCTGCTACATAAGCAACAAAGTGGTTCCTTGCTCAGAGATTTTTGTTATTTGTGGCTGTCAGATCTCCTACCTAGGATCCTGGTCATGGAGAGAACCCAGCTGTGCTGAGAGATGAACATGATGTATTCCCTTCCTGAAAGAGCTCACATTCCCAACAGATTTTTGCACCTTTACTGAGATATATAAAAACCCCATGGAACTATCCTGTAACAACATATCAATATCACCATGGCTGAGATTATAGGGAAGCTACAAGGTAAAAAAAAAGAAATTCTCTAGGAACCATCTCTTGAATTTGTAATTCACTCCTTTCTCTCTTCCTAAACTTAAAATACAGGTATATGGACTTCTCCAGAGCCCAACGCCTTCAGCAGCAAAGAAAGCCTCTGGGGAAGCTCAGCGCATCTAAGGAAAACAAGGAACTGGCAGTTCTGCCATATGTCCTTGTGGACTATTTGTCCGAATCTGAGTGCTGGCTGCCGGGTTTTCTGCTGTGACTACACACTTTCTTTGCAGATGATGGAAAAGGAGACTAAAATTGCAGATGAAGATAAATTCCCTAGGGGTCTGAGTTTGTTCAGATCTGTCTAATGCATTTTTCACTTTATCTGTTTTATATCTAAATAAAACCAGGGTGCTTTTTAAACACAAGCTACTTTGGATTCCTTAAAGCCAATGTGCCAAATCAACATGAAAGTTGGAAAGGGAAACTGAATACCCCTGCTAAGTAGGATCCAAGGGGGGATCCAACAACAAAGAAACACAAACTTACTTTTTATTCCAACACTGCAAAGAGCACTTTTTCAATCCACTGACAGCCTGACCCAGCAGGACTTGGGGCCAGTTACAAAGAGAGTACAGTATTGTCTAGAAGCTCACTTTTGTGCCCTTCTCATACTGGAGAGATCATGGGCAAGCCTGTCCACATGAATTAAAGCAGGCTGCCCTGTTCAGGCACTGCCTCACAGGACCAGAACAGCAGCTGGAAATCAATGTGGAAGAAGATTGTAGCAGCACAGGGAACAAACAAAACTGTCTGTACTGTTTGTTTTTATGAAGACTGGGCACTGAAGTTTTATCTGCTTGTAAACAGGAAACAAAACAATAATAGAAATACGGTACCTGAGGTAAACGACTTCTGGAGACACGTGTAGAAAAGGCTGGGCTGTGTGATGGGGACCTTGTATGTGCTAGTAGCCGCACAACAGTGCACTGCAAGGGATCAGATTGTCAAAAGCACAGCAATCAGAGACAGCACAGGATAAAAATAATACAGGAAGTAGGAAAGGGAGTAGTCTTCAGCTGGAAGAGGCTGGCCAAGATGCAGCAGGGGTGAAAGAACAGCAAACAGCTCTCTCCCCCAGCCAGAGATGGCAATAACTCAGCTGAGAGGATATTACCAAGGCATACAATGAAAGACTGGCATTAAAGTGAGGGGATCTGCAGAGATGTTCCTACAGGCCCAACTTACAAAAAGGATACAGATTCTTTAACTCCTCTTTAGCATCTACATCCTCCCATTTCTGCACACCCGGTACCTCTGAGTGAATAATGGTTGCTTCCTTCTGAAGAAGTCATTTCTGAGTCTCTTTAATCAGCTGTTGTCAGAGTCTTCTAGACCAAATAGTTTGCAGGTGGCAAGCACAGCTGGGCCTGTCATGTTAATGCGATCAGTTTTGCACCTCTCTCTGGATGGAGCCACTTGATCTCCTCACTGCTGGATGATTTGAGCACCAGCTCCCTAACCACAGTTGACATTGGTCAAAGGCATCCATTTTGTGTTTGAACCACAGCTCACCCTGTAATGATGATAAATTAAGATGTTCCCTGTACCAAGAGCAAGAGTTCTGACACAGCAGCACTATTTCCCCTCTGCCACTGGAGGAATCCCCCCTGAGCAGGAGTCACACATCTAGCACCAGTCCTCTGGCCAGACAACCAGAGCGCATCCCCAGAGCAGTGCGCACTCCACACTGGAGATACTGCCCCAAGGTCTTTCATGGATGTCTAGATAATAGGGACCTTGACAGTTTCATATTACATCAAATTAAGTTAATAATACCTGCTGAATGCCCTTAAACCCTAGCTAATGAGTGTCCTCATTGCAAGACTTAATTCAGTTTTCACTGTACCTTTAGAGTTCAGCCTGAAAGCCTCTTTTATTAAATTCTTGCTCTGCTAGTTCAACAGCAAGCCAGCGAAACCACAGTAGTGTAAAGTTTTAAGTCAAATTGCATAGAGAGGGCAAGAACTGTTCTGTAAATCCACATAATAAATTCTAGTGGAAACCCAGCGTATTAGTCCTTGTCAGGATAATGGCTGCTGAAGAAACACTGTGCTGGTCATTTTAAATAGAAGACAAGAAATCCCAAGTAATTCCTCACCAGCCCATACTTCTCCTCTACTATGCCGAGCTGCATTTATGTCCCACTGTTCCAACTCTTTCATTTTTAAAATTACATTCTCCAATGAAGTAGCCTGTTCTATGTAAATATCAAAACATTTTATTACTTCATTACACACAATGTTTCTCTAAAGCAGCAGGCATTTTATAGAAACTCACAAGAGACAAAAACCAGTTAACTACCCCACAATGCCAGCCACAATTACACAGCAGATTTCCAGTGAAACTCAGCTAGCTCACCAGCTTTCAGATACAAACCTACAGCTTTAAGAAACAAGTCATCTTTCCAATCCAGTAACTGTGGTAAGTTCTCACAGGATGCTGAATATTCAGGAATGCCTGAGGTAGCCAGCCAGCTGAGAGTTGACCTTCCCTCTCAGGTGAAACCCTTCATCTGTGGCAGGGTTCTCACTGAAGGAACAAAGACCAAGCACATAAAGAAAAATATATGAGCCTCTGTTTATATACTGCTTTTTTTACAGCGTGCTTCAACTCTGTCACCATCCACAATAACTTCTCTACTGTTTAGCTCAGTAGAATATTTATTTTATTCTCCACTGCATGAAAGACTGTTTGAAGCTTGAATACCTAATAAAACTTTTGGCCTTTATTAAGCAACACTAAGTTCTTCCCTCAGGTATGTAAGCACAGGCAAACATTCACGTGTTTCAAGATGGAAATAAAGCTGTCAGGGTACTTATAGCTATTGGCACGCTCTCTCCATCCAGGTTATAGTAATGTGTATGTAGAACACATAGCAAAACCAAATAGGGGTTAAACCTATTTGCACCCTCATTTTTCCTACATCAACAAAATAAAGCAATGGACATTAGTTTGCCAAAATCAAAACATGAAATGGGGGTTTAGATTTTGATCTATACTCTTAAAGGCAATTTAAGGAAAGACATCCCTCTATTTCTTGTCCTGCTATTTACTATCAAAAGGTTATTTTTTTGGCATCATTAGCAAAAACAGACCTGGTTTTTTACTACTGGTCTACTAGTTTCTCCTTATAGCTGTGGCATTGCATAGGAAAAACACAGTACATTTTAAGCCACAAAATTTTAATTCTGTCAAGAAGTTTTGATTCTGCTATTGACCATCATTGTTTCATATGAACCAGCACATAAAGATATTATCAACCAAAGGTGGCTGGTATACTTCACGGGAAAGACACAGTACACAATACATAGATACAGATATAGACTTAGGAGAAAGAAGGCCAGAAAGGATACAGCTTGCATCCTGAGACATACTGCTGTTTTCACCAGAGAGGGGTGATAGCCATGTGTAAAATGCGATAAAGAACGTGAAGTATTAACTAGGACAGTAACTGAAGTCATTTTATTTCTATCTCCTCTGCACGCTGAGCACACTACGCCTCCTTCAAATGGCTAACTACTGCACACTGAGTCTAAATATTGCCACCCCGTGGTCTGACAGCACTATCTGCCAGCCCTGCAAACGGAGACAACACTTCTTCTAGGCTGGGCACTATATATTCCAGTCCCCACATGCTGTTCCTATTCTACATCCAGTTTCCTTTCACAGACCCCTGCCAGCAAAAGAAATGGTTCCCTGATGACCCCACTTCTCTCTTTCCACCTTTTTCATTTTGTTTTTCTTTTCTGGTGCTGCAGGCTGCCTCCTCCCTCCTGCAGCAGAGCACGAAGACAGACACATCAAGCAGCAGAAGCCAGCAGCAAATACATGTCTCAAAACTTTCATTGCAACATCACACAGCCCATTGAAATACCCTCTGGTGCAGAGGGACAGTAGAAGCAGGGCA
This sequence comes from Ibycter americanus, assembly GCA_035590275.1. NCBI lineage: Eukaryota > Metazoa > Chordata > Aves > Falconiformes > Falconidae > Ibycter > Ibycter americanus. The sequence continues at coordinate 103,804,366 of JAVJGI010000050.1, forward strand.
AATCCTTTACTCAAGCCAAGCCTTCTCCCCTGTCACGTGAGCAGGATTTCTACTGGACTTTCTGTATGGAGCAGTTTCTACAACAAACAGGTAGAGCTACACCTTTGTTTCTCTGTGATGGAAGAGGGCAGTATTAGCCATAGGCTTAAAGCTTTGTGTATCTATTCTGTCTTTACAGATGAACAAGTAAAATAGCAAGTGCAGAGACCTTGACTCTGCAGGGGCATGAAGGAAAATTAAAAGACCTTTCTATTCCCAAATTTTAAGTCCTCTGTGGCTGGCCAGCACCACAGGTCAAGGAAGCCTGCTTCCTGGAGAGGAGAAATGAAACAAAACTCACTAAAGTCAGACCTTCTGCCCACCTGAGTTTTACTAAGAAGTCAGAGAGTCAAAGCAGCAGGTAGAGGTCCCAAACTCGGAAGGCACCACTAGGATTGCTTGGTCTAAACTACATAAATCAAAATCCCCAATTAATGGCTGAATGAATCAAAATAACTTTACAAGGAAAAAGCTTCCAATCTCTACGTAAGGATGGAGAATCTACTATATCACAAACTGGCCCAATGACTAGCTACTGCTGCTTTTAGAGTGTTTTGCCTATTTTGATCTGTGTCTAGCATCAGCTTCTAGCTGACTGCTGGTTTTTTATACCTCAGTCTGCTAGACTGGGGAGTATTGCCAAGCCTCCATTTCCCATATAGCTGCTTTCAGACAGGTTAAGCCTCCTTGTTGCACTCCCTTTTTTGGCTTAACTCAAGCATCCTTCCCAGGCTGGCCTCTATTCCCTCTCCTACCTCAAAGCAATGGGAGACCCCAGCAGGAAGCCCCAGCCAAGCTGCTCCAGCAGGCACCATTGGAACATAGCAGCAACCGCCCCAAGGAGCCAGACCAGAGTTACATACAGAAAGTGATAATGAACCCCTATCAGGGGCTGTTATATGTGCTTCAAAGAGCATGGCATAATCTGCCCATTCGAACATTAGGTCATTTCCTCACCTCTAGTAGATTTTGACTTAACCACTGAAGTTAATTATGCTTCTGTATTGCTGGACAGCCCTTCCAAAGTTATAGTTGTTATTATTAAAACCTGTTGATAGTCTCAATCTTTACACAGATGTCTGAGGTCTTCTCTTAACTTTGCTTATTCTTGGCAGTAACAGTATCCTGTGACAGACTAATGTGGCTGTTGTAAAAAAAATTGTTTTTAGCAGAGCGATGATATTGCCATATATCTGTATCTCCTAATGGACCATTATTTTTGTAGAGGGGCTAGGCTGCACTAACAAAACAATAGTTGTGTTATCCAGAAGCGACATGTTAAACGCTGCTGAGGAAGACCAGAGAAGGGCAGCAGAGACCCCTGAGAGTACAAGATAACAGATGCCAAAACTACAGGAGACCCCAAGGGTGTGAACACAAATCAGAAATGGCCAGCTACTGGTCACTAAGCAAATGTACTTTTGAGAGCAGGGTAGAACCCGTTTTAGGACATAACTTGAAAATGTACAGGCTTGTGTAACAACCCATTGCAGTTGCCCAAGACTGGTGGCCTAGGCAAAGCTGTCTTCAGATTATCCATGACTGCGATGAGAGCAACTGGCTGTGCAGGATGAATCCTTCAGAATAGAGCTATCTGTTATACTATATTGATATGGGCGGATTACTTATTATTAAAGGAAAAATCATCCTTATTACTTTTGTTTGGTATAGTATTTTACTGCTTGTGTTTTGCCTGGTATCCACACCCTCCCCTTGAGGCTTCATTGTAATTTGAACACAATGAAATACCAAAAAATTGGTTTTAAATTATTTTTTTTTACCTCTTCTCTCTAAATTTCATTGGTTATTCCTCTGGTCTCCTGACATTGGAGAGAAAGAACAGATGTGCCCAGCCATCCTCTTTATTGTATGTTATCATTGCCACCCTTTCTTTTCTTTGGAAAGGAAGCAACTTTAAGCTCACAATGAGGCACAGAGATGCCAGGACTACAAAGGACTATTGGGCTGAACTGAAATCAAAAGAACCTTTAAAATTCAACCTGCTTGTTCCAAGCTCTGGATCTTTTCCTGAACACACTGCACTTCAACATCCTGCGGAGGAAGAGTGGCCAGTGCCATCCAGAACAACCTAGATCTGATCTGGATCTGATCCCTCCACTGATTCCTTTAAGAGTGTAGGAATGCATCTTTATTGCTCACTGTCTTATACAATGGGCTTCCTAACATTTTATTCATTGTACTGACATCCTGAGCTCTCTGTAGAGATGTCTAAGTCCTTTTTGGGGTGACAGAGCAGACTTACAGCCCATTAAACTGTCTGATAAGGTGGTGCTTCACCACCCAGTATTTATTCCTTCACATCACAGAAGGAGCAGCAAAGGCTGAGGCAGGAGGGAAGCCAAGAGCTGAACTCCGTCATCTTTCCAGTGAAAGGCAAGAAAACCAAAGCTGAGGAAACAGAACAATTTTGAGCCAGTATTTCTTGCAGTTGCAGTGAGCAGGGTGGCTTAAGGCACCTAATCACCATGGAAGACACACAGCAACCCAGGAAGCAAATGTTATCAATAACCTAATAGGAAAAGGCCAACTTCCAGCAAGTTCACTTGTATTCTCTCCAAGATTTCTTAAGGATAAACCGCTTTTGAAAAGTCCTCAGGTGGTTGCTCGTAAACAGAGCTCATGCTGAAAAGAAATATGGGCTCTTGCCAAATCTGTACTAATTAAGCCTGTTTATGTTCTGCCTGAATGGATGACAGCATGCTTCCCAGGAATTTAGCAAACCTGGGAAGACACTGCAGGTATCTGAATTTTATTTTGGCCCAGTTGTGTTAGTCTTGCTGCCTGAGGTAAAAGCCTAGTAGCGTTGCTATAACCTTCACCTGAAGGATGATCACTGCTGTGCCCCTGTTGAAATTTGGCAGAAGCACGGTGTGTTTTTCAAGGTGGGAATGTACCAGTGTGGTTTCGGTAAGAATGTTCCACGACAACCCAGACCAGGCCTTGGACATTCAAAAGCATTTGATGAAATATTTCTGGCCCCTTTGAGGAATCTTCTGCTGGATCCATCAAAACACAGCCAGGCACCCTGCAGAAATCAATGGGAAAGCTCTTGACAGCCTTCCTTCTTGTGATTCCTAGCTCAACTGTGTTCCCTCAGGAGGCTGGGACTCTGTAAACAGAACCTGACTTGCAGCTTCAGAGCACATCTTTTTATACATCTTACTATTTCTTTTTAAGAACAGTACAAACTAGAAAGAAAGGAGGTCTAAATTTGTGTTAGTGGCATATAAATACAAATCCTTTAGTTGTTTTTTTTTATAGTTGGACAAGCCAATCCACTACTTAGATAGCTCTGCAAAAGTCAGCATAAAGGTGGAGACTTTAAAAGGAGGTTTCCAGATACTTTTTTGCTCAGGTCTCCAAAACCTAAGGCAGCTTTCTCTGTTTAACCGCTCACCCAGATCACATGGGTAACCATTCAATTAACCCTTAACCACTAATAGGAAACCTGTTCAACTTTGTTCTGCTTTTTTAAATGAGGGTCCAAACGAAACAGCTGAGCATATACAGATAGGAAAAAACATTAGTGGATGACTAACCAGTCCGCCCATTGACACACTCTCCATTATTCCCTTCCTTCCTTCTCTCTTCCCAACAGAGCCCAAATGCTGTACAATATGGGGGCTTTCAAGCAAATGGCAAGGCTTTCAACCATTAGGGGTTAATATGGAACATATGCATGGCGAATTATGTTACCTGGTCTGGCAAAATCCTGGGTTTGTTTTATGGACTGGCCTATACTTCAACACAAGTATTCACTTTGGCTTAGCAGGTTTTGGTGCTGGTCTCACTTCTTTTCCAGTAAGACAGTCTGCAATGACATAATTAATAGACAATAAAATGCAGAGTCTTAACTTTGAAAGTCAAAAACACTTCCAGTCCCTGTGCTGCAAAGTCAGACCTTCAGAAGTCCAGCTGGTGGCTGATGGGACAATCCCCCTCAACCTACCCCAGCCAACACCTTCCCAATGCCAGAAGCCTAAGATATGTGGCCTAAAGCCTAAATTAAATTGCTCCTGCAAGCAATTTTCAATGAGGAGAGCAAAAGGAGGATAAGGGTAGGAGACATTATTGTCCTCAAAGCCCACCAGCTCCATAGGATTTTGGAGTTAGTCCAGAAGGCATTGACTTGGCATCATATAGTTGCTGAAAGCAGAGCCATATGTGGCCTCAGGAGTGACCAAAACTGCGAGTGGCACTCAGCAGACTGGGTTACTCCAGTCCAACTCCAGTCACTGGGTAGCCTGCTTCTTGCTGTGGGCAAATAGTGCACAGCTGACAATCCAGCAGGTACTTGAGCTGGTGTAGGACAGAGCATGCTTTTGGCAAATCCTCCTCCTCTCTGCCATCTTCATGTCCCATAGTCCTGGGGGAAACCTTGTGCACTGGCTTTCCAGTCTTGCACAGTTTTTCCCAAACCTTCTCTGTGAAACTGACTGAGGTCTAATGGAAAATGAGCATGTCTCAGTGTGGGTGAGTGAATCTGTCCCTGCACACAGTCACACCACCCTTATCACTATGGTATATAAGCTGCAGTCCTAAAGCTTTTTAAATTTTTGTACATAAGCCCAGAGCTTCAGATGCACATCTTTAAAAATAAAACCAAATAAGCCCACTGGAAGGGAACAAAATAAATTCAAAGTCTTCTGGTTTTCAGATTAGCCTGGGATTTCACAGTTTTATAAGCTCATCTTAAGGTGCTACTGAATCTGCTCCAAAAAACATTCCCAAAGGAATCCCCAGAGTTTAATGCACAGGTTCAAATTAACAGCTAGTGCAAAATATTTGAATTGAGATAGCAAAGACAGAAATTAATTTGTGGACTTCACAAGCTTTCAAAAACATATAAAACGTGGAGCTGAGCCTACTCCAGGTGCCAAGAGACATGGCCAGTATGGTGTGGTCTCACCAGATTTCACTTGTGCAATAATCCATGAAGTCAATAAAATTATTTTAAACCAGTCATAGTACTTACTGCAATTCATGTTTTTGTGAAAAACTACCCCAGTATGAAGATGATTGTTAGCATTCATCTTATGCCCACCCAGCAATACTTTCAGCCTTCACTATTGCAAAACCAGAAGCCTGGGAGCTAAAACAGAATAAAGAAGAGAGACTAAATGTGCATTAAGGGCCCTTCAAGCTCATTTTATTTCAATGACTTGCAGATGCATGATTACTGCTTGGTTTCTCTGCCCAGGAGGCAGACAGTTTCACTTTATGTATGGCTATTTTGTGTATGGAAAACTCAGAATGGTATCTTACACTCCTGGGTTTAAATTCAATAAAAATATTCCTAAAATATACACTAGCTGGTTACAAACACAGAGCCAAATTCGTTCCATGGGTTCTCAGAAAATGTCTGGCACACATAATGAAGAGTCTAATACACAGTACATGATTCATTAGAGTGGCATCAAATCATGTTTTGTTCCTCCCTTATAAATATTATAATACAGAGTGTTACAAAGCTGCTTTATGACACATTTTTGCAAAGAAAAAGTAATTCCTGCCTTGTGAATTAATAAACAAAAAAAATTCTGCAGACAAAAGCCAGACACTGCAGCATGAAGACATGTCCTGGATAAACAGAGCCTCCACCAACTCAAAAAGAAATTCCTATTTCATTAAACAAAATAAACAAAACAAAACAAAACAAAACAAACAAAAAAAAAAACCCAAAAAAACCTAAGCAATATTAGCTACAGATTGATGCTGCACCTATTTTGCCAAGCAACAGTTTCATTATTGTGAGTTATCAAATGTTTTCAAAATCGCTTAAGTTCAACTGTACTCACTAATAAATTGGAGTTATCATGTATTCACACTGCTTTCAGAGTCACAGTATCCAGGCTATTGTTAATTAGCTACAGCTCACTTTTTTTCCTAATTTATGTTAACATAGTCTTTCTGCAATATCTTTTGTTTATAGCTTGCACATTTCCTTTTGACTTTAGTGAAATTATGAAATGTCTGGGTACTCAGAAATCCATCCACTTCCAAAGCTTCTTGAGTTTGCTGTATTATTGTAGCTCCTGGATGTCACAAAGAATGTATGTCATTTTCACTTACATAGCTCAGCTGTTTCTTCAGAAAAACAAGTCCATTCCTAACTGTATTTTAAAAGCCAGACAAAAAGAAGTCAAGCTAGAATCCTCTAAATCAGAAAACAAAGAAACCACAGAAATAAGGAGCTTGGTGCACCAGTGCAACCTACTTGAAAAGTTTAGGACTATAAAGAAAGGCTCAGAATACAAAAATAATAATGTATAGAAAATCCAGCAAAGTATATCAAAGCAACATGAACAAATAAAGCATAATTTAAGGTGAGGAACAGGGGAATGACTCATCTGTATACTATGAGAGAAAGCTTAAAACACACATCCTTCTTAGGTCAGCAGCAAAGAAAACTCAAGCAGCCAGCCCAGAAGCTGCCTGCCCTTTTTAGCAACTGCTCTCTACAGGCAGTGTGCAGCAAAGGGAAACCCACACAGCACGAGGGACTAATCTGCACTGAGGTCAAAGCAGTTTATGCTGCAGGACCACACATGCCTCTCTAGAAAAAGATCTCAGATACAAATTGTTGCCTGTATTCACTTCATAGAATAAAATACTCTATGCTGATAAAACTTTTTTCAAGATCAATTTGACGTGTGTGTGTGTGTGTATATATATATAATGCACAGACCCTACCATGTATGTATAGATATACGTATATGAGCTGAAAAAGAACTCAAAATCTCACATTTCTGTTTAGCTTTTTCTTTTGGGTGGGTTGTTTGTCAGGGTGGGGCTGGTACAACTTTAGATATCAGAGCAGCAAAACTACTCTTCTCCCAGGCTGTTCATCTCACAATATCAGAAAAGAAAAGGCAAGTGTGCAGATTTCTCTGGAGTTGTTCCCCCCACTATAAAACATTCTTAATTCCCTAAAAAGGCTAGTAATATTTCATCTTTGTTGAAAATTAATTATTTAAATTAGTTAATTAACTGAATGAATCAATGACTATGCAAAGTCCCTTATAAGAGAATTCCGAAAAAAATATCTCTTACTTGAAGATTTTCAAGCCATTTTTGCTTATCCATGCAGAGTTAATGTGCTGCAGACCTGAAAAAATACTACATCTAATTATACTAGCTGTGCCAGCAGGGAACTTGAGAATATGACTGATAAGCAGCTAGATAGTAGGCTAATAGACACCCATAGTTTGTCAAAGGTCTAACAAGTGCTACACAATGTAACTCTGCTATTGTAAGAGGAAAATAAGCAGAGACAGCATTTAAAGTTGCATCACATCTGAAGAATGTCTAATGCTGCCAGCTGCAGGAGTCTGAGTTCATGCTCAGTGGATAAGTTAATTAACCAATTTAAAACATCATGATGGACGCATTAGGGAAGATAATCGCTGAGAGGAGGTTGAGGAGACCATGTCTAAGGGTCTGATCCAGTGTTTATGACAAGAGCTGCAGTGCTGGATTCTGTACGTTTGGGCTCCTGCCTGGTGAGGCCCAGTGTGGGCTGCTTGGTCCCAGGCACACAGCCGTACATCTCTGACCCAACACAGTAATCATCCAGGTTAGAAGTGCTCTGCTGAGCCTCCGAGCCTGAGCAAGGCACACTGGGGCTGATCCCAGAACCAGGGGGACTGGAAATAGGCAGGAGCTGCCAGTAGTAGTTGTTGCATGAAGGAGATGTCTCAAAGCGAGGTGAGGTCCATGGCAGCCTGCGGATCCAGGGCAATTGGAACCATCACGTGAAACAGGGTGCCCCGGCAGTGCACAGACACTGCCAGACATAGTAAACAGCCTGTGTGTGTAACAACCATGCAGAAACTCCTCCAACCCTATCCCCAGTACATCTTGTGAACTTTATCTGTTGGAGAAAGATGCAATCAGCAGCCAAAATATTGTACAAGAAAAAATTATAAAAACTAGATATGAGGTGGCAGAACAACATTGGAAAACTCTCTTTGGGGAGTCCATGGTTTCTCAGCCCTAACAAACGTCATCTGATCTGCTTCAAACCAGATGAAAACTGAGATGCTGGCTTGGCTGTAAGGAAAGAAATTAAAAGAGGTGACTGACTTGCAGTCACTTGGAAACAACAGCTTGAATGCCAACTGAAAGAAGAAGAAGTAATGCTCCAAGTATTACTTTCAATATAGAAAATAATAAAGAAGCAGACAATAAAACATTAACCCAGATAATTTTTTTTAAGAAAGGAGAGTAAGAAGCTTCCAAAGGACAGTGGCAAAGGCTAGAATTTTTGAGGAGTTAGAAATTAGCACATTTATAAACATGCCTTATTGCAAAAAACAGATATTGCAGATGTTGAGGGTTTTTTGAACCACAGTCAATCTTAAGCAGCATGTGTAAAGAAACTGCAGACATAAATATTCACACATCCATAGTGCCTAAGTTTCTTTCTTATCAGGGAGTAACCTTGCCTTGAACTGCACACATTTAGCAGAGGCAAATAATAACTGAACAGCACTGCAGATCAATCAAGGATACAGACAAATCTTTCTTCCGTGGTTCTGCAGTTTTAGAAGGAATTCAGAGTCTCCTGTGGCTGCTTAATGAAAAGGCTTCCCAAACTGCTAAAACTCTGAGACAGAATAAGCTGTAGGTTTAAATACACTCCAGAAAACTAATTAACAGGTTTTTTTAAAGATTATTTTGTTTTCTCCTTCCCAGACTTTGCACCAGACTTTCTGCAGATTTTGAGATTTCAGGTCAAATGGACAAAATCCCTTGCCAGCTGGAAGATTAAATACATCTTTAAATATTCAATGACATTGAAATTACTTTGGAAAAGTGGACATTCTTTCCAAAAAGCACAGAAAATTTGCTAACTTCGTTCAAACAAGAACTGCAAATGGATTACAAAGAGAAACTGAGTATTTTCTAGAAGCTGCCAGACATCACCTCTCCTGGAATAGAATATGTTTTGATTAAAATCTTCAGGATGTGCAAGTTGTTTCTCACTTTTGAGTAAGACCCTTAACATCCTGCCAATGGAGTAGAGTGACAGACCAAGAGAGTCATTAAAACAAATCAGTAGTAGTGATGGAGGGAGAATTAAAACAATATCAAAATATTGAAATACAAAAGAAATATTTAATACTGGAAAATTATTTATTCAATGCTGTCACTGAAACCAAAAATGTACTTACACAGAAACAAAGAATAAACACTGCAAGATCACAGTCACAGTCCAATGCCTTCTTTATTAACCTACACCGCTAAGCAGCCTGAACTGCTTCATGGTGTTGGTTTTTCTGGTATTGATATTCCCCTGAAACAGACAAAACATAGAAGAAATGGCCCGGGAACTTTTCCATGCCATTTTTATCCATCTAAAATTCTTATTAAAAACCAAGAGATGTCTAAGAAAAACTAGAGTTGTTGTGTCATATCTACCATCTCACGAGGAAAAACCTCTCCAAAATTCAAGCATGAAATGAAGTAGGCTCCTTCCAAACCATTGGTCTGTCCATAGCTTCAATTTGATTTGTGCACAGCAAGCCTGTCTTGAGGTCAGGGAGAACACGAGCTAAGAAAGTTAATGATGGCGTATAAACCCTCCATGGAGCCTTGTCTTAAGTTATGTCCAAAACCAGTACTACTACTGGCACAGAGCTGAGATCTTTCCCCTCACTGCTCAGCCTTTCCCCCACAGAGAGCAAAGGCTCTGCTCCAAATACAGCAAAAGTCTGTCCCTTCCCCAACAAGTTTGTGTCAGCTTTTTTTCTCCTTATCAAAAGCTGGAACAAAATTAAGTGAGGATTAGTATTTATTTAGTTGATCTACTGCAAATCGCAACGAAAAGGAGCACCGCTCTGTCATCCTACTCAGTGACACCTTTCTACCCCTCCATACTGCTTTTTGGAACAGAAGTCAGTTATTAAACTCCATCTGTCCCACCAAAAGTAAAATAACAACAGAAAATTTTATTTTTTTAAATGTGAATATGAATATATATGAATATGAAAGTGTTCCTACCACTGGGATGCAACTGCTATTCTGTACCTCATATGTAATAGTACATAAAAAGGACGGATGGGAATCAAAGATCAAAACTAGCTTAAAATAGAGGCAGAAGGAACTGAAACAGAAGGAATATTTTCACCTGCTGCTAAATGTGGCCTGTATGAATCTATTGTACAACACATCACCAGTGTAGGGTTTGTATTCCCTTCCATACACTCCCTTTCCCCTGAAAAAGTATGCCTGAATCTTTACATGTATGGCTAAAATATCAAACTTAAAACCAATATAAACCTAGCAATAATATTATTCTGTGGCTTAGCCTATGAGTCAAGAAAACAAGACCAAGCAGAGCTAATCTTAGAGGATTTAAGATCCACATTACTTACTGAAAGAAATCTGATTTTATTTCTTTGCATGAATGTTATTAAAATCATTGAAACCAAATTACAACAAAAAAAAAAAAACCAAGAAAAATAGGAAAATGCCACCATAGTTTAATTATGACTAACTTAAGAATAAACCAATGCTGCTGTCAAATTCAAAATCAAATCAAAGGTCTAATCTCAGCAAAGAATTAAGAGTCAATTACAGAAAGAGTCAAATCAACAAAATTACTTCAAGAAATAATCCATCTGTGAATTCTAGAAAGTAACAATCAATTTTACTGCAGCCCTAGCTGAAGCCAGAGTGATTTAAAGTGCCTTCACTCGGCAGTGAAGCAGTTATCTATTATCTGAACTGCAATCTCAGGCCACTTAAGCTTCCTTCTGGGAAGGCTGCTCTTTGGTAAGCACAAGTTTACACTGTACAGTTCTAAGGCTTCTAGAAGTTCCAATACAGAGCCCAAATGTTAAAGTTTCTGAGGCCATGCTTTTGAAGCTCTTTTCATTTGGGAAACTTTTCTCTTTTATGCTTTTAACAATATGTGTTTTACAGGAGATCACAAAGACCCACATGCATGCAAATGCACTAATGACCTAAAATTAAAGCTGGGCTATCTCTCACCCTAATAAAATACAAGTGATAATTTTTCAGATTAATTTCATGTTTATGTTTAAGATTATGAGGAATTCATAAATGCATGGACTCTTGGAGTTTCCTGGCCTCTCGCACAGTGACCACCGGGGCAGCATAAGGGAGCAAAGCACTTGCGGTGGTGGCACAGAGCTGGGAGAGAGCAGGATTGGTCATAGGCTGTGGTTGCCTGTTAGTATTTTTGTTTCTGATTGAGTATTTTAGGAATAGCGTTTGTTTTCCCACAAAGTTACTTCCAGCCTTCGCTTTTATACCCTTTGAATTTTGTTTGTTGAGCAGACAAACAAGTCAGCTCTCAGCCATACACCATGGTCAAGTCCTATTCAGATTATGCAATCAGTTCAATTACGGAAAAACAACTTTTCTGAGGATTTTTGAAATTCAAGTAATGTTACCAATCACAAATGCTGAAAGCTTACAGCTTTTAAAATTTTCTAAATTACCTTTGTGTATAATTCAGAATCAGAATAATTGCATGAATAAATGTTTCCAAGTTACATTCTCCTACTAATATATGGAAAATATAACCTTTTTTAAAGACACCCTTAGCAACAAGTAATCAGTCAACAGATCTCTAGCCCACGAGAAACACTAAAAGTAAACATGAAAATTTGTGACAGTTTACCAGGAACATTCCCATTTTAGAACACGAGTTTTCATTTCAAACAGGACTGTAGGTCAAAAAAAACTTACCACCTGAAGTTTCATCTTGGCAGGTCAGTCCAAAATACTGTAAACTAAACCTCAGTAAGAATATGAAATCTTTTCCATAGAGTCTTTCCATTGCCATAAGAAGCATCAGAAGACAATTGTATTTGCTGTTGAATGACACAGGAAAGCACTACCTTTGCTTCAGGTAATTCTCTGTTTCAAAAGAAAAACAAGCCAGTGATTTTAGGCAAACCGCAGATATGAAGTGTATAGACATGTGGACAACAGCAATAACATACCATTATGAAAGTGAGTTACATGCTCGGGTTTATTGTTCCTCATCTCAAAGTAATTTAAAACCAAATCAATAATGATAATTGATCCCTGACTACCAATTAACAATGCGTTGTGTATGTCTTTTAGGCACTGTAATAAAGTGGTTCAGAGAATGGATTTTGAGACTGAATGAGGTAGTAGCTCGAAGATCATTTAGAGACAGAAATCCCCTTAGGAATGGATTTCTGAAATACAACACAACTACCACGGAAAACTGCAGGTAAGGGAAATGTACATCACCTTAAAGGATGAAAAGTCTTTGTGGAAGGAACTGTCACAGAAAGCTCTTCCTTTCAAAAGCAGGAAGAGCACTCTCTGTTTTAATAACTCAAGAAGATCATCTTTGTAAATGCAGACCAGAAAGAAACATATGCAGGTTTATGATCTCCCAGTCAGGGTCAGGCTGTTTTAGGATCTGATCCTGCCTCTCCTCCCAGGCCCCCAGTGCTGTCAGGGAAGCAGGACAAGGGGAGCGAGGCACAGAGGGACAGCCTCTGGTGTTGGAGCTGGTGAGCAATGAGATGCTCCAAGACGCAGCAGTGTGAGGCAAGCTGGGAGGCATTGACCCAGCTCTCCTCAGACACAGCAAAGCAAAATGAGCTGCAATGTGACCTGGCACCACCACCCACAGCTAGCAGTTCTAAAGCAAACCCCCAGAGCCAACACACTGGGGCTTGGCCAGGCCTTTAAGTTTGACCAGCATGAGCAGTTTAAATATGCCAAATATTTTTCAGGGCTTTGGATTCCCTTCAGAGCTCAGTTGGCTATTTCCTGACATTTGGTACTCAAGCCATTTATTTCAAGACACAAATAAACTTTCCCTCTTTCTTTAATTAAAAACCCATAACTGACTCTAGTATTCTTTTAAGCAACAGTTCAGCAATTAGAAGATTTCTGATCTAGATTCAGCTCCAACCCAGACCCATCCTTCTCCTTGGCCTGAACAGGATTTCCCTCACTCTCCCAGACCCTCCACAAGTGCTCCAGGCACCAAAGCATGGACCTTGAGAAGTAGCCCTCTCCCTCCTGGTTCCCACTGATCCATTTGGGGCAGGGGAGAGGCAGATTAACTGTGCCAGAGACAGAGGAACACAGGCAGAAGAAAATGATCCACAGGCTTGCTTCTTTTACTACCACTGCCATTTGGAGGAAGCAACAGCTGCTCTGTCTGTGGGAATGATGCATCAGGCATCCTGAGAACAGGTATCCAAGCCTCCCAAGAGGAGAAACCCTTCATTTCTGATCCCAGTCTGGCTATGGCTTCAGCTGCTCTGAGGTGCCTAGACCAAAATGATGTTTGGCAAGGGCAGGAGCCAAAATTTGGCATGAAGAAGTCCACAAAATTTCACTGTGCAAAGTTTTTAGAATGAGGCTGCAGGGTAGAGGTGCAGGGTGGGTCTTAGTTCAGATTGTGCACAGATTGCAGAATCCTTCTGATGCTGCTGCAGGAAGACCAAAGAACCAGCTTTATACTCAAATGCAGCCAGACATCATTGTTTTATCCATAAAACAAGTAAATTTGAAGCTGAGTTAGTGAGAAAATAATATCATATATTTATATTTACCACAATTGAATAAAGCTTCTAATATTACCCTTTCTAAGTCTGCAGTGAACACTGCTGAGGGCCGTTAGGAAAATCGTATTATGCCATGGAGAGCAGTACAATGATCATATACTCAAGTTATTAGAATACAACCGCTGGCTACACATAATACCATAAATTAACTTTTCTATGTATATCCAACAGACTTATTCTTAAGAGTCCTGACATTTCCATTTCTGATGATGTGAACTAGTATGTCATTCTCTTCTGCATGAGATCAGCTGACAGAGTATTTTTCCTGCATTGTTCTGACATTAAAGCATTTTAGATTTATGGAAAGGAGTGGACAGCGGGTGAAAGAAAAGGGCTGTGACTCCACTCAAAATGAATCTCAGCTAACATATTCCTGCAGCACTGCTAAACTGAAATAGATCTGTTTACCTAAAACAAGCAGACATTGGTGACATTTTAGGCCAGGGAATTAGATTTTGAAGTAGCCATGAGAGCATATATTAAATTCATGAAATGTTAATCTCCTAATAGTAATATATAACCTAATTTCTTTTGTATGAATTAGCCATGAATCACAATGGTAACAGAACCACTAAATCAGACAGACGCTATGTTCTGTACCGCTGGGTAATTTCTTTATTATTTTTCTTGCTCTGAAGAAGTAGCTTAAAGATGCAAATGAGACAACAGTCAGGTACTTAAAATCTTCCCTTGTGCTATTGGTGAAGGAGTTCAAATAAGCCTTGCTTTAGTCTCCACAGCCATGAGAAAGGACAAAACCCAGACATGGAGAGGTTCCCTTCGAAACAAGATTACTTTCAATTCAGGTTAGTGTAATATGGAAGTGCTTCAAGACAGTTTATGAACGTTTACTCAAGATGATAACAAAGTACCTTATTAAGCAAACTCATGTTCCAATTTTATCCCTGTGATGCATTCAGAGGCAAGGTAACAAGAAGTTATAGAAAGTAAATACATAATGCAGAAGTCTAAAAAAAGTCAATGTTTCTAAAGGTACCTTAAACAAGACGTGATACACTAAGAGGATCAGGTCTTGAGTGTTCTGCTGAAATTAATAGGCACTGTGTAGCTAAAGCCCTGTGGATCTCTTTGCAAATATGCATATTACATTTTTTTACAGTAGCCTACAAGAACAAGAATTAGCCACCAAGTCTTCAAACTAACTGGACCCATAACAGAAACACTATCACTTAACATAACGGGCTGTCAAAGCCAGCAACAGTGGGCATACCAAATTGTCTTTCCCAGAACAGGAAAAGCTCTGTCCCTAATTAGCAAGTAACCCAGGCCAAGAGGCTGAACCTGAAGTGGCCTGGGAGCATTCCTCAAGCTGAGGGGACCACACTGCTCCTGTGGTAAGGACAGGTGGAACAATGGTGGCCCCACAGGCTTATTGCCAAAGGGGCTTTGTGAGCATGGCCAGAATGAAGAGTGTGAGGGAGTGAAAAAGGTACGGTTGTAATCTTTGGGAGCCAGCTCCAAACCCTCCCTGCAGGCTACTGAAGAGCCCAGGAACCTACTCAAGAGAGGATTCAGTGCTCAGCTTGGCATTTATAAAACAGGGCTTTTTATTAATACACCTGGCACCCAAACTTCCTTCAGGAGTTTGGACAGTTGGCATATTTTCAAATCAGATATTACATCTACCCCACATCCATTTTTTCTGGACAATTTTTTCCAGTGGAGCATTCAGAAATATTCTTAGCCTGAAGCACAGGTGTAAAGTGCAATTGCTAAATCAGGAGTCCTGACTTTACATGAATTTCCACATGAGCCTTCTTCAAATGTTAGTAAGCACAGGCTATTCTTCAAAGGCAGATCACTGAGAAAGTCGCAGTTAAGGAAAATTAAGAAGAAAACATTTCTTTTTATGTTTACCTAATATATCCCTCTTTGCACAGAAATGCAAAATGATGATATTTTAACAAACAGCATATAAGGACATTCTCAGTGCTTTGAGCTATTGACAAAAATGTTGATTGCTGCAGCCTTCTCATGGATCTTTTAGATAATATAATTCTTAAGGCAGTGTTTCAAAAAATTACTTGCTCTGAGTTATCAGATTCAGTTAGCCCCTTCCAAAAAGTAATCAATACCCCACCTGATTTAAGAAAGTTGCTATGCAATGCTTTTATATAATGGCAACAATCCATTCAGCTTTGGAAATCCAGCACTGTCTCCTTTGGTGCCATGCAGCAGCTCTTGAATTATGTGTCTCCGAGTAAAAACAAGGAAGGAAGGAGGGAGGGAGGAAGGAAGAAGGAAAGAAAGAAGAGGGGAGAAGAGGAGTACGTGTTGTACCTGACAGCTGCTTCTGAATAGCCCTGTAAAAATCCATTGAACATTTCTGATGGATGCAGGGGTTCTTGCCGCACTCACTTCTAAGGGTACGTCTGTAGGCAGCAGGCACTCACTTTCTTTGCCAGTACTCAAAGTGACCACAAGCAGGTGGTCACCATGTAACCTCTTGCAACAAGATCTGAGCAAAAACCAACAAATCAGGCTGAATAATCACTGAAGTTGGGCATCAAAAAGCAGAAGTGTTACAGTTACTCAAATGAAATAGCTAGATTATTAGAATATTATTTGACTTTTATTTTTAAAATATGATTTTTATTTGATTATATGAATGATATAGAGTTAGAGTTATATTAGTTACAGAAATATAAGATATGTTAAGATCCTTGGGAACAGGTGACTGCTTA
>JAVJGI010000050.1:103823752-103845828 GCA_035590275.1 Ibycter americanus
AAAGGAAAAGCTTCTTCTACACATCATGCCACTGATGCCACATGGAGTAAATGGATGGCCCTGATCACACAGAGGACTCGGGTAGGAAATCCTAATCGCCCTGGGATCTTGGAAATCATCACCAACTGGCCTGAAGGTGAGAGTTTTGGGCTATCCTCTGAAGAAGAAGAGGAGCAGGTGACACGGGCTGAGGGGGTCATGCCTGCTAATGGACCATCAAGTAGACCAAGATATCCTGTGACTCACTGAGTAGGTTTGCCCACTGTGAAACCCCTCACCGTGGGGGAGGTACTGGGCGTTCCCATCTGAACTCGAGCATGTATGTGCTTGGGGTTTGGGGACCTGGGGATACTCACTCACTCGTCAGATCGAGAGGGGGACCAGAACTTCAACAGGACTGCAACTACCACTCGACCAGACTGCGACCATCAACCTTTTGGAAGGAAAACAGGTTTGGTTTTGTTTTTTTCATTTTGCTTTGGACTCAGGGGGACCACGTGGTGCTCAGCACAGGGACTGGCAAACACCATTCTGTTTGAGCCCCAGGGGGCTGAGTTGTACAACGGGGTTTTGTGGGCTAAAACCAATTTTCCTGTGTATCAGTGTATCTATTGTAATCTTTTTATTAAATTGTAGTTCTGATTTCTAAACTCTTTTGAGTTGGGTTCATTTCTCCTGCCAGTTTACTTTTAAACCAGCACACCTCACTCACAGCACCTTCTGTCCACAAAGAAGTTATGTGGATTATTGCAGGAAAAGAAGAATGCAAAAGAAAGTAAGCATCTTCACCAATCCATACCAAAAGATTAAAAGAAAAGGTAGGTGCAAAACTGATTCCTTCTGATGCCCTCAGCGATGGAATCTGCAGCCATGTTTGTACAGCCTTACAATACAAAGCTTTGTAGCCCTTGCTAAAGATTCCTTTCATTATAAAAAAGATACAGGGGAAAAGATCAATCTTTTTCTGAATTTCAAGACTGCTGGGCCATCAGCAATATAGGCTTTCTAGGGATGCCTAGATAAATGTTTTCACACATGTGGGCATGTACAATAACACTTTTAAAGAATTACAATGCTCACAGCAGATTAATTTTCACTGTGCATTCCTGAAGAAAACATCTGATTTAGCAGACTTAAAATGTGTTCTTATGTACCATTAATAGCACTTGATCCATTTTCTGACAGTCAAAGGTTGTACAGGTTAATAAATACTTTTGGGGTTTTAGAAAGAATCTTTGCAATCTCATCAAGAAAGATTAAATATATTACTGACATTTTAATTGAAATGCAGACATCTTTTTACCATGCAGTTCTTCAGACCTCTTTGCAATTAACAGGACCTCAGATAATGATAGTTCATAATGTTAAAGAACACTTAATTTTAAGAGAAAATTCTAAGCATCACAAGGTGTGGAAACATCACACCAGATATTTTGATCAAGACCAGTAAAATCTGTAAGCCATAGTTACAGCTCTTTGGGGGACAACTTAAAAATCACACATGGAAAACTGAAACCAGAAATGAATGAAGAGTTCTCTGGGTTATTTCAGTAACCTCTTATCCTCTTAAACACAGTCTGAGATATTCCAAACTCTTACACTGGAAGCAAAAGATACTTTCTTCATTTCTGAATTGTGAAATATATAACTCAAATCAAGCTAACAGCTGTATACATCAAATACAAAACAGAGCATTTTTTGCCATAAGAGGAAGGTCTCCCACATAACTTTCTCTTCTGATTAGGATGACAAGCAGAATAGCCTATTAAATGTCTTTTCCAAGTATATGCTTTGTGATCAGTCCCAAAGGTGAAATTCTGACCCCCGCAACAGTTTTCACAGGAGCTTTTCACTGTAACCCAGTATGATAATTTCACTTTGGGAACCAACATGAAGTGAGTGTTAAAAAAACTTCTTAATATGGTCATGAGTTAAGCTTCTTTTTTTTTTATTGAATAAGAATTCTGAAGAAATGGTATCATGAGCATCATTTTAGCTTGCAATGTGTGCTCTGGAAAACTCGCTTCTTACATTACTGAATTCTTAGTGAGCTAACAGTGTTACTGCAGGCACTGACATTAACATTTGCCCTCTATTTCCTATTGTAAGACCCTCTTTTCAGTTGCTTATGGCTTCCACCACCCAGGATAAGGTTCTCCACTGTATCTTCCTCAACATCATTGTTTTCAAGACATCTTGAACCAGACTTAAAACTTCTGGGAGGAAGATGCTACTGGTTTTCAGATTTAAAAAAAAAAAAACTCTTTAAATCAGGGACTTAAAGTGAGTCAGATCTCAATAAGAACCTCATTGATGTTGCAAAAGACTGTCCATGGTGAAAAGGAATACAGTTTAATCCTCCTCTTATCCATTAACAGAAGTGATCATTTAAGTGATTTTAACTTTCCTAAGTTAGCCAGAATAATCCCTAAAGCTGACAGCATCTTCATGCTGAAGGAACTGCTTTCTAAGTGCCATGCACACCTTCCAGCATCTGCTTCAGGAATGTATCTGTGTGCACTCTGGAAAAAGCCAGAACATTAAGTCTCTGCAAAGGGTTACTTCTGAGAACACAGAATTTGCAGAACCTTACAAATAGGGAAGAAGGTTCAATTGTGGCTGCAATTTTATTTTTTTCTGAGCAAGCACCATTTACATGTGGAAATCATTCCCATCTAACTTAATTTGACCCTCCCAGGCTGACCAAAGTTGCAGCACAGTAAATACCCCTAAATTAGCAAGGCAATTGCAAGGTGGCAGCTGAGTCATTCCCTTCACTTCTGTGCTTCAAGACTTCTCCATGAGAGCTAGGAGAGTTCAGCATCACGTGTATGCTCCTAACTTTGTTATCAGTACCTAACTCTTCTTTACTAGAATAATGCCTTTTATCCTGTAGTCAGCTGATTAATGACAGAAAACCTGGATAAAACTGAGAAACAAGAGGAACTATTACTCAGCTTTTCAGGGGCACCTGCAGCCTGGGCTGTGCAAGTTAGGATATTTCTCCCACCAAACTGCAAGGATCTGTTTGATGGCTACTATCAGTAAACAGTAGTTTCAAAGTTGTCTTCCCTGCCAAGCAGAGACCCCCTGAAAGGAAGTGGGAAACTAAGATATGACTCTACAGTATCACCAGATTGACATGGATGGCTTTTTCTTATTTGGTTTGATTAAAAAAAAAAAAAAAAAAAACAACACCCACAAAAAGAAAAAAAGACAACAACCCCCCCCAGAAAGTTATGTAAGGTACACTATTGAAGATGCAAGGTCAGATACTAAAAATCCAAGGAAATGTCAAAAATAAAGGTTGCCTATAAAATGGGGGTAATATTACCTCCTTATCTCCCCAGGTGGCTATAAGAATAACTCATGTTTGTGAAGCACCCAGATAAAATACTGACAACTGCTGCAGAAAAGGTCAGAGGAAATTAATAATCCTGTCTCCAGAGCTGGGTTTGAATAGGATGTTACCCAACATGGCAATAAAGACCAGCACTGCATACTGAACACTGAGGCAGCAAAACAACATTGAATAGCTGCCCATTAAAGGCAGGATATATCTCACCTAAATTTAGCTGTGTAAAAGGCCCACTCTAGTGTAGTCATGTAGACTCTGTTCTCACTGAAGAGTTGCAGACATCTCTGGAGATGATTGACAATTCATCCCACCCCAAGACAGTCTTCTGAGATGAGCAGGAAGAATAACCATCAGTAGCTCCTTCTATTTCTCCTTTGACTTCAGAGGATAATTAGACATCTGGCTTAAGCTACATCCCTAATTGGTAGGCAGCTAAATTGAGGTGAAATGAATCTGTCCTAAATGAGCACCATCTATCCTGTGTCCTAAAGGCTAAAAAAAAAAAAAAAAAAAAAGTATATGTCCTTGTAACTTAAGATTACTTTATGAAGTACGTGCAAAGGGTGCTTCTAATGCATAGCTTAATTCTGGAGATTTTCCAGGTTTTCAAGACTGATTTTGCAGACCCTACTGTGGGAGTGTGCAAGTGCATTTGCATGCTAATTAATTGGAAATATAAAACCAATCCAGTGTTTAAAACTACGTAAATCCTCCAGTCAAGGCAAGACCCTGTGAATTACCTTCTAAAAGCCCATAAAGATTTCAGCTCAGCAGTCTGAATTAATGATGGAATATGTGAAAAATAAACCATTACCAAAAATCACACTCATCTTCAGTTTATTTGCAAAGAAGCTCTCCAATAAAAAGAAAATTAGAAGGAGATCTTGGAAAAGTACTTTCAAATATCGCTTCCCATACTTCCTGTGTGTTTCACCGACTCCAATTCCCTCACATTTTCTATATGACAGATGAGAATCCTACTTCATGCATATTTGATTTTCCTCCCACCTTCATCCATGTTACACTAAGAGATTTTCATATTCTAGTGGCCAAATTCTATTGCGGTAAATATCACACATTCACAGAATCAAAACCCAGTACCTGATAGTTCCTCACCATAGGCTCTGCTGTAAGGAAGAAGAAGTCACTCTTGCTTTTGCCCAAAGGACATTCATTTGATTAACACAAACTGGAACCACTACTACAAAATGGGTTGAGAATATTCCCTCACGATACTTTAGAACTGAGTTATAAAACAGGAAGGAAGATTCATTAAAGGCTCTGCTCTGAATAGCCATCTCTAAACACTGGGAGAAAGAGGAAAGCAGAATTACTCCCTTCTCTTTAGCTTTCTGAATGTCTGTGTTTTCCTTAAGAAAGGACATGTTAGTGTCCTACAATAAAATATGTTTCTTCTCAGGCAAATAAGATGATTCATCCACCCTCATATATTTCAGTTTGCGAAAGAAAACTAAAAAAAGTCATTCTGTTTCATATCTAAGTAAAAGTAGATTTTAAGTTAGCAGTTTGACAGGGAAAATAATACTCCAGTTAGGCTTATGCTATACGATGTCTGCTCTTAATGACAAAGAAATAATTGAGGCAAATCTCTGGAGAAGGACACACCTCTATCATCCTTCTGAGAAAGTGTGACTGCTTTGCAATACAGTGAAATACATCTGTTTCAGCAGCACCTGAATCACACTGACTTTGTGTAAGTGGTACAGCTCGAGGGGGCACTCATACACAGCTGCCAGCATTTCACACACAACTGCTGCTTTACCTGGTAGCTTACCCACTCATCAGAAGAAAACAGGGATACTCTAAGAAAAAAGGAGCTTGTCTGAAACACTTCTTTTCTGAACTTCTGAAACACCAGTCTGAGGTGCTGCTCTTAGGTTTACTAGTCAGTGCCAGGGGCAGCTGGAGGAGAGGAGGGGGTGGTTAACCACACTGCCATCATCCCTCACCTGGAGCTTGGAATGTGACTGCAAAGTCATCCTGCTGCCCTCCATTTCTTCAGAACAAGTTCCCGAAAACAGTCAAATGGTTGAGTTATCAGCTGCCACCACTAAGCAGATACCAAAGCTTTCCTTTTGGAACAGCAGGGAAGGAAGTGTCTCATATCCTCCCTCTCAGCAGACCCTCATGCTTTCCTCTGGGGAAAAAGCAAGCAAGAACTTCCCAAACCCATTTGCTTTCTTCCCTTCCCAAGGGATGGAAAGCAGAAGAAACACTGAGAGCGAGTGGAGATTCCCATTCTTGGAAGGAAGCAGCAGTATATGCTGTGTGAGGCTGCTTTTAGGAAAACTCTACTCCATTTCTGAGGAGGTGATCACACCGCATACATATCTGAGGCAGGGCTTCTAGACAAATACCCATTGCCCTTCATACAGCTCTCATTTAGTGTCATCCCACTTGTCCGGCCCTTCAAAGGCTATCTAGGAGGTTAAGCAAAGCATAATCAGGCCTAGGCACAGAGTTTTACCAGCTAGAAAACAGCTCTTTAGCTTTCTTAAATAGCTCAGTTTAACACCCAGGGAAAGCTGACCTTGAGACAGGAAGAGTTACAAATGCCACACACAAAAAGAAATAAGGTTAATTACCTCAAAGCATAAAAATAATGGAGAATAAAATTTCAGTTATCCAATCTTGATTAATTCTTTGCACTGAACACACCACTTCAGGGCTTCTATAATACTGAAAAGCAATGGATTGTGACATTTAGTCACCAGTTACCCAGAGAACAAACAGATGCTTAAAAGCCTGGGATTATGGCACTCTGAGATGCTTCAGTTCCTACATAACCTGCAAATTTGTTTGTTTGGAACTCCTCTAACTGGAAATTGCCAAACTTGTGAAAAAGTTGTGTCTACCTTAAGTGAAATGAGCATTAAAATGCAGTCAGACCCCCACTGTCTGAAAAAAAGATCCTTAACCTCCAGCTCCAGCCGTTCACAAGACATTGCTACATTCCTATTGGAAATAAAACTGAAGAGCACTGTTGCAAGCACAGGCAGGTTAGTAGGCAATAGCCAACCCTCGTTGCTCACACTGCAACTCATCTCTTCAGGAGCAAGTCCACACTACTCCTCCAACCAGCTCCATCTTCCCATAATCCTCAGAGCCATTTAGCTACTTAGCCCAAACAAGCCACAGCTGTGCATTATCCACATCAGCCAACCTACCACCCCAGAAGCAACTGTATACAATCAATACTGATGAGCCTTCTACAAATCTCTCTACAAAGCACAGTGTGAAGTTGATAAAGCTGATGTGGTGTACAAGTCTGATATTTCACAGCTTTTCAAAAATAGAAACAAATAGACAGAAGCAGTACATTTTCCAATCACTACTCATGAGCCAAACATTTTCAGTCACTGGTTATTTAAGATTCACACAGACATGCACTATATTTCTAGGATATACTCCAGAGATTGACTAACCTTTCCCTGAAAACAAAATTAATGCACATGCACAGCAAAATTTACCCATCAGATACCAATTGGTGGGTTTAATTCCATGTTAAGGCCACTGCCAAATATACTTCAGAACTATCTGCTGAACTCACACACGTTAGAAATAATGCTGTTCAAGGCTAGTAGTTCATCTTTACATTCTGCATAAAAACAGGAGCAGGAGGAGCATTCAGTTCCCCTTGCAACACCTTTCAAGATTGAGACACGTATTTCTGTTCCACCTGAGTCAAAACCAAAACTCTGAAATCATTTTTTAAAGGATCTGCATAAGTATGTTTTCAAGACTGTACCTCAAAATTCGCAACAAACTTGTCTGAATTAGGATGAGGAACATCTGTGAGCACACTGCAGGTGAGGTTCACAATCTGAGGTGTGGGAGATGTAGTCAGGTTTCTGCACTGCCTGATTCAAAGCAGAGTTTTGGAGAAGCAAGAGATTAATTCCAGTTTAGAGCTGGGAGATGAACAGCATCTCCAAATCTACGTGCAGTGCCACAAGCACCATACCTTCTAGCAAAATGGAAAATAAATCACATTTGTTCCTCCACCCAAAAAGTTGCCAAAGCTGTTACAACTTCATGAAAATTTCCAGATTCTATTATTAAAAGAAAAGCCTGTTTTTCACCCAGATCCTTAAAAACTCCAAACAGCTCTTTAAAAAGCCTGCAAAATCTACCAGCCCAAATCAAAGAAGTTAATCTAGCTGACCAAGAAAAGTATGAGTGTGCCAGTGAAGAAGCTGAACTCAAATATTCAGTATTTTCTTTAAAAATAGGCAGAAAGGTTCCTCATTTCACCCTAACATAACAGAAGCCAGAAGAATGAGGACAAGCAATTAGCAAAGCAACTAGAAGACTCACAGCTCAAAATTTTGAAAATGACAGCAAGGCTACACACATAACAGGATCTGCAAGCATCCAGCCAGCATAGAACCATAAAAAATCTTTGATTAAGTATGGTTTTTCATGTTGATTTGTGAACCAGAAGGAATATCTCATAAAAGCCCAGAAAGCTGACAAGTAAGTTTTGAGCAAATTGTGGTAAGAGGTTGCTAGGCAAGAGAAGACAGAGTAGGATGGCAGTCATGCAACAAGGTCAAAGCAGCATCCATTGAGCAAGGGAGATCTAAAGTCAGTCGCAGATAAAATCTGTTTATAAGGAATGGCAATCAGAAAGGACAAGTGAACAGATTTTCTGCAATTCTTTGACCCAAAAGTTATCAAAGCACTAACCCAATGTTAGATTCATTTGGCTTACACAAAGCTCAACCAGAAATAAATAAGTATTGATTCATTAGTACGGGGTACATTGTGGCATCAGACATTATGCCTTAGTTTTATTTCCAAAATAAATTTTGCTTGAGAACATTCTAAAATACTGATGAGCAGAAATTGGAATTTCTCTTCCATTAGGAAATTCTGATCCATGAGCATTTGTTTCCATCTCAGGGCAGAATAAGATGTTGAAGTACTTACAATTTTTACTGCATGTGAAGTTGTCCCCTCCCTCCAAATCTCGAAGTGTCAAAACCTGTTGTCAGAGCTCAGGCCTAAAATTCAAAATTCTTCTATTGCATGCAATGCCTCTGGGGAGATGGGGCTGACATCCCTCACAGCCTGGACCTTCCAACCAGACTGCGTTGCCTGTGACTGCTGCAGTCACGACACTCCCCTGATGCATATAGCACCTGAGGACAGGACAAAGCATTCCCTTGTTCTGTATAGAGAGAGGCCAGGGTATGGCAAAGAGGGGGGACATGCCTTTACATAGTGTACTACAGCGCTTCAGGCAGACAGACTGACAAATGGATTCAAAATCTTTTCTTAGTGAAAAATCAATGGTTTAGCCTACAACATCTTCTTCCTATTGAATATTTTAGTTTTGTAGAAACCAAATGCCAGGCACTCAAATTTACAATCTTTCACCAATGTTAATATATAATTACTGGTTTTAAATAACCCAATGGTTCCAGTTAGTGCATAATACAGCAAGTTCAATATTACAAATAACAGTATGGTAATGCCAACACATTTGAATGCAGTGGGAATTTTACCAGGATTTTATCCACAGTTTGCAAAAATCAAATAAAACCCATTAAAAAAATAAGAGAAAAGCCACTATTGGAGATAGGGGTAAAATTAATCTGATTCTGTGTCATTTTTATAATCCCAGCTTTTGAGATTCTGTGGCCTTATATTGATTTTCACTGTTCTTTCTCTCCTTTTTCAAGTAATGGAAAGTGAACACATTTAATATAAAACAGATTTTACTTTATTTTTTCAGGTAAGCCTGTTAAAAGTAGAAAATAATCTACTGCACATGGAAAAAGCATAACATTAAGCATTTGACATTAAATCTTGGTAGATAAATATCGTCTCTATCTAATTACCTGTTCAAAATTGATAGAAGGGTAGCATCAGCTTTTGAAAATCTCAGCAGCAAAACTCCCACTGATACCAGAGGGTCTAGGATCTTTACTCAAAATTTATACAATGAAAATTTCTTTTCCTTTCTGAACAAGCATTATCTCTTTGTGCAATAATTGGCAGCTATTAGTGTCACTTTGGTAGATACAAAGCTGCATGGGTCTGTGGGAAATTTATGCCTCCCAACATGCCATGCTAAATTTAAACCTGTTGCATAATATGCAGATTCATTGTCATGCATGTAATGCAGCTAAGAATATCTAAAGTTCAAGGGAAGTTAATATGCATGCAGACTAAAAAGGAGGGTTTAAATGCATTTTGGGCTTTACTACACAATAAAAAAGCACTGACGACTCTGTTTAGTAAAACTATCCGTCCTTGTAATCACTTCAGTGAGTGTGCATTTCACTCATATACCACAGTGGTACAAAGCACCACTGACATTAAAAATAGGAAAATGGGAAAAGAAAGACTTGCTTTTTGATTCTATTAAGCTGTTGTTTCAGTCCTACCTCTGGGCACACTGGTCCAAAGCAGTTCTGAGGAACTCCTGTTTTTTCCTCCAGAACGAAAAACTGGAAAACTTATCTCTACGATGCCCTTCCATACGCCTTTTTTTTTTTTTTTTTTTTTCCCGGAAAACTTCTCTTGTAATTCAGCATTTTTACTTCTGCTCTGAACGTGAAAGTAAGAAAATACAGCACAGGTAGACATCGTGTATATTATCTACATCTTTCCAGAAACTTTAAAATATTACCTTAATCCTATGTGAATGCTCTAGCCAATTTTAATTACCAATCATTACAAAGAACACAAAGGAAATAAGAAGGTTTGGTGAAGTTCCATCCCTTTGTCTCCAGTGCATATTCTAAAATGAAAACTTCTGGAAACCTTGACAGGTAAGAAAGGAGAATGGCTAAAGAACTATTGCCACTGTTTGCAGGTTTTGTCAGTTTGAGGGTTTTTTGTCATCTAACTGTTATCAACAAACCTTTTCTAGAATAATTCCCTGGAGATGAGATAGTTCCTAACCTATAGCCTGATTCCGAGGTCACTGTTCATGTTCCTTCTTCATCTTGAACTTGAGCCATCAAAATGCATTTAATATTAGCAGCCAGGACATCAGTTTAATGCACATAAAAATATTCCAGCACACACACACACACACACACACACACACCCTGCCATCCAAACATTATATCACACAAACCATTTTCCACAGAACACGTACTTTAGAATTTAGCCTCCATGACTTTCATTTTTGGACAAATACATATTTCCTTTTGCTCTGTCAAGCCAGCATATCCACAAGTCCTCTGCACAGGATATTTATTCTAACTTTTTTCAGATATCCCAGCCCTCTGGAAACAACTCACTGGAAGGCATCCCTAGTCTGTGCTAATACCAAAGAGTCCCCAGTGACTATGTCAAAGCATTTATTAATATCATCAGTGTGACGTGGTCTCATAAGATATGAGAAAATTCTTCACATGCTCTGAACCAGTCACCATGTTTCAGTGAAGTCTGATGCTGACGCAAAGCTATTAAGACCTCTGAACTTTAGATCGTATCAGTTTGGGATTAGTGCTTTCTTACTTGGCTTTTTGCTACTACCTGAGTCTGCCTGGACTAAACATACCACCAAATCACCAAGTAAAATGCTCAAGTTTAATTATTTTTTTTTTTTGAGGAAAAACAGAATCTGAAAACTTTCAAACAAAATGGATCAAAATAAGTTCAGTATTTCAACAGCAGAAAAAACAGATGAAAACAGCTGAAAAACATGAAAAAGCACTTGGAAAATCCTGGTGATTGTTCTTTGTTGTTGTTAATTACTTTAAACCAGAGATAAGTTTGACAGGAAAACCTTGAAGAATTAAGTCCATGGTAACATAGGTGGTGATTGGGTCAAGATAAAAATAACCAGAGAGGAGGAAGAATAAGAGACAATTTGAAACATTGTGAACAGTTTCAAGCAAGAACTAAACGCTGGGAAGGATTCACCTGAAATTATGGTGTTCAGCATTTCATAAATGCTTCTAGGCTTTATGTCTTGCATACCACTATACCCTTGCCATGATTACTGTACCCATGCTGCTGAACAGGAAGTTCTGACCACAGGCAACTTCTGCAAGCACATAGCAACATGGTCTAGCCACGGGCTGAGTCGGATCCCAAGGAATCAACATCTGCCAGCTGTTTAGGACACAGCTTTGCAGGGGAAGCAGGCAAACCAAGGTGTATCAGCCCCTTGCTTAACTGATCAGCTGCCAAATGTAGCTTTGTCCAACCTCAGAAATAGCTACACTAGGAAACCTAGTGAAATGGTGCCGTTGTCTCATGTACAGAAGACCTGAGAAGGACCACACAGCTGAAGTTCAGGTGTAGAAAATCCACTAAGACACCCACTGAGGTTGCTTAAGCCTAACATGACACCTCCAGAGAGGCTGCAGAGGTAATTAATATACTATCTACACTTTTCATAGGAGTAAGGATTCCATAAACGTCCTGGACAGAAGTAAAATCCCCTCTTTGCCTTTTGCCTTTCAGTTCTTGTCCTCAAGGTCTGGCACAATTCAGCATTCAGGTTATCCTCTGCTAATATTGTTCTTCATTAACTGCCTTTCCTTTGCCCAAAACATTTGGCTTGCCTTTTGTTGTTCTTCCAGCTGTCTGACCCACCTTTTAAACGGGTCAGTCAAGAAAAATTCTCTTTCAACAAGTCTCTTGTTAAAACACACCTTTCAGAAGCCAGTGAAAACTCTCTGAATCTCATTAAACAAGTGCTTATGGAAACAACAAACATGCAGCAAAATAGTGGAAATGTGACAAACAAGGAATTCTTACTTTGTCATCTGCTGTTCCTGACCTCGAGTACCATCTACACTACACTATCTGTAGAATGAACTAGTACCTATGCCTACTGTTGAGCTATATTAATATATTAGATGGCCATAGGATAACAATAATGATAAAGTACAAGGGTTATGACTTGAGACCCAGATAGGAAACACTGTTGATCTAATGCAGTAATCACAGGCATTGAGGTTGGATTATTCTACTAAGTAACTACAGTTTGCTAGTATCTGGTAGATACTTTATATTACTTTAATTCACTTACTGGTTTTTATAGCACTATCATTAGATAGTTCTAATAGCTTAAGATCTCTTCCATATGAGATATTTGTGACTATCATTGCTATAGGAAGAAATACTCAGGGAAATAATGAAAAATCTTCAGATAACAAGAGAAGACCAGAAAGCATTACAACTACAGAGTAAGAGTTGTTGCACCAGAGTGTGCAGTGCCTTCATGACAGTGTACCATACTCTGTAACTGTGAGTTCAGGCAGCAAACAGATCAGGGCAGGTATACTGCTGGGGATTAATAACTGTTTTTTATATGCTCCTTTTAAAATTGTAAATTTCAGTGTACAAGATGACAAATAGCATCGTTGCCCCATGGCAACTGATGTTGTTCTTTCCCTCCCTGACATCTCATCAGAGGTCTTGGAAGTGCTCAGTGCAACAAACCTCCAAAGTTCTACCCTAGAAGAACACACTGCTTGGAAATCAACTTACTGGTACCAAATTCAGACAAATTGAGTGGAGCCAGAGATTCCATTTCAAATTCTTTAACCATTCAATATGTAATGTCACAAGGAACATATTTTGGAAGTAGATGGGAAAAGTCTCGCTCTTGACCAACATATGTCTCAATTTTATATGGATTATGTGGAGATGGTTCTAGTAAAGCATTACTTTCTAAGTGGTGATATTCTAAAGGAAAGTGGTTGATCTGAGAGGAAGGATAAGTACAAAGAAATAGGACAGGTTTATATTAAGTATTGAATTTAGAATTATTTTTTTATTTGGGCTTGGTAGAGCAGTTTTAAAGTCACAGATAAATCTGAACAAATATGTTTTTAAATGGGGTAGACATGTCCGGCTGTCTCATTATTTAGCTGACCTCATGTTTGTTCTAACTAGGAGTATTAAGCTGAAAGATTAAGCTTTAGAAAAACCACTCCTCCGAAAGAGAATATCCTGCTGCTGTAGTCTCTTATATTACCCAGAGGGCTGAATGGTATAGACTGGTAGAATTCCTTCAAGATCAGCCTTTAAAGGCTCATTCTACTTACATCCTCCTATGACTGTCCATGCAGCTTTCAGTCTTTGTTCAGTACCTGCTGTTGTGTTTCCTCTCAGTAACACCCTAGCTATCACAAAAACACAGAATTCTTTTATTTTAAGAAAATATACTGAAGACAAAAATCCATCACAAACAAAAAGCATTTTACAGGAATTCAAAGTTTCTCAGATACTGCTGTAAGAATCCCTATTTAATCAGTACTTTGTTCTGGTCCCTGCATCTCGATCTCAATCTCCTTCACTGTCTTTATTTGCCTGGCCTCTTGAATCAGAGCAGACAAGTTAACGCTGTTTCCTTCAGCAAGTATTCCTGCTTGTGTGTCTAGCAAATAATTTATTTAACTGCTCACTAATAAGCAAAGAGAAGAGATTCTATCACTAATACAATCTTGAAAGCTTCCATCTGTTATAGATAGCGTGTTTCTGTTAAAACAAATACTGGGAATGAAACACTTATTTCTCTGCTTACTTGCTAACCCAAACCCTGTTGCATTTCAGAATGATGGAAAAACCTGCAGATGAGTAACTGTAATCCCAGAGACTCAACACAAAATATATTTCCAAGTTGCCTGTAACTTTAGAGCCTAAGAACCAGAAAAAAACCACAGGATCAAACATCTTAAAGTCCTCCTGGTAAGGAGCATCCAGCACTTTAAATTTCATTCTAAGCCTTCAGGGTAGAATACAGGAAATTTGAAGGTCCTGCTGACATTTTCCTTCTCAGGTTGGAGAGTTAATTACTTTGAAAAGAGTCAATAGCACAATTAGGGTCATTGCTACCTCATCTTCTGAATAGCTCCTTGATCAGTAACAGCTGCTTAGATCCTGGAAAAAGGAATACATCTTCAGCACCTAGCACAGCAGTCCTGACCTCATTCTGGGTCCTTTGGCACCATGCCAAAACAAATTACATTCTTAATGAAATGCAGAAACTGATAGAACTGCTAACACTTTTCTTAGGTGCAGTCTACCCATCAAAGACCTAAAAAGAATAACCAAACACAGGTTAGGGCTAAGACCAGCTTTTCTCACATTTACCAGGATTTTTTTAAATTGCAAACAACATGAAACTATTGCATTATTGTAACTGACCTTATCTACCTGTACAGTGAAGCCAGCCTCTTCTTAGCAAGAAGTTGCTTGTCTCCCCGATTACATCTGTCTTTTTTTTCTTATGACCAGCAACAGGACCCACCAACCATCTGGTGACCACCAGCCAAAGGCCAGGAAACAAGCTGCGGTCTACCAGCAATGCAGGGTGTACAGACAGCATCTCAGGGAGAACTGAGGACTGGAATGGAGACACACATATACTCACACTACATTGTTCAAGCCAAGCCTGGGTGCTGCATCCAAGCTTAAGGCAGAGGGTACGAGGGTGGAGGTCCCAGCTGGGGGCACTCAGGGCAATCAGAGCCTACATACAGGTGCCCACTGGGCTCTGACACATACATAAGAATATGCATACATGTTCAAAGGGTTGGTTAGAGCTAATAAAAAGCCATCGGTGTGTTCTGGATGTGTTGGTTCTTGTATTAGCACAGAGGAGAGTGGTTTGGGTTATGGGCTCCAGAAATCTGGAAGAAAAATAAAACCTACTTTGCTCTCTTAGGTGGCTGATCTTTTCTGAGAAATGCAAGTCACCATACAAACACACCTGCAGCAACAGGCAGATTTCTGAGAGCACTGGAGCTCTTGAGCAGACTGACAGACTTACTCCCACTGAAGGCAATGGTAGTTTTGCAATTTAGTGAGGGCAGGGTTTGACCAAGGAAGTTAGGAACGGACCTAAAAGCCTTCCTAGGTTGATCTCCCTAACACTCCTAGTGTGCAGGTGTTGAGTGGCACTGGCTGTTGAAGAGGCACCATCTTAGACAACTGTGGGTCAACCCAGAGTTATTCATCTACTCTGAGTATGCTCCCACGTGATGAATGCTTCATGAATGGGGACTGCCATCGTCTATAGCTTCTCTGGGAGAAGAACCTCCCTCAGGGTGCTGCAGCACTTCTGGAGGTCCTGCAGCATTTCTGGGTCAGGCAATCCCGGCTCTGGTTTGAGGGTGTCTGGGTCGAAACCATGTGGGCCATGGCTAGGCCCAGGCCTGGCTGCAACCTGGTGGAGCTGCAGCTCTGGCAGGAGCCAGTGCTGTGGCCTCAGCCAAAGCAGCTCCCAGGGGCAGGGGCCAGCCCTGGAGCCTCTCCCCTCAGCGGGAGCGGGGAGCCAGCCCTGGGCCCCGCAGCTGGGACGGGGCTGCTTCAGGGCCTGGCACTTGCATAGGAGAAACCATGGTAGAAAGTATCTCCCTCTGCTGTCAGAGCAGTTCTGGGATTCAAACACCTAAAGTATCTTTGGGGGCAAATTAAACGAATTTTTTGAGGTATATTTTACCTGCTTCATTAAAAACAAACATAAGGCAGGAGCAATGCTTTTTCTTTTAAATCTTTCCTTCTCTTTTCTATTTCCTCTAAACAAATACTATGCAATACATGTTAACTTTTGCCTATGAATGCAATTTAGGAATTTCTTTAGGAACAGTTCCCAGGAGACTCTTTCTTTCTTTCAGCCTTGTTGACCACTCCACACAGGACAGAGGTGTGAGGAGATGGAGCCGGAGGAGGAACGGAACAGGAGCAGAAATCACGGCTGAGCCGCATTCAGTACCTGGCAAGTAAAGTAGAGGGATTCTTAAGCTGCCTCGATTCATTTGCAATTTACTGTAGGAAATAAGTAGTCCTAAGACACTTATGAAGAAGGTTCAAAATAAGAAAGCTGTATTACAACAAATACTGAGCTGTCCCCAACATATTTATATTTTCAAACTTTATGATCCCTTTGAGGCTAGAGCCCACAGGGACCTCTCCTGCCCTCTCTGTCTCAGCAAAGACACGAGGGACTAAAGCATCTTGAAACGGTTTCTTTATCCCTAATCTCATGATTCCTTCCTTTCAGCAATCGTGTATGGATACACAGCTTAGGAAGCATGTGGTTATTTCCCCTCTTCCCTGCTCTGCCCATGCTTCTCCTGCCTGATGCTGTAACATCATAGCTTTCCAGAGCTGATGACCCCTCCAAAGTCTGTGCACTTTAGCAAGTCAGTCCAAACTTGATTTTTATTCACACAGAGGAACGAAGATAAGCTTTGTGAAGGAAAAAGCAAAGGCCAGATGAAGCGTGTTTACAATCTTTCTTCCACTCCTTGCTCTATTCCTCTGTAAGCAATGGCTCTGGCGGCGGTTTGAGAGGGCAGGCGGTGAGGAAGGGGGTTTGAGAAGGCAGGCGGCGAGGAAGGGGGTTTGAGAAGGCAGGCGGTGAGGAACGGGGTTGAGAAGGCAGGCGGCGAGGAAGGGGTTTGAGAAGGCAGGCGGCGAGGAAGGGTACCGACGGAGCTGCCCGTGGGTCCCCCCTCTCCTCAGGTAACTGAGATTTTGCTGCCACCGTGTGGTCACCCTGGTCTCTCCCGCCATTTTCTCTGCTCGTGAGGAACCATCCCGGGGCACCAGGGAAAAGGGTCCCCGCTTCTGAGACGGAGAAAAGCGTCTTCACGCGAAACCACTCACACAGACGTGCCCTCGGTCAAACCCTAATCTTAACCCTAAAGCTAACCGGTCAAGCCCAACTGAGTTTGATGCACATTTGGAGAACAGGAGTGGCTGCTCTCAGTAGGTAGAGGCTCACCAGTTTTGCCTGGTTTCAGAAGATGCTCTTCTGTGGTTTCTGATGGCTCTGCGCCGGTCCCTCCGTGTCATCCCTTAAAGGTGGACAAACAATAGTGCTCAGGACAGAAATAGCTGCTTCACAAAGAAGCAGCCTCGAGCAGGTCTCTTCAATTTCCTCCTACAGGACTGACAGTTAATGACAGTTTAAAATCTTTAACACCATTCATAACTGAAATCACTGGAAATGTGTTAAAATAGCATCAATAGGAGCAGCTCTCCAGGCACCACATGGCACAGGGAACAGGCTTTCAGTGGTCTGAACCTGCTCTGACACAGTCCTTTGGTCACCAGCCATCACAGGCACAAACACCCTGGTTAAGCCCCTTTCTTCAAAAGCATATACTAGTGGTGGAAATGCCTCTGGAGCTTGTTATACTGAGCGTGGCCAGAAAACCAAGCACACACTCTTTAAGTAGGGGATTTTTAAGGTTTTCTCTGGAGACCTACTGGAGTTAAATGGGAGAAACCTTAAACTTCTTTCCAGAAATCCTAAAACACACCTCTTCCTAAAGCTGTCCTATAGCATCCCCCATGAGGCACAGACTGATTGGACCCAGTGCAGGACTGGAATCCATAACATCCCAGTACAGATCAGTGTGCTGATGAACGAACCTGGCTGTCAGCCAATAAACCCTGGGCTCACAAATATAGTGTGAACCACGATGCTTTCTTTTTTTACCTGTTTCAGAGGAGGACAGTGTTATTCCACAGTGCCTACAGATCAGGAACAAATCATTCAGTACAAAAATTAGAATGTCCCAGTGACATGGTGACCAGGTGTAAGTTCTTCCTAGGGGCCCTGTAAAATTTGTGGATCTAAACAGTGAATACAGCTGTCTTCAGTAAGCATGATTATTTCAGGCAAGGTGACCCATGGGAGTGAGATCTTTTGTGCCAGCCCATTTCCCAATAGACAGACACTCACATTCGAAACACAAGTACCCCAACCAGCACCCTCATTGCCAGTCAGAGGAGGAACAAAGACTAATTAACTGAATAAAGGCCAAATTATTCACTCTCAATATAAGCATGACATTGGAGAGAATCCCAAATGCATCCAGCGGTAACTTCACCTAGTTTGTTGGATATTACAGTTGCCTCTGGGGGAGCATGTACTGTTAGTTTTCAAGGGCTTCAGCAATTGTCATTCTGAACACTTCCACGTGCATTTGAGCAGTCTAACACAAAACAAAGATGTCTTCTACTCTCATTCCATCTTATACTGCTGAATTACAAAGAGAATGTCTCTAAACCAGATGTGAACAGAAAAGCTACTACTCCTTGACTCTGTTGCAGTGGCAGACTCCCTGCACAATTTGCTAAGTCTCAGGAATATGCTTCTCTTGGCACTTCTGGCTTTTGACTATTTTATATTTTTTTTAAACTACTTTACATTCATCTGAATCCCTCAAGTAAAGGTCATTTCCTCTCTCTCTATTATTGAAAGAAATTCAATGAGAGCTATTTCTATAAACTCCACCCCCATGTACTCTGCTAAGGCGGCCATATATTATGAGTAATTTGCCTATACTAATACGGAAAAAGCACTGACAAAACCTGACTTGCAACAATAACAAAGGTTCTCATTCTTCTCCTTTTACAAACAGGGGGATAGAGGCAATTCCTTTATGTTCTGATACGAAAAGCGAAAATCAGTAACATCCCCCACCTAGCAGTTAAATTAAAAAGTATGCGTAAAATAATTAAAAAAAAAAAAAATCTTATGGGATGTAGATCAGACTCAGTTTTATCCAAATTAAGAAACTTATTGTATATCCTTATAAACCAGTTTCAACTTACAGGTAATGAGCTTCTGCTCAGAAAAGCCAATGAGGCAGACGGTGAGATCTAATGGACTGCACATGAGCTAGAAAGCAATACTTCCAGAATTCTCTTTCCAGCTCTGACAGATCTTTCAATCTCTTACTGATTCCCAAATCTTATCTCTATACAACAGAGAGAACCATGTTAAACTGGCATTGCGAGGAGAAAGTAATATGGTTTTAATTCTTCATTATGTACTAGAATATACCAAAAAAGCATGTAAATCCTCCTATAGCTAGCAAACCTGCTGCTTCCAGCCATCGTCTGGTTCAGATAAACATTTGTTTCATATCTTTCAAATTACTTTGTACTTAGGTAAGAACCCCAGACCAATTTTTCTGATTACACTTGTTCACCTCCTGTTCCTGAAGGTCCTTCCCTACTACAGGTCCTCTAGGCTCCATTATCTATTCCTATACCTGATCCTATGTGTCTCTTCCTAGGCCTCACCCAACATTCTGTCTATGAGAGGCTTTAATGTGTCCCTTTGTTCCTCTTCTCTCACACATTAGGCAATGCTCCCATCTGCCCAAACTGGCTCTCACTTTCCTTTGCGTGCAGACAATCTGTGGGACCTATCTCTTTTGATTCCCTCTCCCACATCCCAACACAGGCTTGCGCATGTGACTGCCATGCACTCAGCTGAGTGAATGAGCAGGGGTTTCATGGTTACACAGCGTCCTCCCCACCTCCCAGTTCCAGCACAGCTACGGCCTTTTATTTCCATCCAAAAGATGAGTCATTGTGTCACCCACAGCTAAGTCAAGACCTGTCATTGGGATGAGTTAATCAATGTTAGGTATCTAGGCATTTTTTAATGTATAAGCAAGGGATGGCTAGAGGGCAGCACTGGGACAAGCCTGGCTTCAGAGGCTGGTCTTGGTGTAGAGCTGCCTGCGGTATTTCTCTTTACACACTGGGCTGGGCGCAGATCAAGGTTTATTAGATCAAGACCAGCAAAGTGCAACCTCAGCTGTGCTGCCCTGGCCTCCTGCACACATGAAAGGGTCTTGGGTTGGTCACCAACCTTAGAGAAGTTGCCTGGCCCCTGATAGAAGCAGTTATGGATGTGGTTGAACCTGCTGGTTCTGCTACCCAAATGACACCCAATTCTCCCAAGAGCCAAGAGAGTTCCCACCACTAATTTAAGAATTTCCCTGACCATTCCTAGGTGACTTAAGACAGCATTCAAAAAATTTCACATTAAATACAGATAGATGATACCAACTTGCCTGTAAGCGTCCCTAGGCCACTGACAGCATTCCTGGAAAAAAGTCCTCAGGAAAAAACAGAAATTATAATGGTCCTTTAAAAAAAATTTAAATAGCATATAGAATTATTCTTTTCTGAAAACACTTCAGAACTTTTTGTCTGCAAATATTCCATATCAAGCCCAATGTCAGAAATCCATCTGCTTTTTTTTCTTTGTTTCTTCCAGCAAACTCAAGACATTATGAGAATTAACTCCTAAATTAACTCCTAGGATAAATTTTATGTCTTGTTTCAGCCCAGAGCATGCTTTATGACATTCTGAACTCCAGGAAACAGTCCATTAGGCATGAAAGAACAACTGATTGCCTCTTACAGCAATAACATTTAACACCAAAATCCTGACAATGACGAAAAAGGAAAACTACAAAACAATATTAACTAACAAATGGATGTCCAGCTATTTAACATCTGATCCACTTCATAGCACTCTAGGAAACCTACAAGACCTACATTAAAAAATATTCTTCATTTTTTTTCAGTTCTTGTTCCTATTTTGCACTTCCTGTGCTCTTTATGAACACAGGTCTTTTTTCAATCCTTCTTAGTTCTTTTTTATTTCACTTCACTCCTATTAACATATTTCGCCAGAGACCTTGGGCTCCAATAGCCTTATATACTACCAGCTTGGCATTCCTGTATATTAGCTGTCATACTAAAATTATTGTGCCTCCTACTCAGAGGTACTGACTATAAGCAATTGATACTGACATATTTCTTTACAGTTCAATAACTCCAGGTAGAAAATTGGCTTTCAACCAAGTTTAAAGTAATCAGCATTGTTACAAAAGTTGGAGTGGTGTCTACTGCCCAAGCAGAAACTATTACACATTTTGCTTAGGTTGTAAAACTACCTTCATCCTAGTTTTTTCTGTCACTGATGCTAGCTTTAGAAATCAAATGGGAGCCTATCTTCTCAAAAAATGGGAACTAAAGCTATATTCCTAAAATGTGATATACACAGAATTATTTATGCTGATTAAACTGAAGAGCCTATATGGTGTTTATAGAAATATCCAGAAGGAAGGAATATTTTCACTGTGGTCTTAGCTGTGGAAAATGATAATTTTGGCTTCAATTTCCAATTTTCTGAAAGCTAACTAATGAGTCTGGGCCAACATTACTGTAGAAACTACATCTGGGCAGTTACCCTACCCACACTGTAAGAGGCAGGGAGATTTGATTGTGTCCAGATGACAAGCAGATGCCCTGGAAGACTTACCCAAACTTGCAAAGGTACTTAAGGATCAAATGTGTTTTTGTTTCAGGTGAAATGTGATTTATATATCAAAAACAAAGGAAGATAAGAATATTTATAAGTGCATATATAAGAACTTGAACCTAAACCTCGGTAACTTGATTGAAGTCGCGCAGAGAGCCTCTGACAGAAAAAGGATGTAGTCTAGGTGTTTCAAGTACTATGCAAGCACATTAGTCCATTTTTAGTGCTACTGAAGAAGCTGCAGTGGTATATTTTCACAAGCCATTGAACAAAAACACTCCAGGAAAATCAGTGTGATTAGGGCTTTTACATGTCATTAAAAACACTAATTATTTCCATTCTGCAGTATACTCCACTATTCCAGCTGCATTTGAAACACACAGGGTTTGGCTTCTCTTTGAAATCTGCACTTTTATAAAGCAAGGTTATATACATTCCAAAGTTTGGGGTGTTTATTGCTTTAAAATGATGCACACCATGATTCAAACTGAGAAAATATAGCCAAAGTCTGGGGTTTTTTCTTTTTCAGATAGTAAAATCTAGTGGTAATGTATTATTTACACAAATTAGGAAAAGGGATAAGAGAGTATATATGGGGGGAAAAAAGGGGGGGGGGGGGTGGCAATTTTG
>JAVJGI010000050.1:103845928-103857383 GCA_035590275.1 Ibycter americanus
ATGGGGGGAAAAAAGGGGGGGGGGGGGTAGCAATTTTGTATATATTCTTTTCATTCTCTGATACAGCAACAACAATTTTTCACTTCAGAATAAGACAAGCATGTACTGCTGAAGAACCAAATCCTACAGTGTGGAAGAAAAAGTTATTTGGAAACCTTCCCTCACAAATTGTGCAATGTATAAATACTCTGCATAGTGCTCAAAACCTAGTAAAATGACTCCTCTGCCAAACATACTCAGATTTGGCCCTGGCTTATTTCTAACAGAAGACCAGCACATAGCTTCCAATATAAATATATTTAATATTTTTTTCTGATGTCAACAATCAATATTAGGCTTTACTAAGTAAAAAAGTCTGTGTTAAACAACAGATAGCAAAATTAATCTTTTTGCAAACTTATACCAGTTGTCTTTCACACTACCTGAAAAGTCATTCACTTGTGAAATACTGCTCTGCTTTGCTTTCCAAAAATACATTTCCTAGAACACTTCCAACCACATTTTAAAATCAGTAGACCTTCTCATATCTCTTATCACAAAGACTTTTCTCTTTATTTCAACAAACATACTCCACCATCCAACTGTCCTTCAAGTTTGCTTTTGACTTCATTAAAACAGAAACAAACTTGAAGACACAAAAGGAAAGACAAATTAGGTCACAAAGAATTGGGAGTGAACCTTCTGGACCCTTTTTGTACCAGCTGTTTTCCCTTGCCACATCTGGTCCCGTAACTCAAAAGGCTGGTCCCACAAAAAGGCCACCCCAAACACTCTGACAGAGCCGATGGACTTGGCACAGACCCCCAGCAGGGCTGTCCTATCCATGGCCCCAGCTGTTAGGCATGGTGGGAAGGGTGACAGGGCAAGGTTGATCCCCAGCTACCCATGGTTTTGTAATACACCCTTCTCCTCACTACAGGCTCACTCATGGCTTAAGAAATCATGAAATACAATCCAAAGCACACTTAGAGCTTCTGTGCTAGAGAAAGGCAAACCATCATCAGCTGATAAGCAGGAAAATGTGCTGACCTGCAACTAGAGAGTCTTTGTGTTAGCTTTTTGTTCAAAAAGTTGCTATATATGCCTTGAAATTATTGCAGTTCAGCATAGACTTATTCTTAATTTTTATTATCATACTAGAGAACTATGAATCACATTTTTACTGAAAAGAAAACCTTTTTCTCAGGACTTCCTTCAGGCTTTAACTGGATGTTAATTTGAAATGGTTTAGGAACTGGCAAGACATTATTTTATAAATTCTTTCATTAGTAAAAAATATGCTGTATGCCCAAGAAAAAAAGCCTTATGCGCAGTGAACTAAACTAACCTGAGCAAATGGAAATAAGGAATATTTTCTCTCTACACTAGCAGAACAAGCTATAGAAGTCCAAAATGAAAGGAGGTTTATCATTTTAACAAACTGTTTCTAGAGACAGCCAATAATTAACCCTGAGCAGTGGCTTGACTTTTGTAAGATTTCAGCAAACATATGCTGCTTGCATTTTTTTATAACACATGAGTTCATGTCTGTTATCATAATTCCAATTTTTGTTTCAAATGCATTTACTTCTAAAAATGTTAGTTCAAGTAAAAATCTTTGATTCAAATCAGAACAGTACTTTAATCTATTTTTACCTGGCTTCCACTTCATCAACGAGTAAATAACTGGGACTGAGAAATGTCTCAAATGACATTCAGGTTCTTAGTCTCAATGCACATTTCAACTAGGAAACCTGATGCAATTATCAGTAGCAGCCAGGAATCAGGCTCTGCAGCTTTTTGTTGAGGGGATATGTATATTCAGACAGATGTTTCTTTTAACATCAGTTGGATTGCTGAAAAGCCTCACAGTTTCAATGTTTTTGATACAGTTTCCTGTAACATCCTCATTGACAAAATGATGAGGTACGGACTAGGTAAGCAGACAGTGAAGTGGATTGAAAACTGGATGAACTGCCAGGCCTAAAGAATTGTGATCAGTGGCATGAAATGCAGCTGGACTAGTGCAGTACTCCATAGACCTATTCTGGGTCCAGTACTGTTCAACATCTTTGTTAATGACCTAGATGATGGGATAGAGTCCTCAGCAAGTTGGCTGACACAAAACTGGGAGGAGCAGTTGACAGACGAGCTGGGTGTGCTGCCATCCAGAGGGATCTGGACAGGCTGGAGAAATGGACTGACAGGAACCTCAAGGAGTACAGCACAGAGAAATGCCAAGTTCTGCACCTGGGGAAGGATAACCCCATCCATCATTCCCCCCTCAGGCTGACCAGCTGGAAAGCAGCTTGGCAGAAAAAGCCCTGGTGGTTCTGTTGGACCAGCTGCCCTTGCAGCAGAGGCCAGAACCTCCATGGGCTGCATTATGAAAAGCATCAGCAGCGGGTTGTGGGAGATGATCCTTCCCCTCTACTCAGCACTGGTGAGACATATCTGCAGTGCGGCGTTCAGTCCTGGGCTCCCCAGTACATGAGAAACATGGACATACTGGAGCAAGTCCAGTGAAGGGCCATAAAGATGATGAAGAAATGGAGCATCTGACATGAGAGGATGAAAGAGTTGTGACTGGTCAGCCTGGAGAAGAAAAGGCTCCAGGGAGTCTTATCAATGTGTATAAATACCTAATGGGAAGAATGAAGAAGAGGGAGCCAGACTTTTCTCAGTAGTGTCTGGTGAGAGGGTAAGAGGCAATGGGCACAAATTTAAATACAGGAAATTGCATTTAAATATAAGAATCTTCTTACAGTGAGGGTGACCAACCACTGGCACCTGTTGCCCAAAGAGGTTGTGCAGTCTCCATCCTTGGAGTCACCCAAAACCCAGCTGAGCATGGCCCTGAGCAACCTGCTCTAGCTGGCCCTGCTTTGAGCAGGGGGGCTGCTCTAGGCAATCTCCAGAGGTGCCTTCCAGCCTTGGCCACTCTGTGATCCTGCCTGGAGCATTTGGCTTTCACAAGTGTGTTGCACCACTTCAAAAGTAGGTTTCAAAATAAACACTCTACCAGCATTTCCAGGCTTTGCTTATCCCACTGTAAGTGACTCTAAGTTTATGAGTCTAAATATTGAGCTTTTTTAATCCAGACTCTGGACTATCTCTCAGTTATTAAGATGAAGGGAGCATTTTAAGGGAAAGCATTCTGTTTTAATATGTTGGTCAATTTGCCCACTTAATAGTTTAGCAACAGAGAGATCTATTTTCCTTTTATGTTTGCAGCTACCATAATAAAGCAGTAATTAGCAGTAAGTAGTCCCTGATCAGCTCAGTGGGGTATGGGATAAAAAGAAAAGACTCCCAACAAGTAC
Source organism: Ibycter americanus (assembly GCA_035590275.1). Lineage (NCBI taxonomy): Eukaryota > Metazoa > Chordata > Aves > Falconiformes > Falconidae > Ibycter > Ibycter americanus. The sequence continues at coordinate 103,849,231 of JAVJGI010000050.1, forward strand.
ATAAAAACAAAACCTATATGAACAAAATTCAAATAGGGGTTAAACTTTGGCCCTATTCATTACAAAAAAAAAAAAAAAAATCTTAATTCCCTACAGGGCACACTATTTATTACTGTATCTAGGCCTGTAAAAATGATCCATAATGAAAACACCTAAAATAACTATTGTCACAAAGCTTTCATGGTTTAAAGGTTACCTGCAGTGGATGATTAAATTGCAATGAGCTGAAGAGAGGAGAAAGATCTTTTAATCATTTCAGTTTCTGTTTTATTTTTCTGTGTGACAGTACAATCTGTCTTTTCATGGTTGGTACAGAAGAGTCTGCATCCAACAGACCTGGGGTGGTCCTGGGGCCATGCTCTCTGCTATCAGAGGGAAAGGGAAGCACATCTCTGTCACAGTATTAATTACAGGTCTGCAGCTATGTAACAAGATTGGGTGAGACAGGCTGTACTTCAGGTCCACAGTAATGCAGCACTATCTAGTCTTCCCATATTCCTCCCTGGATTACAACTACCTGAAAAAATACTATCTCCAGAAGAAATTCATTGGACGATTTCCTCCTTCTGCTAGCTCTCTCCTGGAGGCTGAATTCTTTAAATCAATTCCTTTTTACATATAATTTGCAGAGAGTAATGTTGAATTTCATATTCTGCCTTTTATATTGCATGCAATCCAGATCCTCATTCATTGTACGACTACTATTAATTATCACAGGCTAAGAGGTTTTGAGGTATTTTTCCTGACAGCAAATTCCTATACTCTCTCTAGCCTGTATGCTTTCACATTTTCCCTCAGGTAATATTTTACTTTCAGGCTTTTCATTCATTAATCTATTTCAGACTGCATTGTTCTGTGTGAGCTGAGCTTCTGAAAGAGTCTTAATCACTCTCCAACTGCATTTTTCTCATCGTTCTCTTTAAATTTCTATTCAATAAAGACAGCAAATGCAAAAATTATGCTGTTCCACATCAGCATTCAGACCATTTTTATAAATAATGAGGGTTTAGGGTACTGCTAAGCCTCATGATAGTCCATTAATAATCTCTTTCGAGAATGGAATTTACTTATAGCTACTGCATATGTCCTTCATTTTAAATCCTGTGAGTTACTTTGCCTCCACTTACAGAGGTCAAAGGCTAAGACTGACATTTTCAAGATGAAAACTGGTGACAAGTCTTTTAATAAACTAACCCACCAATAGGGATGTCCGACTTCACTCACATCTGCGCTATCAATGAAGGCACTACTTGGCTAAGATAATGACTGCTGCCAGAAGGAGCAGCCAAAGTCTTGTTCTTTGCAACAGACAACCTAAACCTCCATCATTATGTCAGCGTTAGGCATAATTTCGTTTTCCTGTTCTCTTTCTTCCCCTTTCTCATCCTCAACACAAGACTCAGATTTATTTCTTGACTACGCCTTTATTTTTTCTCCCCCCGCCAAGATCCCTTGTTTTTCCAAATTTGGCTAGTTCTACTTTTCCAACTTGGCAGAACCACCAGGGGTTTCAAGAGTCTTTTTCCTTTCTGTGTAACGATTTTTTAAATTCACGATATCATACTTGAATATCTACCTTGCTATTCTTGTCCAAAATTTCAGAACAGATTATCACCTGCTAATTCTACCACTGTGCCACATGGAAGATGTATAGGCTATGCTGTATGCATCCTTCACTGTTACCGCTCCACACCATGGCTAATGAGGTAACACAACATATGGGAATGAATAAAGCTGAAAAGAAAATGAACCACTGTCAGAAATCTTATGAACTCTTATATTATTGTTTCCTGAATGTCATCTGTGTGGTAGAATGTGCATAAGTCTACGATATTTGAAACAACTTACAATGAGGAAAAAGGCAGAATTGTAAATGGAACGGGTAACAAAGGGGAGGTCAGTCATAAACCATGTATCATCATGCAGTAAGTCATCAAGTCATGACTGTGGAGTCCTAGTTTGTTAGCCAGTCTCCCTTTTGCATAAATGTTCCCAAGCAATTTCTGCGTCACATGCATATGAAAAATCTATTTGAATGAAGTAAAAACACAGAACAATCAATGTCACCTCTTCTAGTCAAGAACAAAGACTCTTCACCACAGAAAGAATAGGTCTTCTATTTATTTTTATTAAAACGAGTAAAATAAGTTCCCTCTTTCCAAGAGAATTACTGCTATAAATCTTAGGGTGACTAAAGTTCTTATGTATCAAATGAGCAATTCTCAAAGCTGAGAAAAGATCACAGTACACACCAAGGGTGACAATATAGAAAATCATTGTCAGTCCCATTTTTCACAACATGTACAGCATAAGTTAAACACTTGCAAAGCACAAAGTTGCATTAGTACCACCAAAGCCAAATGAATTTGTGAGTGCTATACGCCGTTTTTCAGTTTTCCACTCCTGAGCTGTTAATGGAACATAATTGAGATCAAACTCTGCCTCTGTTTTCTGTAAGTTTAGAGTAGGTGGCAAAATTCCATGGTAACAGGACAGTGCAGTAAAAGCTGCTTCAATAGCTCCTGCAGCCCCCAGGAGATGCCCGGTTGCTCCTTTTGTTGAGGAAACTGCAATATTACGTGAGTGGTCTTTAAAAAGCCTCTTGATTGCTCGATTCTCAGCAGCATCTCCTAGAGGTGTAGAAGTTGCATGTGCATTGACATATGTTATGTCTTCAGGTTTGATCCCAGAATTTTTTATTGCTGCAGACATACACCTAAGTAAAAAAAAAAGACAGAATGCTGAAATTGCCATTACATTTTTGTTGCTAACACACCTGTACAAACCAAACGCAAAAGTATAGGATGTTTTAAAATGTTTATCAAATGTGAAAATCTGCACGACATACTTTACTAGAGATGTAAATGACAAGAGATGAATTCATCTAACTGAACACACTAGCATCTACATTTAGCCACCTAAGAAAGATAGTAGTGGTGAGGCCCACTGTAAAATCAGACTTGCTGCTAAAAATTCCCCAGTTGGGAAAAATACAAAGCGAAAGAAAGAAGATATAACAAACAATCTCTACAGACTACATTAATACAGCAAAGACCTTTTTCAATGCAAAATTTGAAAACATTTGACAGGGAAATAACTACCTGAAATTATTACAAAAATTTAGGTTCCCTCCACTGAAGTTTCTCTAGTGTAGCAATACATTAATGTAACATTCAGTACAATGGTCCAAAAAATCCCCTTCCCATGGTAAGTGAGAAGAAGATTCCCTAGTCTACATTTTATTTCCCCTCTTATTTACAGTATTAGGGAATTAGGAAGAATAATTGCTCTATCGAACAAAAATATTAGGAAATTAAAGAAAAATTCTGCACTCATCCTCCCTGCGAGCTTTTGCATGCTTTCCAGAGGCTAGAAGATGTCAAGGAGACAGCACAAATTCCTATATATAAAATGAAATTTATTGAAAGTCATACTCTTCTACCCTGATAGTATGTTCCATTCTGACTCCTGATGACCTGTGGACTGTGACTGCCTCTATAAAACATGCTTTTTTATGACAACCACAGAAGGATCAATACAGCTCCATACTGTGATTTTCTCACAGATTTCCCACAGAAATTAAGAGATGAATCACACATCTCCTTGCACACACAGGTTAACTAAGTATCTCTGAGCAAAAGAACACTGACTCTTTTTAAACTTATGAAAAATAAGTAAATAAAAGGAAGCTCAAAAGAAAAAGATACCACAGGCAGCTAAGCATCCAGCTTAGCTTAGGATGGAAGCCAATTATGCTCACTGTGAGCCAACATCCATGCAAAAAAGATTACTGATCAACCATGAGGGAAACAGATACATTAATTTAGTTATGTTAGCTGCAAGGAACACATTTACTTAAGAAGATGACACATTAATTGTGTTGAACACACTTTATATCCACGCTTCCAAGTCTGGCTTTGCCTCTCCCTTCCTGCAGGTTTATTTCAACACATGTATTAGTCTCCAACTGAAGTAGTTACTAGAAGATGAGAAAACATATATTACCCTGAAATTTTTTGATGTGGCAAAATCCCTTACAGAAAAGAGAAGCATATACATTTCAGATTTAATCCATGTACCACTGCAGTAATGAAATACTGGTTTGAAGACTGTATTAAAATGTATTATCTCATCTCAAGGGTGGAAAGCCTCAACATTTTGGAGATACCAAGATTAAGTTTCAGCTACTTCCCCCTATGAATTTCATTTATATGCTACTGCAATCATAAAATATATGAAAATTCTGTTACAATATATTGCCATATCATCTCAAGGGTAAACAAGTCTGAAAATCTGAGATAAGACACTCCTGATTACTCAACTCACACCTAAGTCTGCAGAACAATTAAGTATGAATCAAATAGCATAGACAGAAACCTGGTATATTACACTTCCTGAAAAATCTGTTAACCCAATAAATATGCAAACACTGGTCTACAATACCATGCAGAAGTTTGATCTATTTGTGCAGTGATATATTGAATTTTGTTATTAAATATTCACATATATTCAGAATAATGCAAACTAAATCTTTACTAAAGATTCCAGTGTTAGCAATAGCATTCAGTCTACACAAAGCTCACAAACTTACACATGTAATTTAACCGACAATTTAATTAGGTCAATGATGGAGATAAGATGAGTATCACCTACTTGTGAACCATTTTTTATGAGATTAACAATAATGAAGTTTTACCATCTCACTTAACTGTACTGAAGTGTATTTCTGCTACGCCCCTACATCAACACTCTTAGCTGCATCAGAATGAAGTATTTAAACACGACTTGTAGCACCGGCATATGTCTCAAGTACTTTCCCTATGAAGACCTGAAGTCTTTTCTAAATAAGAATAGCCACAATTAATGCTAATTACATGTATGGTAATTATTCTAACAAACTATATCCACCAAGTGCTCTACAGCTTTGTCACTTGGGACTTCTTCAGGAACGCTATTCCCCTTTCAGACTACAACTAATGACATGACCTGCTTTTGCAGTGGTGTCTCTTTTCTCTATGGACAAAGGCTGAGGAACCTGAAAAGGTTCTATCATACTACAAAAATCTTTAAAAAGAGGCTTCCATTGAGACTTATTTGTGTGAACAGCTGTAGGCACCAACACAAAACACTTTCACATAGAGAAAGTTTTCATACCTCTACGCAAAAAAGCTGATTCTAGCAAGAACTCACCTTCGCCCTGTTACTAAAAAAAGAAAATTGGGGCAAAACCTTACCAGAAGCTCTTTCGTTTTTCAGATTAAGTTTTCAGGCTTTGGGAATATTAATTCAAGATTGAACAGCATTTCTCCAGGAAAAGCATACAATAACATAAACAAAGGTACCCACTACAATTAACATATGACGTAGCCTTCAAAATCAACATATAGTTCTTACCTGAATGCACCATCTCCCTCTGGATTAGGTGCTGTTATGTGGCAAGCATCACCAGACAGTCCATAACCTAAAACTTCAGCATAGATCCTAGCACCTCTTTGTACAGCACGTCCATATTCTTCCAAGACCAGCACAGCAGCACCCTCTCCCATTACAAACCCTTCTCTCTGTGAATCAAATGGTCGACAGGCCATTTTAGGGCTTGAGTTAAAGCTTGTGCTGAGAGCCCGAGCTCTTGCAAATCCAGCCAAGGACAAAGGACTAATGCAAGCCTCAGTCCCTCCAGCCAACATGACATCAGCATCACCAGCAGCAATAAATCTAAAGGAGTCTCCAACAGCATGTGCGCCTGTGGTACAAGCCGTTGACACAGCATGATTCGGCCCTTTCAATTGGTATTTAATGCTGATATGGCCTGCTGCCATATTGACTAAAATCTTTGGGACAAAGAATGGGCTGACCTTGTTATAACCCCTTGTTTTAAACAAAGCAGCTGTATCAGAAATGTCTTCCAGTGGAACCATTCCCATCCCAATTGCCACACCAGCACTTAAGCGATCCTGTTCAGACTGGGGAGACCAGCCAGAGTCCTTCATTGCTAGCTCTGCTGCACCGATGGCCATCACAGTGGCAGAACTCATGGATTTGATCTCTGACTTTGACACAAAGCTTTCTTCACTGAACTGACCCTCCTTGTTTCCCCTTGGCACACAAGCAGCCACTTTACATGGGACGCCTGCATATTCTTCCCCATCTAGCGATGCAATCCCACTGTCTCCTTGGAGAAGGTGCTTCCACACAAACTGAGTCCCCACACCAAGAGGGGACACTAAGCCAATACCTGTAACAACTACTTTCCTTCGACATGCAGGCAGTGACTTGCTGAAAGCTCTTCTGTGGTTTTGTAAATGCAGATTTAAATTCAGACTCCGGAAATGAAGATTTGCAATCTTTAACAGATCCCACGAGCACTGTGAGAACATGGTGGAAATTGATCACTTCAAGCACATTCCCGTAACTAGGGGGGGGAAAAAAAAGACACAACCACAACAATAAAGCAGCCAATGTGAAAAACATTCCAAGTACACTAAATTAATAACCTGCTTTTTATTTGAAAGCGTATTTTCAACCCTGCAGGAAGGGATGTAGTTTCCGTCTCTGTAACCAGGATTAAGTATGTGTTATGGCAGACAGTGCATAGAAACACGTCCACTTTGTGAATGCCTCTAGTGGGCTCTCCTAGCTTAAGCTGCCAATGAGGATGACTTTGCACCAGTGTGGACTGTGAGGCACTCTCTGGTTTTGCTGCAAAACTTCCCCCGGGGCTTTAACCACCAGCTGGCTGGAGGGCTGGAGGTATCAACAGTGAGCATTAAGAGCTTCATTCTTCTAAGGGAGAGCGTGTGTGTTCACCTGAAAGTGTATGTCCTACCATTATCGTGTGAAGGATGTTGTCATCACAACTTCTTATGTCAGGCAGAATGGTCTACAAAACTCAGAACAGGAGTCAAGAAACTCTTCCTGGCTCTGCCACCGACGTAATTACATATCTTGGACAAGACTCCTCATCTTTCCACCTCCACCTACCCTTTATCAGCCTTGCGGTATTTAGACTGTCAGGGGGCAGTACCTCAAGGGCATTTGAGCAAGATCATAAAATCACAGAACCATTTAGGCCGGGCAAGTCCTTTAAGATCGAGTCCAACCAGTAACACAGGACTGCCAAGTCCACCACTAAACCATGTGTCTAAGCGGTGCATCTACATGCAGGTGCTGGTGATTCTACCGCCTCCCTGGGCAGCATGTCCCAGTGGTTGAAAGACGTACCACGCCACCACCTCCCTTGAAGGTAACACCACCAGATCCCACGTTGTTGTGAGGTGTCAGGTGGTGGCGGAAGGCTACTGCTCAGCACAAGCACTTCAGGCGGGAGGAGAGGCCGTGCCACGCAGCACCACACCGCAGCCCCTCGCTCTCGCCCTGCCTCGGCCGCCACCCGCTCAGGAGCCGGCCCGACCGCACGCAGCCGGCACGCTGGAGCAGGGCAGAGGCTGCAGCTCCGTCGGCACCTACGATACGGGCCTCACCGGGTCGCCTGCTTGTCGCCTCATAGAAAGGGCAACTTGGCATCACCAGGTCTTTGGTAAAATGCAGGGAGCTGCACCGGGACCGTACGGGGCCGCCGGGCGGGCATGCACCTGCTAAAATACACAGCCCCGCGCTTTCCTGCGGCAGCACAAGTACACAGTGGTGCTATTAAAAAAACAAAAAGCTAAAAACAGTCATCACTAATGCAGACGGGTTTTTTAAAGGAGCCTGCTTTAAACCCAGACCCAAATTTGCCATTTTAATTTTTTAAGCCAGTTAGCTTGGATTTTATGAAAAGAGGCAATAACGTACGTGCAGAGGTCTTTAAAGCAGTGCGTGCCTAACAGCCACGTACAGCTTTTAATAAAACGCCGTCAAGCGGTGTAAAACCATCAGGAGGCCTTGCCTGACCCACGCAATGCTACCTTACCCACTGCGCGCGCCGAACAGCCACCGGGAGTAACCTCCCCCCGGCAGCAAGCGCGATCGGACGCCACCGGGAGTGCAAAGGGCATTACCTACTTTTAATGTTTAAACCAGGCGTTAAACTCTGACGCCACGGGGCTCCCCTGCGCCACCCCACGCTTCAGCCGGGCTCGCCCCCCGGCGCCGCCACGGCCCGCCCCGCTAGGCGCAGCCTGCCCCCAGGCCCCGCTCCCGGCAGGGGCCGG
>JAVJGI010000050.1:103860949-103900393 GCA_035590275.1 Ibycter americanus
GGCCGCGGGCGCTTTGGCTTGCGCGTCTCGAGGGGAGCGGCGCGCTGTGGGTGGCGGCGTCCGGGCTCCCAGGCAGCACGGCCCCGGGTGCGCCCTGCGATTCCCCTCCGCTGTGTAACGGCGAGGCTCAGAAACATCTTGCTGCTGTTTTTGTCGTTATTTAAACATAAGATTACTTTCCACACAAGTGTGCAGTGGCTTGGATTTTTGTTTCTTTCTTTGTTGCTGGTTGGGTTGCTCTGAGGTCACCTGAAAATCAGCAGATGCGCAACAGGCAATGCTAAAATAGTGACTTGGTTTTTCTGTTGCCCTTTCTTTTCTGACTTGGTAAGACTGGGTATCAGGAGTTATAATCACAGGTGGATTTTTGTGAGGTGGCTCTGGGGGGTATGCATACACACCAGTATGTATGATTGACCTTGATGTCTGCAAGCAGCTCAGGATGTACAAACTGCCGCTCCCTCTCTATATCTGGTTTGTCAACCACTCGCAAAACCTGTGCTGTGTGACAGAGAACAGTGGGTCCTGGGCTGACCCCTTTTAAAGGAAGAGGTGAGAGAAGAAGGTGTAGGAGAGTTGAAAGAGGAGAGGGGAGCTGAGAGGTAGCCCTTTGAGAAGTAGAGAGACCGCAGTAGTTTTGCCCGCATACCACGAAGCTGAGCATAGCTTCCATAGTGGGCCTAAAACCATCCAGCATCCAGCTGAGGAGTTCAGTTAGAATGCTACCAGGTGGAGCGGGATGTGAAGTTGTCTTTAAGTGTCACTGCAGACTAAGCACTGCTGGGTAGGGCTAAAAAAATACGTGTTTATTAGCTTAAGTTGCAAACTACAATTTGGAACCACTTTATAACTCTCCCAGTTAAGTGCAGAAGGACATGAACTAAGTCAAAGTTTTAGATAAGTTTTGCATTCTGCTTACGAGGTATGGATGAAACTATTTTTAAAATCTCTTATGAGCGACTAACACTGCTTAGTGCAGTTACCCAGCTTTTAAGTGTTTACGTGGTTTGCAAACATAATTAAGACTTTCAATTTCTTCAGGAATCCTTATGAAGAAAAATATAGATTAATTCGGATTGGAAATCCAGCATTTTCCACGAGGCTGTTGCCTGTCAGAGGAGCAGTTGAATGTTTATTTGAGATGGGGTTTCAAGAGGTGAGTATAATTTAGTAATTTCTGGTGTCTTCATCAGTGTACACACTAAAATTTAAAATTGGTTGGGTTTTTTTTTCTGCTTTGCCAGTTGTAAGGCACTAGATTTTAAGCCAGTTGCTATTTTCTTTCAATTCTTGTTTGCAAATATCTGCAGTGAACCAACAGCAAATTCAGATGAGGCTACTTCAGAAATATGGTGGAGCCAGAGTTAAGGTGATCTGTGATAACATTGGTTTTCTGCTGATCAGGTGCACTACTAGTTTGCTTAATTGTCAGATACATATCCATGCTGACACAAAGGACATGGTGGGAAATGGGGGTGAAAACCCCTTCTTTCAGTAGTAGCCCACTATTAATTGGATATCAGACTGCACCAGTGGGCAGTAGTTTCCATATTGTAAATCTGTGTCTTGAAACCATCTTTTGGAAGGTAGAGGGGGAAGTCCTGCTCTTCTGCTGCTTGTTCCTACCATCAGTAGGGCTTGTGTGGCCCCATAGTGAGTTAGCTAAGGGAAGCTGATCTGATTAAAAATTAATCCTGCCCCCACGCCACCACAAAAAATATAAAATTCAGCCAGTTCATAGCGCAGCTGTGCAAGTACTGATTTTTTCATGACAGCAGTGGAGGGCAACAGACTGTTGAAGTAGTGGGAGGGTGGGACTTTTACCCATTTAAAACAGTTATGAAACTGTATCCTAAAATAGTCTCGAGCGAATCTTGATTTTGTTGTAGTCAAAAAGATGGAATTTAAGCTACCAAAGCTTGTTAAGCTAGAAGCAGCCTTTGTAATTACAGGAGAGCTAGGGTGAAAACCCAACTCTTGTTTAGTGGTGCAAAGTTCTTGCTCTAGCTTTGCTTTAATTTGTCTGTTTGATGCTACACTTCTGTATGGGTGCATATATTATGTTATTTAGGTCCAGCTGTCATGAGACTTCTGCCTGCTGTGGGTAAAGTTAGTGTAATTGTCCTAATTTAAAAAAAAAAAAAAAGTATGCTGAAGGAAATGGTGACAGCAGAGGGAGAAATAAATGGTCTGTGGATTTATTCTCATGCTGGTACTCAGGAGATGACTTTTAATGATGTGTTTTAGCCAAGCAGCAGTCAGTGTAGCTAGTGAAGCACTCAAGCAATAATAACACAGTCATTGTAAAAGTGTTAAAGTGCTACTCCTACTTCTGTCAGATCTTTAACAGCATGTTGGCTCTGTCCTATGGTTATTGTGTCAATTGAGGCTGGAGCTCAGGAACCTCTCTTCAACTGTGATAAAAAAGATTGTTCTTTCTTTTGTCTCTACTTGGTAAGCCAGCTTTTTCAATTAAAAAATGAGGACTTTTCTGCTGGACTGATACATTCCATTTAGTTTTGCAGTGATTGTAAGAGTTAAAGTGAAACACTGCATCTGCAATGATAGGTGACCTAAGGTAACTGTGGGTAAACAAATTAGTTTAATAAATAGAAGTGCTGCAGTGGCAGAAACTGAAACTCTTAAAGTATGAATGTTTCAGGATATTCATGCTTTTAGTAACCTATCCCTTCATGTCAAGTACACTAATACTTGCTTCTGCCATAATCACTAATCTTTCGTTTTGCTGCCAGTAATCATGTTACAATCAAAAATAGGAACCCAGAGATCAAGCTGAGTACAGGTCTCAATAAGAATGTTTCCTATCTGAAAAGTTATCAAGCTTAAAAGATAGCACTATAGAATTCAAAGCAGATGCCATTCTAGAGGCTTCTTCCCCCAGCATTGGCTGTCCTCCTGCACTGCCTAGCATTTCACTGCTGTAGAGTGAGAACTGAGCATTTGTGCATTTGTTGTTCATTTCAGTTGTTGCTGCTTTCTCTGCCAAAATATAATTGTGTTGTCAATGTGTGGCTCTGCAAAATAAGTTACTGACAAAAGCATGTTGTTATGAGCCTTTTCTCTCTAGACTGCCTGTAGGTTCTTGATCTACAAGCTTCTGCTGTAAGAGGCCTAATCTGAAGGCTGAATCCAGCCATGCCTTAGGGTGCTAACTTCCAGTACATGATACAACTATTAGCTATAGATACAAATGGCTCACTAGCTTGGACCTGCATTAATTGCTGAATTAATTTGTTTAACTTTCAGGGAGAAACTCATCTGGTTTTCCCTAAGGAAGCTTCGATTGAGCAGCTACGTAAAATCAGAGACTTAATTGCTGGAGAGAGGAGCAGCAGACTGAATGAGTCAAATCAGACCCACAGATCAGGATCCTCTGAAACCGTGGCCAGCACTCAGACAGTTGCACATCAGCCTTCAAGACCTGCTGACTCTCTTCTTGTCCCTGCCAGTCAGCAACCAGAAACATCACTTGTGCAATCTCTTGAAATGGTAATTATAACCTGGAAACTTTGTAGGCACAGTAATCTTGAATATAAAGGTTGAAGAAGAGTTAGCTATTGGAATGGGTTGCTTAGAGAGGCTGTGTAGTCTCCAAATATGGGCATTTTTAAGAGCTGACTGGGTCAAGCCCAGAGCAACTTGGTCTGGCCTCATAGCTACCGTGCTTTGAGCAGGAGGTTGGACTAGAGGAATTTTTTATTTTTCCGATGGTTTCTGAAGTTCTTGAGTGTTTTCTTTGGTTTCGATTTCAACATGAAACATGCTATAAGTAGACTATTAGCAAGAGATTTTGTTGGAGATGTCCATAAATATTCTATTGATCAGGGTGTCATGAAAACAAAGAAGGCTCATTTGTATTGGAAGGGAACAGCAAGGTGGGGGAACAAACGGAGGGATGGGAAGCTAAGGCTAGGGCTGTATACCATGTTTGGTATTTGAGAGCCAGCAAAAGAACAGGAGCACAACCACAATGTTTATAATTGTAGCATCTCAGTTCATGTGTTATGACTTCTATGTGAGCCTCCTGTGAGGAGAGCTTTCTTTTTTTCACATGCAGCTGTTGTGAGAGACAGGAATTTAGCCAGGCAAGGACAAATCTATAGTTAGGCTGTGTTTCCCGTGTCTAAGGGTTGAGATGAAGTTCCCTATCAAGACAGAGAGGCAGAGTCCTTTCGTTTGATGTTACCTGACCTGATGGGAGAAGACTCTTAACACCTCATACAACTCTGAAAAATTAAGTTATACCTTTTGATAGAAGGTCTGAAGGATGCTTTGGTTTAACTTTCTAAAGAGTTTTTCCCCTAGAACCAGTATCACTTCAGTCTTAAAGCTGATGTAAGATGAATCCTTCCAAAAGCTCACTTTTCATACATCCTTAAACAGAGTTTGTCTCTTTTAAATGATATTATCAGTATGTTATTGGATACAGAAAGATTACATACTGTTTCTTCCCAAGACTTACCCAAGATCAGTGGAAGAGAAATAGCAAAGCATAGATTGAAGTTATGGCTTTTGGAGAGACAGAGCACTCAGTGATGCATTATCACCCATAATGTCCTTTGGGAAGGGAACTGTTGTAGGAACTTGAATATTGAGCCATTTAATATAATTATCTTAGCATGCTAGCAGTCGCCTCTCAATGTACTGACTGGGTTTATTTGAATTTGGGTTTTGGGCTTTTTTTGACTGCCTCTTGGTTTCTACTGTTTCAGCCACTTTTGCAGTGGTGGTTGGAAGTGATTGTGAAACCTCTAGAGTGACTTGTGGCAGTACTGGTTAGTACGGAGGAAGCTCTGAAGCTTTAAAAGTTGCGTTGATTTTACAGTGAGAAAAATGTTGCAGATGTCAAGTTGACAGGATGTATTCTGAAGTTAATCCTTCTCATTTGTAGTTATTCTGCCCTGACTTACGTGAGCAGTCAGAGTTGTGGATCCATTTCTCTGCAACTATTATTTTTCCATGCCTCTTGAGATTCAACGTGGATGGTGGGACCAGACTTACTACAATTTAGAGACATTGCTAATGCAATGTTGGCATTCTATTAGAATGTTTCATTTCAGCTGACGTCTTGAGGAAATTACACTGATAGCTCTCTGAGCCATTGAATTTGGTCTGTATAGTCTGGGTTGCTTGGAAGGAAATCTGAAAAATACCTTCAGGCTATGACTTGGTCACTTTGCTTGCACAGTAGTATGTGTTTTGTTTTTCAGTGAGTATGCTGCAGGGGTATAGTTGTGTTATTGTTATATGCGCTGCTGTCAGATGTCAGAGAGTTTTAGAGAGGGTTTTGTAGTGCAAGCATTTTTATTTCCTGCCTATGCATTACACCTGTGATTCATGGGAGTCCTGGTAAGCACAGGGAAAAGTGGCTTAGTTGATACAGCACAGGAATGTTCCAAAATGGCACACTTTAGGGACCTAACCCATCGTTATTTTGCCTTATCTGTGTCTCTTCTGCATTTCTTGTCGTAAAGCATTCTTGAGACTCGGAGAAAGGAAAGCTCTGGGTAGTCATTCGGGTGGATGGATTCTGATCTTCATGGCTGACATAGTGATTACAGGAGGAAAGAGGTATCCAAACTTTGCAGTGAAGTTCACCACACTTGTAGATGTTTACATAAGACTTCATTGATATACAGTGTCTTCCATTAAACCAGTTAAACACTACTGTAACACTGATGGTGTCTGCCAGTGGGGCAGTCTGAATTGTCAAAGAATTTGGGAGACGTTCTGCTGTGCTGAGCAGTATTTCTGAACACTTTTTCAGGAAGCTGGCAGAACATGAAAATCTATAAGCCATTGGCAGTCACTAACTTCCCTCGTTTCTGTGTTTTCAACTTGTATTAAAGTGAATCTGAACACAGTTGGGTTTATGATGTTAAAACAGTTACCTACAGCTGATGAGCGGCAGTAGGAATGAAACCAGTTCTGTTCTGTTTCAGCAGTTACGAAAAGTAAGGACTAGTCCTGTAGTACGGTCTGGCATCAAAATAATCACTCCTAATTTAAATGCTCTTTTGAAAGATGTTACCTTCTGAAGAGTTTTCACACCTGTGCATTGTGTTGCATTTGCTGCTAGCATTTCAGGAAAGTGTGGGATTTTTGATGAAACATAAATTAGTTAACAAGGCTAAAGACTGAAGCATGATCTAGCAGTAGAGAAAAGGTAATTTAGCAGTGCCACAGGCTTCCCCCCAAAACATGCCACACTCTTAATTATAAAATCCCATTTCACTTTCTGTGTTGTCCCACTTTAAATGGGAGTAGTTTGCTCAGCTACTTACGCCGCTACTATTAACTTTAGCTATTTATTTTAGTAGATATGGGTGCACCTTATTGGGTGCAACGTGTAGTTGCCACTAAGTGACACTTAGGATAACTGACTGAAGATGCCTAGTTCTTATATTTGATTTCTAGTGAAATACACTGTTCAATATATGGTCACAGGGCTATCTATTCAAATCTGTATCAGAGTTGATCTGTGAGAGGAGGAAGAAGAAATAGGCAAGCAGCATTTGTGAGTAAGAAATAGGAAAGCAGCATTCATCAATAATAGGCTGCTTTGAACTGGTGCAGCAGTGTCCAGGAAATGGAGTGAATTACAGGTTCTTCCATGGATTTCAGATAAAAGGTGTCCAAAAGAAAAGCCGGGGGTGGCAACTAAGTCAAAAACTTTGCTAGCAGAGGTGTCTTTAAGAAACAGTTTTCTCCCAGAATCAGTACACTTTTCACTTGGGACACCATTCAGAATGCTCAAAGATGACAAGGCTGGCTTTACAGTTTAGGTGGTGGTGTCCGCAATTTTTATTGATATCTTTACAAATAAACATTTCACCTGTAAAACAATATATAATGTAACTATAAGTATAGAATTACAACTGACTTAAACTGAAATAGGAGAGCTTGGTTCTTCTGGCTTAAGGTGAAAGTTCATAAATCATCTTGTGACTGAAAATCCTTTTGCAGGCTGCAGATATCTTGAAAACACTTCAAACAAAATTTGAGCATCATGTATTGATGTATGAGAATCCTTCTATTCAGCAGAAAGCTCTAGCTTCAATTCCCCTCCAGCAACTGAAAAGGAAGGCTCAGAAAAAGCTAGCACAAGCTACAAGACTAGACAAAGGTAATGCTATCAAGTTATAATGGATATGAAACTAGAAATTTTCTTTCAAACATCTGGATGATGCATATTTCTGCTATGCTTTAGGTATGTGGATTTGGTCGCATGCTTGCAGGTTCCAAATGCTGTCTCTAATTCAGAATTACCTTCCTAATTTTCAAATTTTCTACTCTTCTCTTTCCTTCTGTTTTTGTTTTTTTCTTTTTTCATTTTTGTCATCCATCCTTTACTGCTTTCATGTAGAAATTCTGAACTCTATTTCTGAATTAATAGTAAACAATGCAGGGGAAAAAATGAGATGAGCATGTACTGTTACATTCCTTGCATCTAGAGTGAAATAGCTACAACAACAGGAGGGGAGCTTCTTGCTTGAGTAGTCATTGTTTTGAAATTGTTGGAGTGCAATTTTCCCGTACATACTCCAACTGCAAACAAAGAATAAAATTTCGAAATACTACTTCTCTTTTTAAAGTGATATGATTGGTGAGACACTGCATGAGACCTTTCCAAGACACAACTGGTACAAAGAATCACCTCTCTTGCTAATGCTTAAATGAATAGACTTGTTCACCTGCCATCCTCTTGGAGCCAGAAGTGAAACATAGGCATAAATATTTGTGGCATCAATGGCTAAAACTTGTATTTTCTTCATAAATGCAAAATTTTTTTGAGGTACAAAATCTTTGTCAGTTAAAAATGACATATTTCTATTTCCAAGTGACAGTTTTAGATTTGTTTCAGCAATACAGTGAAATTTTACTTGTATGAGATAAGTATGTAAAAAAAACCCAGCCAAATGATTTCAAGACCATATTTAAACCAAAAAATCCTTTTCACTGTGAATCTTTGATAGAAGAATCTGAAGCAATTCTGCTAACTTGATGGGAGTGCTGTTGATTTTCAAACCAAAAATAAGCTTTTCTCATCTTTTTTATGAAAGACTTTGCCGTGTCTCATACAGCCACACAGTAATATGTAATTATGCCTTTGGCATTAGGGAACTGTTTGTCAGTGGATTTTCTTCGTAATTTTTCTCTTTTTATAAAGCTATACTGAGAAATAGGAAACCACATGAGCAAGTACAAAGCATTCTCATTCAGCAGCATAGGACAACGCAATGGGGAAAAGAGACTTAGCAGTAATAAATGAAAACTGTTTAAATTCTTTTAAAAAGGAAAAAAACCAAGCATACCTCTTAGACTCCGCTCTAATACTGCTGTGCACAGAACTTCCCAAGCCATCAAGTTGATCTAGATGGCTTCAGTCAATGGCTTTGAGACCTGAATTTAGATATAATAAAGGGGAAGGGACGGAACTCCACTGTTTTGGATTGTGACAGTTTGAAAACATATTTAAAGAGCTTTATAGAAACATTCCTTTGGGAATGGGCTGTGTATGAGATGTATGGGTAATTGGCCCTTTCAGCTTCTTTGGTTTATCTGTACTGCTGTATTAAGACTGTCACCTGTGGGAATAACTGCTTAATGCTGGGGGACACTTGTTTTTAGGACTTCCCTTACAATGCATAATAGACATTTTTGGCTCATAAAGACTGTGCTAAAGAGTCATTTGATCAGAAGTACAGATTTTTTTTTAACTGTTTCCCTTTACTACTTTGATTAGAAAGATGGATTGTGCCGTCAAAAATAGCTGCATGTCACAGCCAACTGCAACTGTTTTCTGTTCAAATAAATCATATTTGTCATACTTTCCATGCAATGTTTTCATGAAGGATTTATTTTGCAAACCAAGAGAAGAATATTCATGTGATAGCAGTTATGTTTTCATAGATGGGTTCTGGTTTGAATATTGTTATCCAGGAGAAGAGAATATGGCCTGTGCTCGAAATCTTCTCATTTTGAGCAGTTTCATGCAGTTTTTTGTTCTTTACATAGACAGTTTGACGTTACTCAGTCTTGAGAGTTTAGATTTTCTTTTTTGTGTGTGCTTAAGTTACATATGAAGCTTTTTTGTTATAATAAAGGCCTACAGATGGTGATTTATGTAGATACTGGACGATTCAACTAAATTATTTTTCCATTTGACCTAACTGTGTGTTGTATAAATTTTACAGGTGCACATGTGAATGAAGAGGACTTCTTATTACTGGAGCTCTTGGACTGGTTTAAGAATTACTTTTTTCATTGGGTAAATAATCTTCCTTGCAGCAGGTGTGGTGGGCAGACAGAGCCTAAAAGTGACTACTTGTTGCCTACTGAAGATGATCTAAGGTGGAATGCTAGTCGAGTGGAAAATCATTACTGCAACCGGTGTCAGTTCTGTAATAGATTCCCAAGGTGAGCATACAAAGATTTGCTTTATCTTTTTCTTCTTGTCTTTCAAGAAACAGCTTTGCATTTGTGTGTTTTGTGAACAAGTGATAAGTTGTCAGTTGAAAGATTAGAGAAGCTGTTTTAAGAAACATGATAAGATGGTTGATGAACCTGCAATTGCTCTGTAAGATTAGAGATTTTTAAAAACAATATACTGCTTTCTTTTAGGTGGCCTTGTTCTGAATATTTGTCTGATTTTTATTTTTTTTTCACTGTTAAAAGTACAACTTCTATTTAGAGTAATTAATATTAGCATAGTGTATAGGCAGGTTTTTGTTATTTCAGGGAAAACTTTTATTTCTAAAGGAAATCAAAGGGTAATGCGCATCTTTTGCTGAGTCTATAGCAAAAGAGCAAATATCCTTTTTTAAAAATATTTTTGTTAACTCAAAAGGACTAATATACAAAAATCATATTTTAAGACGAAGCCTAAGTCAATTCTGAAAACTGGAAAAAAATATTAATTTCAATGCTGCTGTAAACATGTGATGGAGTCACGTGAGTCAAAGTAGCATTCTGCTTGTGCTTGTTCTGTGCAGTACAGCAGTCATTTCCATTGTCTTCTGTGGACTGAATGGCACTCATGACGAGGACAGTCATGATGTAAAGGTTTTTGAAAGTTGAAATGTATTTTCAATTATTCTGGTTTTGTTTTGATTTTCTCCTGTAGGTATAACAACCCTGAAAAACTTCTGGAAACTAGATGTGGACGCTGTGGCGAGTGGGCTAACTGTTTTACACTGTGTTGCAGAGCTGTAGGTTTTGAAGCTAGATATGTTTGGGACTGTACAGGTATTAGTATTCTAAAATATTGTAACGTTAATACAAATCTATGCAAAATAAGGTGATATATCTTATGGTTCTCAGATTATATTAGGTATCAGGCAGCATATAGAGTTATGCAGTTCAGCTAACAAAGACAATATAAATTCAGTTTCCTGTCTTGTCTGATGAGGTGAAATGTAGCTCTGGAAGTAAGGTTAGATGTTTGACTTCAGAACGATATAATCTTTAGTTAATTCATAAAGGATTATGATCCTAAGATAGAAAGAGAAAGCTCTGGTAACTTTTCTGAATGTAGATGAACAGAAAACGAGTTTTTTCACCTGTTCCTTCATTTAAATCAGGAAAACTTATAATATTCTATAATATTGGAAGAGAGGATCTATCCTTATAATTCATTATTTATCCTTGGCCTTTGTTACATAGATCATGTTTGGACTGAAGTATATTCTTCATCTCAGAAAAGATGGCTTCACTGTGATCCATGTGAAAACGTCTGTGATAAACCTCTCCTCTATGAAACTGGATGGGGAAAGAAGCTTTCTTATGTAATCGCGTTTTCCAAAGACGAGGTGGGAGTAATGATGTTAATAAACTTGCCCTGAGGCAAGTGTGCAATGTGTTCTATCTGTATTTCCAGAATTATTGTAGAAAAACATACTTTGATTAGCTAGCCTCTTTAAATGAAGCAAGATGCATGGGAATTTTTGGTTGCTTTATTTTCTTCTTCAACTTGTGCTTGAGGTTGTTGATGTCACCTGGAGATACAGCTGTAAACATGAAGAAGTGCTCTCTAGAAGAACAGCACTCAGTGAAGCTACGCTACGTGAAACAATTAACGCACTAAATAGAACGGTATGTAGTTTTTCTTAAATGGATTTCTTTAAGTGAAACATAAGTGTCTTTCCAGAATGTGAAGTCCTTGAACAAAGGAATGCATTTGGTAACCTGATAGGAATGTCTGTGCACTGTGGAATATAAAGTGCTGCTAACTCTACAGACCTCATCTTACACTGAATACCTAAGAATCAGTCACCGTGCTGAACCTATGAGAAATAAGATGAAAAATTGTATGTAAGAGGATTATCATATTATCTCTTACACAGTCAAATGTGTGTGTGTATATGTATGTGTAAAAAAATATATACTCTGTGTGTGTATTTTTTTTTTTTCTTGATGGCTTTGGAGTAGACTTGTGCATCAAAAGATTTTGGGGGTAAACCACAACTGCTTTGTAACTATGTGGAATCCCTGGGGGTGGCGGAGCATTTTCAATAATACTATAACTTGAAAACAAATTAGGGCTGCATTTCTTATAACTATAAATACCAATTTGTTTTCTGTGACACTTTAAGGTCTAGGAAGCGGGAGGAATGATTCACAGGCTGTTTCTAAGATTTTCAAGAAGTGTTGATACCATCGGCAGAGTTTTGGCTCAGAGCCACTTAGACTGTTCATGCCTAATGTCCCCAAAACACTTGGAGCCATTTGCATCTGCATGTCGTAGTCACAGAACACAAGTGCACTCAGCACTTCTGCTAAGCTTTTTCCACTCACTGCTTGAGACCGGGTGAACTTTTCTTGACTCAGTATTCTAGAATGTCATGAAACCTTGAACCACCTGTGTAAGGTTCCATTTTGTCCCCACTTCCTTCCAGGACTAGTTCCTGTGCAAGTTTAGTTCCAGTGATAGTATACAGCTGATGACTTAATAAAGAGATTATGCCTTTCTAGAGGCCTGCTGGCTTGAGGGTTATAGCCTCACAGTAAGAGTATGAAGGAATTAAGCTGGACTTATGTTTGAGGCCAGGGCCTGAAATCGTTTTATCGGTAATGAAAAATTAGTTACACAGCAGAGTGGAGCACTGAGAAGGCTAACCAGAGTAGCAAAATAAAAGGAGGTAAATGAGAAATTCATGTGGAGCAATGCATGCACTTTGTGCAGGGTTGCAGGAATTTAATGGCATCCTCTCTGAGCATTGGACCCTTACTGGCTAAAAAAATGATCTGATGGGCCTTTCTTCTGATCAACTGGTGATAGAAACCAGTCACCAGACTCCTCCTCCTCCAGTTGTCGGTAGGGAAAGAATATTGGAAATGGGACACTCTTAAGCTAAAAAATGAATTGACAGTATTAATGGGATCAGGAAAGTATGTGCAACTGATTCATGGGCTGGCTTGCCTCACCTCTTCCTCGCCTCATTAATGTCACCTTAGAATCATGCTCTGCTTCACTTATGTTTAGAGAACTCCAGTAAAAAAGTGCCATTGCCATCTCCAACAGGTGGTGTGCTGCATATTGGTCTATTGGCGCATTTCTTACTCCTTTCCACATACTTTACAGGCCTGTGCAGCTCATGAGCTGACGTGAGCAGTTTTCAAACAGAAAGAACAGGCATTCTGCTCATGTTTTAAATGAAAACTTCATTAAAAACTGAGTACAGGGAAGAAAGCTATACATGTGCTTTCAAGACACTCTTTTATTTCTCCTATCTTCCTTTCTCTACACATAGAAAATCCTGGCCCTTTCTTGTCTATGCTGCATGCTTTCCCTACTGCTTTCCAGTATTATTAAAGCTGTCTTGTGATTTTATTAGAACACCTTTGTCAATCTTTTTGATGGTCTCTTACTCTGAGCAACAACTTACTCTCTCCCTTTTTATAAGCTGAATGATACTCACACTCCTGTCCTCCTACATGCACTTGCTTTTGTTCAGTAGCTGTTCAGCATGTTTGATTAATTTATTAAACTAATAAATTTAATCCCTGTAAGTAACTGTTCTTATTCCTTTTTTCTTTTGTCTGTTATAGTTGGAATTGGATTTCAGGGACTCAGAGGCAGTTTGTTCTTTTAGCAATCTGATGGCGGTGGTGGGGGTTTCCAACATTTGTCCTAGCCAAAGGGCCTTTCCTAAAGTTCCTGCGAAGGTGCTAGTGCAGTGGGAATCAAGGGGCCATTAAAAAGTTGCTGTCTGTTCAGCAGATAACTGACGTAGGCAGAGGCCTGTGCTAACTTTCCCTTTTCCCATGCTCTCCTAGAGACTGGTTCCATGCTAGGATGGATTATAGTCTTCGTATCTTTTGATGCAGAGCTCCAGCACTGCATTTCTCAAGCTCAGTTCTTCTAAGTTACAACTCAAGAGAAGCATGGTATGCAGTATGCATTGTCACCTATACTGCAATTTTAGTAAAAATGGAATCTGAAACATCATTATTGTTCTTTTCTGCATAAAGAGCAGTGGTTGTGGTCATTACGTCTCTGCATGTCTGTCTGTTTAGTCACCAAGCAGAGACCACACAACAGTTCAAAGCATGTTGAGTGACTCACTGTTAAATGGAAAAGAGGCAAGGATAATTAAATCTATTTAGTACACTATTTTACTTCTCAGAAATACTGTGTGTGTTTTATTTGTCAGGCATTCCTAAATGGGTGTGTAGCCTCTGGATTACCAACTATCTGATGTTGTTCTATAGCACTCTATCACACCCTGACTAGAAATTTTCACCTACTTTCTATGGGCAGTGCCGTATTCTAGTCCATTGTATGTCACCCCTATAGAAATTGGGGAGAAGACCCTGAATTTTCTACTGCTTTCATTGGACACTGGATGGTAGCACAGGGAAACACATTACTAACTTTTATTTGCTCCAGGCCCCATTTTTTGGTAGTGATTGTGAATGGGTATAGCTATAGCTACATCAGCTCTTAAAAGGAAAACTAGTAATTTAGGTTGAATTGCAACCATTTCATGGTGATTGATTTGAGGTGAACCAGTATTCTTTGTTTAAAGGTTTAAAATTGAATTTTTTACCCTTAAATTATCTGTTGCTTACCCGGCAGTGGGTCCACTTAAATCATAGGTTATCGATCTCTTGAAAGCACAGAGTCCTTCAGGAAGCATCAACAGCATAACTTGCACATGATGCAGAACTGATTTTAAAGCTGCAGTTCACAATCAGTCTTCCTTCCTATTCCCTTTGTCTGACAAAGAAAGGTGGAGCCTGAGAATGTATCTAGAGGGTAATACCTTAGGAAAAAAACAAAAGCAGGAAGCTTGAGCCATGGCAGTTGATAATGGAGTTCTTGGAATCCATTTCGTTATGTGGATGCTATTGGTGACAGCGTCATTTGTAGGAAACGTAGTTGCAGGTTTTCCCAGCACAGGCAGCGTTGATCTCTGCAGCATCTGAGCATTATGCACATCTTACCTGCCACTAGTGTTCATATGCAACAGTCTGCTGGGTGGAGTGAGATGACAAGAATTAGCATACTTGTACTTCTTACAGTTGAGGAACTTCCTTATTTCTTGTATCATACATAAGAGGCCTGTCTTCTGAAGTATCCTTTTTGTGTTGAAGCACTGTTCTTTAACAGCTGCAGAGGAAGGGCAACCAAGTCTCGGTGTGGCATCACTAACTTCAGTGGTGATGATTCCTGATACTAGGTTTCCCTACATCGAAGTGGCTTGAAGAAAATTGTAGGTTGGTGGTGTTAACTTAAGAGTAAGCCATATCAAACTTACTCTGAGCTGGCATGAGATCTGTAGTACTGCATATGGATATCCAAAGTGCCAGGCAAGTGTTAGATTCAGGAAGGTCTGGTGTTTCATGAACTGCTGGAGTCACTGCTTGTCATCCATCAACACAGGCAGAAGTATATTGCCCTCTTGCTGTGTTAGGACTGGTATTTGGCAGCTGGAGTTTGTTGAGCTGGAGCTGTTTCTCATCATTTCTCTGTATCTACTTTTCTTTACCAAGTTCCACGTGGTTGTCTGGAACAAAACCTCCTCAAATGCCTCTTTTCTGATCCTTAATAGCAAAACTTTCTGGGGTCAGGACTGCTTTTGAGATAATTGGAATACTTACTGGCCTGAAGTTTTGGGTCCTAGTGGGCTGAGCGTGCGTGCCTTCGGCAATCACCAAAGCAGAAAAAAAAGATGATGTGTAATCATTTGCATATTCAAAATTGAACTTAATTTTCCAGCCCTGTGTGGGTGTATCCACAGTTAAGAAAAAAGCTTTTGCATATCAGCTCTGTATATTTAATGTGAAAATCATGGAGACAAAACCCCAGCTTCTCAATTAATTTTTTTGAAGTTGTGTGCCCATAGTTTTATTCATGGGAGCAAAGAAAGTGTGTTATGTAATTCTTTCTCTTTTCCACTAACTTACGTGGAAATGTAGGTGATACACTTTTCTGTTTTCTGATACCTGCAAAAATATGAATGTCATAGATTGTTTATGATAGAATCAGTCACTGTGAAATAACTGTTTCAGAGACCAAGTGAATCTTTTGTTTGGGCTTAATCACAATACCAAGAATGTTGCCAATCAAATCACTCCACCTCAGAAAAATTTGACCCAAAAACTATGCTTGCTTTCTCTTTCCCCCAAATAATACCAAGAACAACTATGGTACAGAATACATATGAATTGCTATAAAATATGCTATGTAAGTGTTTGGTCATCCAAGCAAATGTATAAAAAACAGCACAAACCTTATTTTAAAAGAAATCCACATAGTGCATGCAAGTTCACAGAAAAAGCGCTGCTGTTAAATAACCATGCAGTTATGATTCATTTGTATTTGCACATATGGTATAGGATCAATGTTTGTAATAGTCAGTCTAGACTTTAAATGTTAGTCTGTTTTTTCCAGTTCTCTTCCCCCCATTGGTGTAACTAGAGCAGAATTACAAATACTGTTTTCCTGAATTTTTTACTTTGTTTCTTAAATGTATTTTCAGAGACAACAATCTTTGTCAGAAAATAGAAAAAGAGAGCTTTTGGAAAGAACAATTGTGGAGCTTGTTGAATTTATTTCTCCTAAAACACCTAAACCTGGAGAATATGGTGGAAGGACATCAGGTTCAATGGCTTGGCGAGTAGCCAGAGGTGAAGTTGGTCCAGAGGTATTTAACTTTTGCACTGGTGACCATCTTAGAGGTAGCTAACTAGAGGTTCTATGATTATGGTCTACAGAGGAATAGCACTTTATGGTAGGTCGCCTACAGATTTAGTTCAAGCAGTGCAATTTGCAAAAACATGAGGTGCAAGTTTGATGTGAATTCAGTAGAAGTCCACAAGTAATTTTTGAGGATTGATGGTGGTGTATTGATTCTAAAAATATTTGGGAATCCTTGAGCTAAAGTGTGCTTTGCATGTACAAGTTAATAAAAAATACTTTTTTTCCTTTTAATTAGTTACAGTGTGACAGAACTAGAAAGTTTAAGGCGGTTGAAAGCAGTTGGGAAAACTTTTAAAAATGTTTATTTGTATTTTTATTAGTTACTACTGGTTAAAGCCTGGAAGTAAGTTTTGACCAACTGTTTTTGTTAATAAAACAACGTGGGAGCAATTAGGATTGTGTAAGTGGAACAATCTCTGAAATTCAAGACAACTCGAATTTACAAACTTTATTAATTTTTCCTATCAATGTTTTTTGACTATTTCCAAAAGCAAGATTTTATTTTTAATTATTTTATGCTAAGATACAGTTTCTCAGAACCATAGCCATATTTAGGTTGAGCCAGCATGCAAAGGTGTGGCTTACCCCATCACTCGTTACATCAATTATGTAGTGATCTTGTCATATGGAGTGACTGACAATCCTAAACAGAACCAGGTAGGTGAAATTAATGAGTTTCTTAGGATTGTTTTAACTTTGAGAAACTAAGAGTTTATTTCAGTTCTCCATAGTTTAGATTGAATTTCTGCTTTGCTGAAACTCATAAGAACAATGAATCTTAAAAAAAAAAAAAAAAAGTAATACTGTAAAGTCAGGAAGTTTGTACCTTAAGGTTTTTGACATTGATTTGTAAACTGTCATGTACAAGCACTTGTATATGATAGTCACAGAATTATATTTGCTATTCAAAATAACCATTTACTTATTGGTTGTACAAGAAATATACCCCACATAAAAATTCTCTATTCCTAACGTTAATCTCTTCCTGAAATTTGCTAATTTTATATTATTTTGTTAGTAATTTACTTCTAAAAGTAATTATATAAAAATTTCAAAAATAAAATTACTGCTTCCCTCTGGAGAAGGTGCAGGTCTATTGTTGGAAACCAGTTTAAAACTTTTGTTTTGCAGAAATGCTTTAGTCCATGACCTCTTTTAGAAATGACATTTTTTTCAGTTGGCAGCAAAACTGAATTGGGAAATCATGGCATGCTGTTTAAAAGTAAGATGGTCTTACTGAAATGTCTTGGGGAATGAAGGTGCTTGTATTTTTTGCCTTTTTCAGAAAAGAAAAGAAGTACTTTTTATTCCCTCTGAAAAAGAGAAGACATCTAAACTCTTCCACCTCATCTACAATGTAGTAGAAGATAGTTATACACGGATTTCCAATAATAATGAAAAAATAAATTGCTGGGAAACAGGTGTTTGGAAGGCAGAGTCTATTTGGAGAAAGGTTGAAACAGATTGGAAAATGGTAAGGATAACAATTATTAAAAGTGTAAAATCTACCCTGAAAGTATGGTGACTCCAATAAAATAGAAAACCCTTGCCGGTGTTTGGCATCAAAACCTCTCTTGGTGCCCATAGAATTTAGCTGATGTTAATAAATGTTACTGTTAAGCTTCAGGTAGGATTACTAGATGATTTAAGAAATTGGAAATAAATTTAGCTTGTCTTTCAGAAAGGATAACTGAATTCTCTGCAGATAGGTAAAATCCTTGCTAAAGCACCAAATCGAAAAAAATATCATCCTTCTTAACGCTTTTGGGCAAACACAGAAATACTGTTTTATTGATAAGCGGTACTTCTCTCCAAAAAAGATTTTTTTGTTCTTGTTTTAGAGAATAGCTTTATCATATACCGTATCTCTTTGATACACAGCCAAAGGAAGAAATTGTTTTCCTAAATATTAGAGTTCCACCTGCAAGAATGCAAAACCCTGTCAGTTATCCAGATTATTGTATATCCTGCCCAGAATCCTTCCCGTCTGTCAGGACACTGAGCAGCAGCAGAGTCGTATGCTCTAATCTAAGAAGAGAACTGATGCCTGTAAGATGTGAAGGGGTCATTTACTAGAAACAGTAATTCCTGGAACAGCTACCACTGTGGAACTGAGCGTTCCTGTCAGGGACTATAGCATGTTATTGCTTTCTTCCCATGTCATTTTACTAGTCTGAAAGGTCTCTGGCCAAATACTCTTCTAGCTTAGGCAATGGTTTGCTTCCCGTTGATGAAAAATGGAGCTAAGTATATAACTGTCTTCTGAGGTTTTCTGTGCTGGGTCTATATATAGTTGACTTGCAAAATGCAGTGGGGGAATAGCTTGGAGAGGTTATTCCACATAAAAGAGAAGGAATAAGGGAAGAAATAATAATATATGGAGAATAAAAAATGTTACAACAGAGAAGGCTAATAGGAAAAGAGAAGTAACAAAAACTCAAAAAGAGGGACACTATTCTCTGCCTCCCTAGGATCTGCTAAAAATGTAATAGCACGTTATATTTTTAAGTCTCCAATGATCAGTTATCCTCACTTTTGCAAGAAACATACTGTCTTTGTACTGAAACCAATTGCAAGTCTGCTGTTCTGTTTAGCTCTACTAATTGTGTAAAACAGGGAGGGACCAATCTGCAAGACCAAACAAAAAGATTTTACCCTTGTATTTAACAGCACCTCAATTTTTCTAAATAAAGGATGAGAGGGTGGCCTTGAGAAGTCAGGAACTACAGATCCAGGTATATCTCAGACTTGTGGGTAAGGCATGTTAGTTCTACAGGAATAGCATCCTGCTGAAAGTCTGTGTATGAATCTGAAATGACTTTTTGTTGGTTGGTTGTATTATGGGAGACAGGAGAGGGAAACGTTGTTTGGTGTTTGCCTGTTCTTTTTTATAATGCCTGTAGCAGATCTGCAAGGTATGGATTTGGAGTTTGATTCAGCAGCTGTGCAAGAAACTTACCAGCCAAAGGAGCCTTCACAGAAATATTTTGTTTATCACTTAGTATATGATGAATGGAAAGGAATTTAAATACAAAAGCCACAGTAAGAAAAAGTAACTATAGGTATTAGCCCAAGAGTAACAAAAAAGAACAGTTACATATTCTGTCTTTGCAATGTTGTTGATCAGAATGATTCAGATAGATGGTCAGCTTGGCCAATCTGACTGTAGCCTGTATTTGTATATGTTCTTGCTATTCTGTATCACTTGACTTTATGGTATGCAACTCAAACAGATGCAAAACAAAAATTCAATCAGATTACCCAGAGGTAATTTGGCATCTAGGGCTCAAACAAGCAGACTGCAGTAGGTGATAATGAGAGTCTAAGAACCTGTAGATCTGAAATCCATGGATTTCTAAAAGCTTATTTTCCTGAAGAATTGCTCCAGTGGAAGAGAATTTGAGTCTTCCCCCGCCCTAAATTAAGACTTTTTTCAAATAGTACTGGAAAATGAGTAACCAGGTATGAAAGTTAGAGTACAGTCAAAAAGACACAGAAGGAAACTAACTTCTGCTTTTCTGGTTAAATGCTTGGATTTTATAATGGAAGAGGAGACAGGTCCTAAAAGCTGATGTTTAGTGCACCTCAACCAAATAGTAATTAATGGATTGTTTTGCTTTCCTTGCTTAAATATGGCAATTCCATGGGAACTGATCGAGGGAAATCTCTTGATAGAACTAGCTAGGTACTTAAAAAAAATTGTGTGGAGATGAGCACTTTCATGAACATGATTATATTCACATGAAAGCAGGTTAAATTGTTACATTTCCATAGGTGATCTTCAGTGTAACACCTCACACCTTTGGGGTTTCTCAGCTTTCTTAAACATGAGAATTAATATTTTAGTCTGGTGCATAGTCTGTCAATGACATTTCTGTATTAGGGTGGGATCTTTAGTAGAACATACTACTGTGTTTATTATTTCATTCAAGGTTGTTCTTTCCAGACTGAAAACTAAAGAGCTGTCTAAGTCCATGCAGTATGTTGTTAATCAGAAGCTTGGACATGACAGAATTTTGTGAAGTTTTCTTAACTAAGGATTCTGAAAGGATGGCAGCGATCTGTAACATCTTTCATCTTGGTTTGCTGATAATAGATGCTAGACTTGAAAGGACCATCAGACACTTATTACAAAATTCTTATGAGGGTTGATAGTAACTTTAATGAATGTTAACCTATGAGCTTGACTGTTAAGCCAGGTGAAGTTTAGAACAGCATTGGGAGTACATTAAATTATGCAAATCTCTTAACAGTTCAAATAAAGTTAATACAGGATTTATATATGGCTAGCATGTATGATTTGCTTTAACCAAGATGTGTCAAGTCCCAGGACAAGTGCTATGCAGCCAGCAGCCACATCTAAAGAATCTAAAATGCTAGTTATGCAGTTTTCTTCATCAGCAATACTGAACAACCAAAATGAACAATGAAAGTGTGTGGGCTTGTGCATTTATATGAAAAAAAGAAGTCTGCTTTTTTGTAAAAATAATAAACTTAGGTATTTTTGTGGCTTAAACTTTACCAAGTATGTTGAAATAGTGTTCCGTAGTGAAGGAGTATGAACATACACAATTACCTAACTGTGGAATAGACTTAAGGATTCAGAATGAGGTTATATACAAAATGGTAGTATCTATAGTTTTAAAGATTCAGAGGCTTGATAATGAAAGTGTGTTATCTTAAGATGTTATGTCCTTGTTACGCACATCTAATTAATCATTGTTGGTCATCTCAGTTTTTGATATGCTGACTATGTCTTCTTTGCATTTAGGTTTATTTAGCCCGAAAAGAGGGGTCATCCTCTGCTTCCATCAGCTGGAAGTTTGAGTGCAAGACAGTTGGTCTAAAAATAGATAACATTTCAGTTAGAGCAAGCAGTCAGACGTTTCAGAGTGGAAGAATAAAGTGGAGACTTTGCTCTCCAACAGCAGAAATTGCTCTGGTAGGAGGTAAGTGTGGACTTTAAATAATGAATTACATCAAGCAGCAAAGGTGTAACTGGAAATAAATAGTTTGTATGGAGAGAGCACTGTGCAAATACTAAAAAAAGAAATGCAAATGTATTTTGACTTTTGCAACTCAGCTTTTCTTAGTAAGGTCAAGAAAGTACTGTGTTTTTAACCAGAACTGGTACAAACACCAGTTTTATTGATATACACACCCCCTACCTGCAACAGGGCAGGGTTAGCAAGAACACAGAGTGGATACAATATACTTTTGTATTTTACTAGGAAGGATAGATGCTTCTGTGTGTGGTGGCTTCAATCTTGACTAGGTCCTCTAAGCATGAGCGCTTAACAAATAATAACTAAAAATTTGCAGGGTTTTTTTTTTTTTTGCTGCCACTGATTGACAGATGAATTTGGGTAGTTGCAACTGAGATCCTGAAACATTTATTACACCTTACCCTTCTTAACATGCATTCGAGCAGTATATGTTGTCTGGAGCAGTCGCTTACTGAATTGTTTATCTTTTCCTCCAATAGATAAAAATCTTTACTCCTATTCAGATTTTTGTGGTGCAACGGAAGTTATGTTGGAAGCGGTTCTAAATGGAGGGGATGGCGAAGCTGCATGGCAACACACACAGCTGTTTAGAGACAGCTTAACAGGATGTGGGGAAAATGGCTTGGAGATAATTATAAAACTCAATGACCTCTGAGAACCTGAACTGCAAAGATGTTCTTTGGATTCCATGAAGACGTTATGCCACAGATACAACATGAAGATTTGGTTTGCAGTTACTGTTCATACTGCTGGCAGCTTATTTCCTGTTTCACTACTTCCATTTAACCAACTTGAAACTGCACGTGTATTGAATAGGTAAACATCACAATGAAAACCTCTTCGCTTTAAAAACAAACACCAAAATTAAGGGATTGAACCATTAAATACCCTTTTCTTAAACTTTATGATGAAAAGGCAACAGTTTTTAGGAAGAAAAACATGATCATAAGAGCACAGAGCAATTGTAATTGATTTTAATTTGGAGTTTTGGGGTTGGCTTTCTGGATTTTTCTTATAATCTGCTCCTTGGAAGAACAGTTTGAATTCCGTTTTCCGATTACAACGGATGCTTGTGGTGATTTAAAAATATTTTAAAGAATAATAGAAGACTTAGACATTTTAAAATAAAATTATGATTTTGTGTAATAACCAGAAGAGCTGAAATTAAGATGAATTTTTAAGCAATCTTGAAATGGTCTTGTTACTATTAGGTAACAAGGTATTAATAGCTAGGTATTAAACTTGCATTTAATACCTAGAAATGTTTGGAAATAAGATGGTGTGCTAGGAAAATAAACTAATTTTGAAAGGAGTGTTCGTTATGTACCTAAAATTATCATGGCCTGTGATATGAAATTGAGACTTAAAACTGAGTAAGAACATCAGATTTTTTTTCTATGAAAAAATAGATTATTCATTATACTTTTTAATTATATAAATTCATATTTTCCCACTTTTTAAAAGATTTATTAAGTGTGTAGGCTCAAATCACTTTTTAAGCTGTTGTCTTGAGTTGCTTTGAATACTATTCTCAGATTTGATGTAAAAGCATATACAGTTTTTCTGTTTGTTATTGCAGTGTTTAGATTTCTTTTCATTAAATTTAATTAGAACTGCCATCCAGGAGATGTCAGATGTAGAAGTACTGTGACTGAAATACGGAGTGAATGTTCAGGTTAGGTATTCATCAGAAAATTTGAGGAAGGCTATGTCTGAATTTTACAAGAAATTTTCTATTACAGGACTATAATGCAAAGTTAAAACTATAGTTTTATTTTAAGATAAGTGAAAATCGGGGATGATGTTCTCAAGATCGGTGTTTTTAAAGCTTTTTGTTCCTTTTTCTGACCCTTCTACCACTGTATTCATTTGAAATGATTGTCAAAAATAGTTTATGTGGAAATAAATGTTTGCTGACCTTTCAACGAATCTAAGCAAATGTAAGACTATTCAGATTTTATTTGGAAATTGCATATGCATAGTGAGTGTAGGCATCAAAATCGTGTCACAGGCATCTTAAAAAGTAGCAGGTTATGGCAGCTCAGGAGTGACAGAAAGATGTATGATGGACTTTGCGGCAGAATGTAAATTGGCACTTTGAGTGGGTTTAGAAGGAGCTAGTCTCACTCTTAATACAGAGCAGCACAGTGACAGGGAACTGTTTGGAAGGGTGTTCATCAACACTTGACTAATGCAGAGTGAATTTGCCAGTCTCCATTCAAAATTCTTCCTGTATTTAGTTTCAGCTAAATGCTAGTTCTGAGATTTTGAGTGGGAACCCAACAGAAAAGTATTTAAGACTAATCTGTATACCACGTTGGAAGAAAAAGAGCAAAACAGTGTGGCCAGCAGGGCTGGGGCAGTGATTGTCCCCCTGTACTCAGCACTGGTGAGGCTGCACCTCGAATCCTGTGTTCGGTTTGGGGTCTGTCATGTCAAGAGGGTTGTAGATGTGCTGGAGCGTGTCCAGAGAAGGGCAACAAGGCTGGGGAAGGGTTTAGAGAAGAAGTCTTAGGAGGAGCAGCTGAGGGAACTGGCATTGTTTAGCCTGCAGAAAAGGAGGCTGAGGGGGGGACCTTATTGCTCTCTACAACTACCTGACAGGAAGCTGTAGGCAGGTGGGGTCAGTCTCTTCTCCCAGATAATAAGTGACAGGACAAGAGGAAACAGCCTCAAGCTACACCAGGGGAGGTTTAGACTGGATATTGGGAACAATTTCTTCACGGAAAGGGTGGTCAAGCATTGGAACAGGCTGCCCAGGGAGGCGATGGAATCATCATCCCTGAAAGTGTTTAAAAAATGCATAAATGCGGTGCCTAGGGACGTGGTTTATTGATGGACTCAGCAGTCCTGGGTTAATGGTTGGACTTGATGACCTTAAAGGTCTTTGCCAACATAAATGGTTCTATGATTCTAAAAAAAGGTGACTTTGTGACACCAATTGACGAAACTGTTTCCTCTTCATGATTTTGATAACTGAAAAAGATACTGCTCTTTAAGACAGTAATTATTTCTTGTGTTGTATTACTTAAAATAGAGGACTATGAGGAACTGTAGAACAGCTTAACTGCATTTGATAATTTGAAAGCAGAAGGCAGAATAAAATTAAAAGCAGTAAGATAAAAGGAATTCTCATAATTTTGGTCAGAATCTCTGGGGGAAGAGTAATAGCTGCAGATAACTTAATGAAATCATCCACTCAAACACTAGAGTAGTTGAAGTCTATTATTAAAATGTTTGAATGAATTAAAAAGATTGAAAAATGCCTTGTCAATCTAATTAATCAAGAAGTACTTCTGTATTTGCAAGATCACATGCAATAATAAGAGTGCTTATTTTAGGAAAGAATTAATGAGTAGAAACCTCTGACCGAGTAGAACTAATCTGAAAAAGTTAAATGAAACTTGTTCAGGTGTCTTTTGGAGTACCCTATAAACAGTGAACATTTTGAATCTCTTCATGCATAAGCTGTTTTAAGGACACTCATTTTCTCTGTTGACCTCTATTTCAGTGCAACTTTTAATAAATGTTTAATTATTTTTTGAAACCAGAGGTAATTCCTCATCAGTAGTTGCTTAATAATAACTTACACTGTCCTGAATTTGCAGTATTATATGCTGGAAAAATCTGTGCTACAATGTGCTCTAAAAATATAGGTATTAAATTATGCTGACAATGATATGATACTGATTGAGTTGTAGGAGAGGTTGATCAGGGCATATGTAGCTAAAAGTGAGTTCTCACTCAGCTGCTTAGAGGCTTGAGGAGGGAGAGGGTTGA
Organism: Ibycter americanus; assembly: GCA_035590275.1. Lineage (NCBI taxonomy): Eukaryota > Metazoa > Chordata > Aves > Falconiformes > Falconidae > Ibycter > Ibycter americanus. Next base: position 103,885,964 of record JAVJGI010000050.1, read on the forward strand.
ATGGGGAAAGAAAAAATACTGTTGCCTAGAAATGTATGGCTTAATGTAGGTAAAACCTACATTTGTGAACTCGGTTTAGTCTGGTGCATTTTAAAGATTTACTAGCTGTCCAGTATGCCGTGGGTGCTTTCCAAAGTTGCACTGAGGTGTAACAATGAAATCTTTTAAATCAAATTTTACGTAAATGTTGTGCTATCCAATTAATTCTTGCAGATTAATTTAGCAGTGTGTGGTTTTGAACAGAACTATGTGGGAGCCTGTGCACAGAATTTTCTTCCTTTCAAACAAGTATTTGTTGTACTGCGCTGTTGTTTCCCTACAGTTGATCATACAGCTGTTCATTTCTTCATATCCTGTTTTGACTCTGAATGCTGCCTGCAGAATAGAAACCACAAGTGGCAACCCATGAAATTGTAGTAGCAATTTCCTACACCCCAGGAAGTTGCTGGGAGAATGTATCTTTAAAACATATGAAGGAAGCCCGTTTTAGACAGTGTATAGAGAAAGCACAGTTTATACAGGAATTGAGCAAATTTGAGTATAAATTATATACGTGCTCTGAGAAGCATGTAATGAAAATTATCTCATCTGATGCTGTGTGGCAATCTGTCACCTTTAGTCATCCATTATCCACGAAAGGTTTTTCACATAAAGGGCTTAGGTGTGAGATACAATCCCTATTATGTGCAACATCAGGAAATGTAGAACACTAAAAATAAAGTATGTTTGTCTCCATAGCACAGTGGAATGAAAACAGATGGTAAGCAGCACATATGGCTGCCAGAAGCTGGGAACACCCTTTTGCAGAGTTCTTGCATCTCAAAACAAAACAAGCCAAAACAAAGCTCCAAGGGGGACAGAGATTGTTCCAGGCAGATACCAGGATGTCTGTCCCCTTCTCCATGCCCACACTCCCCACTCTTTACCTTTGGTTGCTGAAGCTAGAAGTGGAAATATACTGCCAGTTAAGAATCTGATGTACCTTCTTAGTATTTATCAAAACAACATCTGTTAAGTGCAGAAATCTCTTAATTTCCACTATAGATTCAAACCTCTGGTTTTGGACAAAATTTAAGATTTTGCCCGTGTTTTGCAACAAGCAATTCAACAACTTAAAAAATGTGTCAGTGTTGAAAAGACTACTGTATCATTGCTTCATGCCATATGGGGGGTTGAGAAGAAAATTACAGACAAGTGACTTCCTTAAACACAGTTGGTGGAATAGACCTAGGTCCTATCTATACTTTGAATATTTTTTAAAAGTTATTGAACGTTACTGGCAGTAAGTTCAGCTTACTTTGTGCTAGCTCTTACGGTTCTTTCATGGGATACTATTGTTGCCGGCATTGCTTTATGCCTTGCAGTTTATGGCTTCTCTAAACAATAATCAGTGATACTGTGTTTACTGATCATTGGTCACATAGTGTTGTCAATGTGGGTAGAACAAAAGTGGTAGCACTAGTACCTGGAATAAGATTATGTGTGTTATGCTAATCTTGACTATTTAACCCAAGCAGAAGGACAGTAAGGAGTCAAAAAAAAAAAAAAAAAAAAAAAAAAAGAAGTTCTATAGTAGGTTGATACAGTTTCTTCTTCCCTGAAGTTACTAATTTCAGGACCAGAGTTTTGACACCTCCCATCCTATAATACGGCACTTAGGAATGGCAAAGTAACAAGCCAAGGTCAAGCAGCCTCAATTATCAGTATTTTAGGTGTACAGATACTGTGAAAAGTGTAAGGGTGTAAAGGTGACCATCTGCTTGTCTAAATAAAAGAACAGGTTTTTTTCCTTTGTTTAGATTGTTACGTTTATTCTTGGGCTTTGTTCTTTTATGGTAAGCTTTGTAATTAGACTCTTGGCTTCGTTTATGATTAGCCTGCTTCAGTTTTTACAGCTTTATCTTTTTCTACACATTTCGATCTAATTTAAAATACATTTAAATGTGCTTTTAATTTATATAGAGGGTTGCAACAGTATGGTAAATATACTGTGACAAAAATTAAGTTAGTTTCTTTACTTTTATTTGATAAGAGGAGACAATAGGGATAGATGAAAAATATTCAAACTCAGCAAAAAAAAACCCCAAAAACAATAGTAATTAAAACATGACACCCAGAAATGAACAAAAATACCAGGACTTAATAAAATTTAATGGGGAGAGAAAATGTCATGGACTACGTAAGCTAGTGCTGGAAAAAGTAACTTCTATGACTGACCCTGTTATTGAGATCTTTTTCTATGTGCTCATTTATATTTAGGTCACTGAAAACTTTCAGGAGAAGAAAAACACTCAGAATAGTGAACAGCTTTTTTGAAAAGCAGTCTTAAGATTTAAGGAATATCCATTTCTAAACATCTTTTATTTTTACTAGTCTAAGCTATAGAAACAATTTTTAAATTAAGAACAGGATCCTACTGCTTGATATAGATTCATTCCTTTCATTGTTCCGGTGAATAATCTGGGTCTTTGATTTTGGAAAAAGTGTGTTTGGTGAGATATTGTAACCAAGAGTTCTAAGAGCACGCTATCTGTAATGATTACAAGATTTCAGTGTGGCACTGAACACCAACAGAGACTGGAAGGACTGAGTCTTAAGTACTGGCTAGCTGTGACCTGTTAGAGAACTTATAAATGAGGGGGGAAATTATTTCACTATGCATTTTGATTGTAATGTTTCAGTGTATGGTCTGTTTATTTGATCCTTTTATTACATAATGCTATGTGTTATTTCATGTCCTTGGAACTTCAGTAATATAATATGTGTCTCTCATATCCTTGAAGTCCAAGGGGAACACATTTTCCCCCCAGAAAATGAACTAGCAGCTGACCTCTGTCACAGTCGGGAGGAAATGCTGGACTTACTTTAGATAAGCACTTCGGATAACAACATACAGACTCCCTTGTGAAACAGTCATAAGGACGGTTTCTGACAGGTGACGTCAGAAAATGAAGACATCCAAGAGCAGTGTTTAAGCAAACTCCTAGTAAAGTAGGTGGAACAGTTGATCACAGCCTCTTAGAGCAGATACAAACAGCACCAAGTACAGAATGGAAGGAGAGAGACTCGCTTCTTCCCCTCTGCATTACTACTGTGATGAGAAGGATAGAAGGTAATACAATATATGTGTGTCCATGCTTGCATTATATCAAAAGTCAAAATAACGCAGGTAAACTGCAGCAGTTTTTGCTTGTAGCCAAAGCACCAGAGAAATAATTTGTTATTAAAAACAATTTCACAACAGGCAAAAAGATGTAAAACTTTATTGGCCAAAAGGGAAGTGCCTGTTTGGGGGCTGCATGAAGAATTCTGGAGCGGTTCCGGTTTGGTTTAGTAAGAAGCATGGCCCAAACTGGTTTTATTTGGGTGTTTTCTTTTGTTTGGTTGTGGGGTAGTGGTTTCTGCCTAAGTAATACTTAACTGATTTCCATGAAGTTAGCCATGATGGTTTCAAAGAAAATAGGCCAAAAAAAATTTAAAATAACAGATGGGAATTTAAAAAAACCCTCACCAGTGGAGATAGCAGCACAAACAGGAAGTGTTAAAGGCTATGGTTTAATTTCAACACTCGAGAACAGAAAAAAGTAAGGTCAGGTTACTGCTGATTAATGTCAAATTTGCATCATTTGGGGGTTTGTTTAGGAAACTAAAACTAAAAATGAAATTCTTTCATTTTTTATAAATCAAATATATTTTGAAAGGAAGTGTTACCATCTTGGAGCCTTACAAAGGCAAACGGTGCCTTAAGCAAGTACCTGCTCAAGTATCAGAACTAGGTATGAACTGCCTTTGTCAGAAGTTGTCTCAGCCCCTAACAATATTGTTAGTGATATCGGTTATTTCTTTACTTCAAAGTCAGTCTTTGATAATGAATATTTTAATAAATCTGTTTGATATTTTTTTTTTTTTTAACAAGGCTGAAAACCCAAGGTTCACATTCAGTGCAACAGACATTGCAATTTTTCTTGACTGTGCACTGTGACTAGCTATATTCTGCAATTTTATTTTATAGTTTTACGGCTTGCCAGTAATTCATATTTGTACGCTAGTTTATTGCTGAAAAAGAGTGAATGACAGAAAGATACAAAGAAATGAGCATTCATCCAGTGCCAATATATAAATAACCCTCTGAAGACACAGGAAGATTTACATGCATATCTGGCCCACAGAAACAAAATCCATGATAGGAAACAGACATTGAAGAGAAACAAGCACTTGCCAGAGTACATTTACGTTCTTTAAACTTTTTATTGCATTTACTTCGCATACAGGACTGATTACTGGTTTTGTGAGGAAGTTCAGCCCTTTGCAGATATTCAGTGAAAAATACAAAGTCCATCTGTGAACAGAGCGTGGAGCCATCATGTGTGATAGTGAAAGAGTGGCTGGAAGATTGGATATGTGGAAAAAGGGAAAGGGAAATAATATAATTCATTTTTAAAGAACAGGATATTTACTGGCATGTGATAACAAATTCAAGTGGAAATCAACTAGAACCTATTACACTTCAAGAATTGAACATTATATTCATAACTAGAGAGTATTTTATTGAAAAAATTATATGGAAGAGGCACTCCAGTCATGTAGTATTACTTGTGAGTCAAGCAGGAGTCACTACTAGCAGTACTGAGCAGTGGGTTTTGTATTTAATACATGTTAGAATAAGGAAGCCAGCACTGTAACATAGGATTAATTATATTAGTAATAAGATGGATGTATTCTACAGTGCAGCATAATCAGGTGCTGTGGCCATCTTTTGGAAGATTCCCTTGATTAACCTGTGATATCAATTACCTCCTGGGGTAACCCTCCCTATTGCCTTCACTGTTAAAAGCCCTTGCAAATTTCTCTTCTTTTAAACTAGTGGTTTTCATCCTTTAAAGCAGACTCTGCAGTGGAGATCAAGGCAACTTTCAAGTGAGTCACAGGTAAGATCTGGAAGCTTCCACACCATCCCTGGATTCTTTTTTCTTGCTTCCCCTGTGTATTGCAGGCTGATACCCCAGTGCCGTACAACCTCCATGCATTCCCCAGCTTGTGATGGCTGCTGTTCCTTCTTCCCTGGCGGGCAGTGGGAGGAAGCAGGCCGTGAGGATGACAGTAGTGTAGCATGGTCTGTTGAGTGAGTTCCTTGAATGGGGTCCTCTGAACCCACCACAGCCTTTGTTGTTGGGAGATTTTGTGTACCACCTGTTATTGCTTTAGTTCCTACCTGTTTTTTATTCTCACACACACTCATGGTATATTCACGGAACTGTGCCCTCAGCCCATATCATTCCAGTATTGTGTCCCTCAGTAATCATCCTTCACTGGTATCCTCCTGTGTTCCCAGCATTGTTCCTGTTCCCAGCAGGTCTACTGGCCACCACCAGCAGCCCACCGCAGGCCTGGTAACACAGGCCTTTCCTCACGTCTGTTTGAGACTCTCCTCCAGGAGCCTGAGAGGTGAGGGAGGTGGTGTGAGGGGCCCTCGGAGCAGGGGAAAGTGAGGCCGCAGTTGTTCTAAGGGAAGGGAATTAGGACCAACATTTAGAACCTCATGGTTTTGTATGTTTATGCATATAGTTCAAAGGGCGATGAGGCTTCTGACCAAAATAAATCAGCAGATTTTACTTCTTGAGGAAAATTTCTTCTCGCACCACCTAGAAATGTTACAGAGGAACAACGGAAGAAATTGCACTGGAAACTCAAAAGAACTGAGTGAAGGATTATGCATTAAGTGTGCATGCTGTGCCACAGATACCTGCTGGAAGGATGTGAATGCTGTTGAACTTTCAATTTCACTCCAGAGGATGACCCAAACAAATACTGAAGTGAGAATAATATTCTTATTTCGTGTCTTTTTGAAGGAGTAACTATGGCTTTTTATAATCTGCAAAGACCTGTAGGAGCAAGAATGCAAAGCACAGCATCCTACCATTAACTTGCTAATTCATTTAGAGGGAATTTAAATAGCAGTTTCACCTATTATAGTATTTGCATCTTCATGCTACTCTGTTACAGAACCTGTTAAGCAGGCCACGTCCCTGGTGTAGTTAACCCTGGAGGGAACACCAACCTTCTGGATCATGGGATATCCCGTCATGAACAGCATGGGAGTAGCATTGGTCAAGGGCGGGTTGACAGGCGCTGCAATCCTCATTCTGCTCATGAAACGCAGTACTTAATAACCGATCATAAATTAGCAGGGAAGATTTAAACGTGGGAGTGCTGTGTTCCGCGTGCGTGCTCCGTGGGAGGACGTCTGTTGCACTGGGTGGCTCGGGAGTGCTGCGCACTGTGCCGCGCTGCCCAGCGTTGGGCTTTGTGGCTCAAAGCAGTCATGCTGGTTCGGTGAGGCAGCTTAGCACTGGAGCACGTGCCCTGGGTTATGTTTGATTGCTGTAGCTTGCGCTGCGCTCCTGCGGGTTGGTTCATGTGCCTGCCTGTGTGGCCTGAAACTGTGCTCTGTCTTTGTGGTGATCTGAGAGCTGGCACGGTTCCTGCGTTGCTGTACTTGAACAAAAACTATCAGAAAAGAAAGGACTGTTTGCTCTGAGCTCTCTTCAATTCTGCATAGCAACTCAAAATTAGTAGCTTCCATAATTCGGGAGAATGGATGTTCTGATTAGAAAGCAGAGGGAAACTTTACATTTTATTTTGAGTTTAATGTCACAAAGAACAATACATGTGTAACTGATCACTTAAACTTTAGCTATTCTGTGACTTAAGTAATTTCATTGTGTTTTCAGTCTTTATGCTACTGTGCTTTCATCATCGTTGCTCATGTCCCAGAGGACCGAGTCTAGAGTATTTTGAAGGAAATTGTAGAAAATAATAAGCAACTGAAAAAAACAGGTTAGCAAACCTGAGGAATTCACAAGCATGCCTTTGGAATTAACGGGCAGCTTTTCAATAAACTAAGGGTAAGATGTAAAGTCAAAAAGCGGCTTCCGTGCTTCCCTGTCACGAGTCATGAGAGAAATGAACAAAGCAGAAAAATGTCATGTTTCAGTGAAGTGTCCAATATGTCTCAAAAGGTATAGGAACACAGAAGAACCTGTAAGAATATCTCTGTCTTTGGGAAAAGAGCTAACTTTAGAACTTGTTACAAGGTAAATGAGATTTTTAGTGTCAAATGAAGTTTCCAAAAATACTAGAAAAGGTGTTGATGCATAAATTGCATTTTCTAACTTTTGAAGAGACATAAGAGGAAGGAAAATGTTGAATGGGACAGAAACTGTTGATGTGTTGCAAATTTCTGGATAATGTGTGTTGCCTTTTCATGAAAACCTGACAAATTCATTGCACTTATTACCTGGAAGTAAAAGAATGTGAGCAGTCGCAGTAAAAGAAACCACACTATTTTCAGATAAATTGAAAGAGCTACTTTCACTCTTCAAAGGCTTTCTGGTATAAAAGCTTCCAGCAGAAGTGCATATGTGGAATAACAAAGCTCGGTGAAAACCAACTAACTGAAAAAGGAGGTGAGTTGTTATTACAATAATCCTATAGCAGAATGGTAGCAACTTTGGCATGAACTTACAATGAGACACAGTGCAAGAAAATGTATTCTCTCTAGCTGTTACATAAGAAAATAGTGTATCACTAAGTTGTTATTTGCAAAATTAGTTTTAAAAGAATGTGGGGTATGATTATTGTATAACACTTAATGGATATACTGCAAAAATAGATAATGCTGGCTTTTTTCATACTGAGGTCTGTCAGTAAAGTAAAATATTACCTTTTTTTTAAGGTTCTTTGCTTCATAGTTTGCAAGAAATGTAGGAATATTCTAAAAGAACTGCATCAATGAAGAACGTTTTTCTTTACTACAAGTTAAATGGACAGTAGATTTCAAAAATAAATGTATAAAATAGAGGCCTACTGCTTCCATATTCTTTAGGTTATTTGGTACACATATATCAAACCACAGGTATACATTTATAAAGCCAAGTTACTTTTAACACATCATGTAGATGAAAAACTTTATTCTAGAACATCAAAATGAATTCACTAAGTATTAAAACACATATATTCAAAGTCATTCAAAAGATTGTTTTCCTTCCTCACAGGTGACAGCCAGGAATCTTAAATCTAAGAAGGAAATGCTGTGATCAGGATTCAGCTATCTGAGGTGCTTAGCAAAGCAGAGATGCTCTTGGCAGCCATGCTGGGCTGAAGATTACCTAGACTGAGGTTTCCAGATTCTAATGCACGTGTGCCATAGCAAACCGCTGCCTAAATAATTCCTGAGTAGTCAAACACATAGTGCTGGCCAATACTGAAAGCTGTTGCTACTGCAATGTCTGCTACCTCTGCCAATGGAGGCTACAGTCATAGTGAGCAAGATGCATATAAGAATCACTGATCTGGATGTTTTTACTTCAACTAAAGACCGAGGTAATGTGTTCTTATTTTTCTTTAAGAAAAACAGGAGGGCACTAAGGAGCATGAAGAATCTACACAGGTAAATGGGAGAAATGTAAAGCAGGTAGTGGAAAGGGAAGATAAGCATTGTTAGTTGGGTAAAAATAGAACAGGAGACCATAAGCTAAACATAAAAACGTATTGGTTGCATTTGGTACTTTATTTACCTGTTGTCCTAATAAATACAGCAAGAATAGAATGCTAAGCAGAAACACCACCATTGAAACAAATAGCAGAGAACAGCTACGTGTTGTCTTGGAGAGAAGCATTCAAGACCTAGAAATACCAGTATGTTAAAGGATCTAAAGGGATAAGAAAAGATACTTTTTTAATCCATTTCTGATTTTCTTTTCTATTTTCACTAGACATTAATATTAAGCAAAGTGCATGAAGCAGCTAGCAGCAACCATTTTTAAACACTGTTTGTCTAATCATCTGAGCTGTTGAATTACACAACTCTTGTTGAAATAAATAGGGACTGCTGCTACTGAGCTCTGTTATAAATTAGGCCACCTGAGAAATTGTTGGATTGCTGATCTGAAATGCGTAATCGTTACGGAGTTCTAAGTTCAGAAAATGCTTACATTTAAGACTAAGTAGGTCACTGAGTCTTGCGTACATTTTACCTTTTCAGCTGTAGAACCCGCTTTCATTTTTCTTTTTAAATATTTTTAGTTCAATTATACATCTAATTTTTGTAATTACTTTCTCAAAGACTTCTGAAAAGTTTATTGTCAAAAGCCTAAGAATTGTCTATTGACATAGGTAAACTGAAACAATGCGTTTGAGGAAATGGAATTTTTAGTAAACAGGTTACTGGAAAGATAAACAACTTAAGTCAGCTAGACAAGAATATTCAGAATTACAGTATTATTGTATAAACTTTCTCTTCTAAACTGCTTTGTAATTGTCAGAAATACACGCTAAGCACATTCCCTGTGCTGTGGGCTATAAAAGAGTAATTCAAATTTTAGGGCATCCAGTACCAAATCAAAAACATCATGGTCTAGTGATTCAAAGCACTGAGCCAGTATAATCTGAAGCTGCCAGTACAAATTTGCTCAAAGGGAGCTGTTCATTAGTTTGTTGGGTAGGTAACTTCAAACTGTCTGCCTGTGCTTCTGCTATTCTGTCCCTGACTGGACCCTTCATAGTTAGCCCAGACTTTTCTTTTTAGTAGTTCCTTCTTTTTGTCTTCCACCCTTGCTGTGCTCAGATGTATTGTTCATTGATGTTCTCATGTGTGCCCGCTCCCTCTTTCAGCTGGATGTTCGCATGTTCACTCAACTCTTTTTGTTCATCTTTGCCTCAGATCTTCAGTTATCCAAATATTCCAAAACTTGTGGCTTCCTTCTCTTTTTCCCTTTGACCTCAGCATAAGCTATGTGGGTGCAGTGACCGCATCTTAATGACGTGCTCTATCTCAGTGGCTCTAAGTAGAGGCTTTCTTGGGTCTCTTGGGTATTCCATGAAACTTTCCTCTTCTCGGATTACTACAAGAACCACACAGCTCAATTTTGAGAAAGGCAATGCAAATGCACATCCTGACCTAGTCATCATTGATTCCAGTTGAAAGTGGTGGTAAAATGAAGCTATGCAGGAAAGCTTGTCTTTTCTGTTCCCCTCCCCGCCCCCAGTAATTACTAATCATATATCATAACAGAGATAATGTATCAGAGGTAATTTGAATTTTAGCTCAAGAGGGTAAAGTGCCATCTCTTTAGACACTTCCCAGAATAGTGGGCTTCTCTGTTGGCTACATCACTCACCACTTTTCCCCACAGATTTAGCGTGTCCGCCCATGCCTTGTATAATAATAACTCCTTCACCTTCCTGTCATCCCAGGGATGAGCAGACATGACTTTCTGCTGTTAGGAAGCATTCTTGATACTCACTCTGGATTCATTGTGGATTTCTGTCTGGAAGGCTGGAGAAATACACTGGTAATGGGGACCTTCAATGAGCAAAAAGTGTCTTCCCAGGTAAAAATGAACCACTGCTCACATTTTCTTGCCCGAAGAGTCTTGGGAGAACTGGTAGGAACAAAACTACATCTCTTAGCCAAAAAGATATTCCCCTTTGGAAAGAGAGAGCTCCTTTTCAGAGGAGCTGGGATAGAGGGACAAGCTGAAAGGGGATATGTGGTTAACACAGAAAAGCTACCCGAGTGAGGGAAGCCTAGCATGCTTCACTGTGTTCCTCACCCTGAGCTCAAGGGAGCCAGAGACTTTCTGAATAGCATGTCATGTCTAACACCTTGCTGGCTGTTTGCATTCTCCACCCTAATTAACAATGCCGTAACGCAGTTGGTGATTCCCAGCCTCCCAACGATTGCAGCAGCCTGCCTCTCAGCTCAGTGTAACAGCTGATGGCCATTTCTATGCCATGTATGTTCAGCACAGATCTCCAAAAGCATTGCCTTCTCTATTTTATGATTCTTTCCATTGTTCCCCCTACCCCTCCCCAACCATTTGCAGCTCTTCCCGCTGCCAACAACTCTTTAAAAAAACCTCAGATGTTAATAGCATGGATGTTCATTTTATTCATATTGAGAATTCCTCTCAGCAGGGCCAGCTCAGCCTCCTTTGTTTCTGCATCTCTGTATGCTCCTTGTCTCGCTGCATGTGGTTGCTGTGCAAGGAAGCTTTCTCCTAGACAAGGAATTGCAATACAAATGTATTTCATTTCTATGACCAGCTCCTGCCTTAGCAACAACTGTTTATGCTGCTCAGCGAAAGTGTGTCACAGTTTAAGACTGAATTGACAGTGAGGACACTAGATGGACTTGGGTGCTATAGCGCTTATAGTCACAGATAAATATTTAATGTTAACAAGTGACATGACTTCGCTGTTTCGTGGGAGAGACGGTGCAGTCCAGGGGAGAGGCCGAGTGAGTCAGTGCGATGGTCTCTTAGCACAGCGTGCCTCTCCTGCAGTAGGGGAGATGGTGTGGACCAGGAGAGTCAGCTGGGCCAGTACAGCGGTCCAAGCACAGGACCCTGAGGTCCCCACAGCTAACACTGGGGCTTCTGCAGTACCTCGTCCCCAGCAACACCCTGTCAGCAGCACTCACAGCCTGTCCTGCTGGAAAGCCCTCCACACCTTGGCAACGGCACAGTAATTAACAGGTTAGTTGTAGGGAAGTAACTGGAGGGAAAACAGGGTTTAACCAGTCCAAACTCTATGCCAAACTGTCACAAAGTAGTGCGTTGTTCTGGGGCATTTAAGACGGAAATGACCTGGTGGTTTTCAAGAGGCTGGTTGTGGAACAGTCTTACTCCAGGAACAGCTACTGACAAACATGCCAGGGATACGTCAGGCAGATGGGTAAGTCCTGGACACAGTTCAGATGAGGGTGTCAGACCGTGCATTGACAGTGTACACCCACAGAAATCCACTGGTGTGTGCTGTTGCTAGTTCAGCAAAGTTGTTTGAAATACAGTTGGGTAAATATGCATGACCTGACTAAATTTATATCATTAGCTGATCCAGCAATGGGTAGACTTTTCTTAAATGCCTTGGAACTGTGGCCTGAAATTCATTCACAGTCGAGGCAGTATGAGTATGTTGATAACTGTCATATTGTACTACCACAATCCTACTCAGTAATTTGATCAGTTATTTCACAGTTATGTTAATGAGTTATGATGGAATTTAGAAATGCAGTAGAATATGGAAATTACTTTTTTGCAAACATAAATATTTTATATTGAAACATCCAACGTTTGTTTATACCTTATTACAATTATATACAAGGGGGAATGTATAGTGTAACAGGTATCAAGTTAGTTTCATAAATATTTTAGATCAAAATTGCAAATTACACTTTTTCCTGTGTAGTTTGTGGAAAACTGAGAGCTGTGATCACTCATTTAGGTAAGTGGTTGTATCTGACTATGTTCTCGGGGTAGATAAATGTACATAGTTTCACAAACAGGCAAGCTTTATGCCCTCCTGATGCCAGAAAAGCCACATAGAAAGAAAAGGTTTTATTAAACAGCATGTAAACTAGAATAGGAGCAGTAAATAATATTCTTATAATAGATGGGAAGTTTGTATATACTACATATAGAAATACTTAAAGATCATACATACAGCTGTCTTACTACTGAAGTAATTAAACACAAAGTAATGTTACAATGAATATTTTGCTTACTAAAAACAGTACTGAAACTGGTTTAATTGGACAACTGTTTTGAAAATCTGTAGGGTACTTCTATTTATATTACGGTCTCCAACTATGAGAGCAAATAAGTCTCCAATGAACTGAAATAGTAATTTTGTGTATATTATCTCAAGGGGATTATTAATTTAAAATGTCATGCAGTAAGTGTAAAGTATTTGACATTAACTAGTAGTGCATTATTGGGGCAAGTGGCATACAGCGAAGAAATCCCACTCCTATCAAAATGTAATGGTGCTTAAGTTCAATTCATGCTTAAATCTAATTCTATGTTTGTTCTAGCAGGGATCACTTGAAATGTGATGAGCGAACTAGTTTCACTTCTTCACCTCTGAACTCCACAGAGGCGGCTGCTTGTAGTCTCATGAGAACTTTGTCACACAGTCCTACTTGGCTAGGAATGCAGCCACTCAACATGCGTGTATGAGTATTAAGGATAAAACCAATATAAACAATAAGCCAGTAATATGGCATGCTGGTAGCATCGTATATGATGAGAGTTAAATGAAAAGCAACTTGGACAAAGTAATTTCAAAGACAACTAAAGAAAATGCTTGGAGGAACGTTGGCGTTTCCTCCTGTATTTACTCCAGCATGACACATAGACTGAACATGTCTGACCATGCACATTCAAAGATCAGCAACTGCTAAGAAGAAACAAACTCCCTCTGTCTTTCTCTAATGTATATGGAATTGGCTGTCTTCAAGCTAGATCACTATCTACTACTTGGCTCAGGATAAATGATTGCAAAAGGCATGCTTCCCACACTAAGAACAGCCTATTTACTAAACAGCTGGAGCTAATGAGAACATAGTACACTAATGTTTGGGACTTGTTCTATTTCTGCTGTATACATTAATGGTTCTCTACCAACGCAAAAAGCTTTGAACAGATGCACTCATTCTGCTTTCTCTGGTCCTCCCAATATTCATTGCAGCAGTCTTGGTTCACTATACACGATTCATTTTAACAGGTCCTACATATAAATTTGATAGTCGGACACATACCCCTCCTCTAATCAGCAAGCCCCAAACTCGGAAGCATTAGGCAGAGCCCTGCAGGTGCTACCTTATTCTAGCTCTGCAAGGAACACTTTCTCTTATTTTGACCAAAGCAGAAGGTGGCACAGCCCACAGCTCAGAGGTACGTGCGGCTGCAATAAAACCGGGCTGGAACAGATAACTTACTGTGCCTTCTAGGCAGATGCCAGTATTTTCTGTAATCCCTGTGCAGCACTTAGATATTAGTTTAATAGGTTCCTTAGAAACTGGCAGAGTAAAATTATGCTAAATAAGCAATATTTACTAGAAATTCTGGTCCTTCCCTTGAGGCGTAATTGAACATTAAAACTGAATGCTCAGAGGCGGCTGCTCCGTTTCCAATCCCTTTACTTCTCAGGAAAAGCATCTTGCAAAAGGAAAAACCTCTAAATTGTTACTGTTCACTTGAAATTATTCTCTTCAGGTACCAATTTGTCTACTAACTGACGTGCAGCGCTCCTGTTAATCCCTCCTTTTGTGACTTCACATTGGGAATAATCCAAGGAGTGGAACACGCCGCACTAGGCAGGGCGTTTGCATTTCACACAGCAAAATGGAAATGACAAACGGAGAAGCTGCACGTCCCAAAGCGTTTTCTTAAGCTTGTCAAAAATCCACGGCCATAATATTTATGGTCACGCCTATTTCACTTCTGTGGGGAAGTATCTTAAACCGTAAGTATTTTCCATGCTCACACCTGGCCCGCGGTGAGCCGTGGGGTCCCTGCGCAGGCCGTAGTGGCCGAGGAAGTCGGCGCGAAGTTGCGCCACGAGATGCTTGTTTCAAAACACAACGGT
>JAVJGI010000050.1:103901796-103954004 GCA_035590275.1 Ibycter americanus
GGGGCCGGGGCGAAGCGCGAAGGGCGGGCGCGGCTCGGTGTCGGCGTCGGCGCCGGCCCTCTCGGTTGCCTCTCGGTTGCCTCCTTGCGCCCTCGCTTCGGCTGCGGAGAAACGGGCAGAAAATGGCAAAGTCTGGAGGAGGCGGCGGCGGTGGCGGCGGCGGCAGCGGGGGACTGACTTGGGTGGTAAGTTGTGGGTTTGTGTTTTGTTGTTTGCGGGCTCTGCTTTTTTCTATTATTATTTTATAATTTTTTTTTCTTTGTCCCTTATGTGTGCGTGTGAAGGGGGCGCGGGCTGGCTTTTAAACGAGGAAGAAGCTGGTGGCTGGCGTGAAGGGGGGGGGAGGGGTTGCGCCGTGGAGCCGCTCGGTGGAGGGGTCCGGGGCGCAGGGGGTGGAGGCAGAGGGGGAAGGCGGCCCGGCCTTGCGTTTGGGGTGGGCGGTACGGGAGGGGCGCTCGGCAGGGTGCTGGGACGGGAAGGGGAAGGTTAGTCTGAGCAGACAGGTAGGAAGGAGCCCCCCGCTCTGGGGGGAGCGGGTGGGTCAGCAGGACTGGCTTGAAGTTACTGCCCTCCTAAGTGACATGCGGGCTGTCTGCCGTCCCGTAGAAGTCGGAGTTACTGCCTGTTGATGCTAGAGCAAAGTCGTTGCAGGCTACCAAAGGGACTATGTGTTGGTCCCAGCTTCTTTCCTAGCTGTCTGAAAAGGCAGTACCTGAAGTTCGTAAGCTTCATAGATGGGCGACGAGGAGGCTTTCAGAGACATTCAGGGGGCTGGAGCAGTGTGGTTGCTACTTTGTATCTGGAATGAAACATCTTCCAAAAGTTGTAACTCTGTAACAGGGCCAAGAAGGGGTTTCTTTACTGATTTTCGCGGGTTGGTCAGAAGTAGTAAGATTTGAGAGGGTGCAGATGATAACTGACTGTAGAACTGATGAATCCTTAGAAGCCGTTTTAAAGCCCTTTGAGAGTATTATACCTGACTCAGTAGTGCAGAGGGATGCTCTCTTCGCCTGTAGTAATAGTGGATGCTCTCTAGTTTTGGTAAGAGCTGAGGAAGGAGGAGCAAAGATGACATGAAGGGGTCTGGTTCAGCCAATCAATAACTTCCCTGCCTTTCTCTTGCTCATTGTAGGGTTCGAAAGAGGGTAGCTTATTTAACGTTCAAGCAGGAGACGGTATACCTTGACAAGATGGTGGGGTAGCAGCATCTTTAATCAGATGCATATGCTTCACAGAGTTGGGAACTTGTAAGAAGTCTTGTTAAAGAGCATAGCAGCAATCTTGTTCTTACGTTGTGTCTTTCTACTTCTTTGAGCTGTTGGAAAAGAATGTGAATAACATTATTGGGGTGAACAAATTCTGTGTGTTCTGAGTGTGGACTATTTCTGTGGCTCTAATTACTGCATTTTAGGTTGATAGTTTGCATCTTCATTTTAAGAAGCTGGCAGCATGGAAAGGTATATAAAAAATGAGCAAGTTTCTGGGTGTGCCACTTGAAATTAGACAGTTTAGGTATGGGAACAGCCTAAGTGGAGAAGCTGAAATTATTCTTTCCTTCCTGCAATACTACGTGATCTTTATCAACTGTGGTCTTTGGGTAGCTCTTCAGAATTAAGTTTCTTACTGACTGGATTGGACCAAGTAATTGAAAGTTTTACAGCTCATATAGAAAACTGGGGAATGAAGTGTGAAAATCACCGAGTAGGCATTTTTAATGAAACATGTTCTTAAATGTAATGGGGATGAAATTATGGTGAGTCAACAGTTTCCTACAACTGGAAGTAATCAAACTTTTCCTTCTCTAAAAGCAGTGAAAATTAAAGTGTGTTTGTTAACTTAGAGTAGTTGTAGGGAAATAATTAGATTTTAGTTAAAATTGTGTTTGCTCTTTTTCAGAAAACAGTAGGTAGTTATTTCTCTGTCATGTGCGTTTTAAATGCTGAAGATAGGACTTCTGAGCCAGTTCCTAAAGCCAAACCTGTTCAATGTTAGCTGTAGAACACTGGCATACAAAAGAGCAATATTGATGTGGCAGTGGCTAGTGATTGGTTTGGTGTGCCAGGCTGAAAAAAAAGTTGGTTCAGGTGATGGTTCATGAGTAGAAACCATATCTTGGCTTTGAGGATGAGTAGTACAGAGCTAGGGGCAGTAATAGTTTCAGCCGTCTGGTTTTAATCGGCTCGCCGTGTATCTGCTGGATGTGCAACTACTTGCTATTTGGTTGTAAGTTGTTTTGAAACTACCTTGACTTTTTTAGACTTTTTACTAGTGTGTTGAAACCACTAGGATGCTTGCTTCCTTAGTAATGTATTTTGTATTGTTAGTGGTTTTTTAATAAGACCATGAGTTAAACAATTGAAGGGCAACCGAAGCAAGGCTAGTTCTAAAGATGAGGAAACATTTAAAACTTAGTGGGATGTTAATTTGTTTCAAACTAGCTAATTCTATATACATAACCTGGTGCTCACATTTCAGTAAAGAGTTGAGCGTATAAATTCAGCTTTGGTTGTGATTTAAACAACAGGCTTGCTCATCTGTTCAGCTAACTAGGAAAGAATTAAATGCAGTTGTGAAAAAGGAAGGGTACTTCCTGTGGTAGAGAATTTACCTCAGAGTGAGTTTCTTAATGAGAACATCATACATGCACCAGATGATATTACTTTCACTTTTAAAAGCAAGATGAATTAAATGTTTGTGGAAATAAACAGCAAGTCACCTGTGTTTTCAGCTACCTGTAGCAAAACTTAAAGGAATGTAACTAGCAATGGTTAGCTGGTGAGTAGGCACAGTTGCCAGTGATGGGGACACATGAGAGTATATAAATTTAAAATGTTTCTTGGGAAAATCATTTAGCATTATGTGACTGAAAATAAACCAAGATAACCTCTGATGTATCAAATGCAATAGTTACTTTTTGAGGAGTGTTTTTTTTTTGCCTGGTTGCTGGTTTAATTATTTATTAAATCAACTTACAGCTCCCCACTCATAGTTGGTAGAAGGTGGAGTTTTGACCAACAGATTGATGTTAATTAGTTTTGGCAGGTGATTTCTAAGGGTCACTCACAGAAGTATGAAGTTGTATTGTTGGTTACAAAAGCCTGGATTTGTTACTAGAGGAGTTTTCATTGGTGAAATGTAATGGCATTTTTCTAATGCTAGAAAAACTTACTTTGAACAAAAGAAGCAATTCTTATCTTCAGCCTTTCTGTGTGTTTAGGGACTACAGAAAATGTAATAGTAGTACTTTTTTTTTTTTTAAAAGTGCCTTTTATAGTGGAACTGAAGCCATGGCAAGTTAACACTGAAGTGTGGTGGTTCTGATACAATGGTAATGCCCAGATATGGAAGAGTTTCATACAAGCAATACATAATCATTTACTTCTGTCAGTGGTTTCAAGGCTTTCTCCTCAACCCTAAGGACTGCAGAAGTCTAATAAATGGAAGCTGAGACTCCTGATAATAATTTAAGACTCTGAACACCGCTTCCATTTTCCTGCCCATCGTGAAAGGGATAGGTGTCAGTTCTAGGACATGCTAGCTTGATGTGAATATATGCTGAGTGTTAATATGACCTTTTTTAAACAAAATATAATTAATATCAGATCTGTGTGGATTGAATGGAGCAGAATGGAGAAAACGTATATTAGTAGATGGAAATAATGTTTATATTTAGCTTATACTGGTTCATACTTGCTTTGAATAAATACTGTAGCTGTATATTGGTAAGTGAAAAGATGACAACCTTTCAAATAATCTAAATTCAGCTATTAGCACTTCAGCAGTTTCAAAGTTTGCCTCGAAAATATCTTTTAACTTAATGTAAACAAAAAGAAAATAAATGTAATAGAGAAGATAGGACAGTAGGCTCAAAAGAAAACAAAATGAAACAAGTGCACACACACACCCTCCACCCCAACAAATAAAGCCCCCCAGCCCAATTCTTCTGTTAAAGGGACCTTGTCTGTCTTCTATTGTTTAATTTGAAAACAAATACTCTCAACTGTAATAAAAGGATAGCTTTGTTTGACTTGGCTTTTAATAATTTTTTTCAAAAGGATTCGAACAGGTCTTTCTTTTGAATAATGTCTGATAATTTCCAGTGATGTGCCACAATTCACTTGTTATGGATTCTGTGCATGGTGGTTTCTAACTTTATGGGTAAGCTTTTTGCACCTGCAATCTGGACTGGGTTTCTCCTGTACCAAGGATCTGCCCAGTGTTGCTGTATACTGAACTTCAACTACTACTTTGATTTGGAAGCAGGGGCTTTTGGGCAGGAGCAAGACAGGAGTTCCGTTCTTCTGCCAGTATAGTGCTTGGAGGAAGAGTGTCAGGATATGACAGGGTGCCCAAGAGTTGTAGTGTGTTACTGCTCTATCATGAATCTATTTCTATAAGCTGGTGGGATTCTGCCTGCCTGAAGTACTGACAGTTAAGCAAATGGCTAGTAATATGACCAAATCCTAATCAAATCTTCACTTTTTAGAAATAAGCGTACTGTCCTAGAGGTGAACCAAGTGTAAGTAGTTCTTCATTCTTTTTATTACTATTTATTACCACTTTATTAATTTCAAAAGCAGGAGTAGGTGGTTGTTCCTACGGCTGAATCCTCTAGACCCAAGCTAAAGATCAGAACTGTGTCTGTTCTTTCCATGTCTTTATCTGGATCAGGCCTTCTGTTTCTTCGCTGGCTGAAGCTAGGCCTAGAACACTGTTGTCATATGTAACAGTTGTAACATACGTTGTTAGTTACTGCCTTAGCTTTCCTGGGCTATATTGTGGTGTCTGCACAGGGGAGGAAAAAAAAGTTTTAACATTGTTGCTGAGTATTGTTTCAGTGTTCCTCTCTTGCTTTTTATAAGCATTTGTCTTTTCGTTTGCTATTACCTTGACCAGAGAGCTGGGAGGTTTTTTGTGCCCCGTGTGCTCCCCCCCTGCACCCCCTCCCTTTTTTTTTTTTTTTCTTTTCTACAATGGGAGGGAGGTCATACCTGAAATAGGTGCACCCAGTGTGTTACTGTTTACTTTTATTAAACATAATGCGTTTTGTAGGCTGTGAGCTATTAGTGTATCAGCAGTTGAGGAGAAGCAGCATTCCCTCTTGCTCTTCTTGAATTTCTGATGTTGGTGCCCTTAAGGAAGCAGTGTTGCAAAGAGATGTGATTACTTTCCTGAATATTCTAGCACTAGAGGGAAATGTTTGTGGCTCAATTTTTGGTGAGTCAGACACAATAGTTCTGAAGTGGTATTCCTTAGATGTTATGGCTTAACTGTCAGAAGGAAGTTGTTACCTCTTATCCTCTATCCTCCACACCAATACCCAGTGAAATACTTTTGTAGTCTTCTTACTGGTCCAGTCCTCTCCTTGTTAGAGAGCTGAATAATGCAGGGTGAAAGAAGTGATAGAGATGGTATCAGGTACAGGCTTGGTGATGGAACAAGATCAGGGCTACCTCTTTGACTGCAACTGAGCCAGTCCTGCAGCTTAACATGCATCTTCACCCTGTGTATTCTGAGCTGGGAGGAAAACTTGTTCTACTGCAGGTGAAAGTATGCTGAATGCATAGAAGTGGGGAGGTAAATTGTGATAAACTCTTGGAAGGAGTGTATATCTTGGGGGAGGGGGGAGAACTGATGGAAAAAAATACATGCGGTATTACTGTAGGTGTTTGGTGGGGTAGGTGTACATTCAAGCATGTGTCCTCTCTTCTATCTGTCTAGATCTGTGTGTGTATACATTTAACTTCTAAGCTACCCGTGATGTATTAGAGTAAGGAATTACTTTATTTGGGCAGATAAAGTGACCTTTCCAACTAAACAAGCATATAAGTAGTCTAAGGTAGGCAGTTTAGGTTTGAAAAAGATTATAATTTAAATGTAGTATTTTATTTTCATAGAGTTTATTTTCCAGAAGTAGATGTTTACCTTGCCTGT
The DNA here is from genome assembly GCA_035590275.1 of Ibycter americanus. Lineage (NCBI taxonomy): Eukaryota > Metazoa > Chordata > Aves > Falconiformes > Falconidae > Ibycter > Ibycter americanus. The sequence continues at coordinate 103,907,731 of JAVJGI010000050.1, forward strand.
AAACGATCTTGTGTGTCTATGTCCAAAAGCAGTCTTCAAATGCATGTTTGTATTTCAATTAATAGAAAGCAGCACATGTGATTCATAGCTGATGGATATGAGTGATTCCATTCCTTAGAGTGGGTTTTGTATATATTGTAGATCACATAGAGACAACTTGGAAATGAAAACTGGTACAGAAACCCTAATTTTCCTCAATTAAAATAGTACATTTCTTGCAAGTCACCCACAAAGAAACTGTTATTCTGCACTAAGTAGTGGTTTTGAAAGTTTTCAAAAGCAGATTGAGCAAAAATACGTAGTTCTAAATGTGGATAACTCTGTGAAGAAGCCTGTTTTGAAAATTGTATGCTTGGAGACCTAGTGGTGTCCTCTCAAGTACATGTAGTGAAACTCAGGTATTTTGGAAGAATGTATTTTAATGCTAATATCCCAAATATAAAGTGACTATTAAGTCAAGACATGTAAAATGTTTTTATAGAACTTTGAAAATAAATACTAAAATTTAAAGTATAATTTAAGTTCTAGCAACTAATGAAGATATCAACGTTAAACATGCCAAATATTTGTTGTTCTTGTAAACACAGGAGAAAAGTGTTCCTCAGCTCTTAGTAATAGTAATTTTTCTTAAAAAAATTGTTTCCTTGCCATTTTCTTCAGGTAGTTCAGTAATGAGTACTACAAAGGTTGATGTGAAAGGCAGGGAAAGATTCTTTCCCTCCCTGATAAGTGAGGATCAGAACTCTGCTAGTTTTAAAACTTCAGTGTGATTGCATTTGCTTTTACTCTTATGAACTGTGTCCTTTTATGTTTTGAAGTGTGTGGTCTTAAACTGTTTCTATGATATCAGCTCACCTGGTTTCATTTAATAAAGCTATTTTCAAATGCTGTCTGTGTCTTAATGCAAATACAATTTACATATAAATACAATTTGCCACTGAAAATACTGCTTCTAATTTTTTTATTTTTAAAAAATGATAAATCTGTGTATTTGTTACATTATACACATCTAAGCAATTCTTTTTTTTTTTTCAGTGAGTAAGAAAAAGGGCATTAGCAAAGTTAGCGTAAAGGTTGCTTGAGTTAGAATGTTTGAAAGGTTCAGACCTAAATATCAGATCTATATTTTCCTTTGATGTACATATTTTAAAAAAATACCTTAAAGAGGAAAAAAAAAGGCATAAAAGAGGATTAAATAGCTTAATCTACTGTGTGTGTTTTTCCTGATTTGTGAGGTAGAATTGCACTTGAGATATTAATCAGTCCTCCTCTTGTGAAAGCCGTGTGTCTTGAAGAGGTACTGATTTCTTTTACGCTTTTTTCTTTTTTTTTTTTTTTGTGAATGAGTGGGCCTAGTTAGGCTGAGGCTTCCTGTTCTTTAAGATGTTGAACAGTTGAGGGAAGAACAGGTGTATGAAAAACTGAACAAATGTCTGCATTAGTGAGGTGCCAAAAACTCACACACCAGCTTTTTCAGTATGTGAAGGAATCTTCAGGGAGAAAGAACAATATTGTCTTGTCATGACAAAATCACAGGAGCTAAGATAACAAAGAGAAGTTATTTTCTTATAAATCAAAAAGCTGGGGGTGGGTGAGTGGGTGAAACTCTTGCAGCCAGATAACTTGATATGTAATGTTTCCATAAGGGCAGTTAGAATTCTGGGGTCATCCCCTAAGCAGAGCATCTTTACCTATGAGAAAGGTGGTGTGAGCCTCACTGGCGATACTGGAAAGCAGCTGTCCAATCTCTGGTAACTCTAGGGTATTTTGACTTTTTAGAGAAGATAGTGTAGTAGCGTATGAACGTTTCAACCTTCCGTTTATTCCCTTGCTAGTTGTGTACCACGGTATAAAGATAGAAGAATGGCAAGATGTCTGGAGAAAAATAGCACCGTCTTAGAGCAGCTGATACAGAGAGAGTTCTAGTGCATGCAACCATTCATGGTTGCCCCCATGCATCAACACAGAGCTCTGTTTTGGCTGAGGTAGTGTTTTTCATCATACACTATTTAGTGATCCTAACTTAAAGTCTTTTACACCACTGTTGTATTACAGTATTGTCATGAAAACTTCGAAGTATTATGTCACAATCTTGGAGTAAAATGGAGGCAAGTTGCTTGGAGAAGAGCAGTTGCTAGAAGTGAGGCAGTTACTCTATTGTGCTGTTAAGCAGACCTGGGAGAGGATTTTTCTTAAACTCACAAATAAGAATTGGTCCAGATACTTTAGAGAAAGCAAACCTGGAGTTGTATCATGTTAACCTGCCTTTCCTGATACTGATTAAATCTTTCCGAATATGCTATGTAGACTTTCTTCTTTGCCAGTTGAGTGATAGACATACATGTCAGGTAACAGAAAGATGATGAAAACACTGAACAGTTTAAAAATTAATCTCAAAATATATTTGAAATTATTTTATGAGTCTTTTATATGGTACCTTTTATGGAGGGGTGAATTCTTCTGCCTGCCAGGATGCAGTTCTTAAATTGCAAATTAAAGGGTAGAATTTTGGTGATCTTTAAGATCACTTCATGACCAATCCTGAAAGACTTTTCATAATAACTTCTGTAGGAATGTTGTGGGAGGATGAGTGGCTAAGGAAGGGGCAGTTCTAGAACAGGGCTCAGGCTTTTTTGACTTGTTGCTGCCTCTGTTTTCCTCTTCCTGAATTGCTGTAAATGTCTGGAACACCAAACCTGTGTTCCTTTCTTACAGAGTTCACTACAGGATTGAGACTAGAATATGTAGTACATTTGTGCAACTTGTAAAACATTTCAAGATTTGTAAAATCTCCAGAGGAGCAGTAGATGTTGCATAGTAGGAGATGAACAATTAACTCAAGCTACTTTTTTTTAAAGAGCACGGGATTCATATTTAACATGGCAGAAAAGAACAGATTTTGAAAATACAGAATACCAGAAAACATGGCTGTGTTAGTATAGGCACTTCAAATAAGAAAGCAGATGCATGTGTTATTGTGGGGCAAACTGTGGTAAGCTGAGAGGAAGCAATGTGGTTATTCATAAACTTTTAGAGTTTGTTTGATGTTCGGGACAGTTTTTAAGAAGAAAAAAAATGTCATTGACTTCAATTTACATGGTATCTTGTGTTAAGTAAATATGTTGCTATTGCTTTTCTGTTGAAGATTGTAGGGAGCAGACTCTTAACGGTTACTACTAATCATACTGTGTTCCTTTTTAGGGCACATGTTAAAGTACAGAAACCTCAAAGCTCACCGTCAAGTTGGTTTAGTATTTCAGTGCAAGGCAGACATGCAAATAACATAAAGGTATACCCATCCTAATACACTGATAGCTCTTACATTCATAAAAATTCAAAAATGTGATTCTGTTGTACAGTGGAGAATTACTTATCCGATGGCACTCTTCAGTAGGAAGCAACCTTTGATGTTTGGTCTTTCCTCGATCACTAATATAATGTGACTAGTAATTCTGAAGCTGATTAGAAAAGACTGGGCTTTGGGTGTCATGCAGAATAAAATCTTCAAGTGTAGATTCAGTCACTTCTTCCAGTGCATTGCAACTTGACTCCTGTTACCGTGTTACTATGCCAGTTAACATGAGCTGAAAAACTACCCTGTTTGACTTTCTTGCTCTATGTATTCTCTTGCATCGTGAATGTCTTGAATGTTGTCTTACTCGTGTCTGAAACTTTTTCTGCAGTTATTTCCTACAGTTCACTTATTAATATGAAGATAGTTCAGCAGAGTAAAATTACCTTGTAGTATAATACGGGTTAGCTTGGCTGTAGAACCCATAGGATCTGGAAGGAAAGATCACAGTGCTGTTCTTAGAATGTGGTATTTCACATAAAGCCTGAATGGATTTCAAAGATTTTGTTCGTCAGAGGGTTGTGTTGTTCCCTTTCAAAGTAATCTTTTCGACTGGGAAATGTAAATGTGCTGAGAGTCTAGAATATTTTCACAGCATTCAAACTGGTGATACAGTAAAGCATTAAAAAGGGCAACGGTATGGGAAACACTGAGTTATAAAGAGGTGCTGCTAGATGCTGATAACATAAAGTTCTGCTGTCAGTACCTCTTAACTTCTTGATTTCTTGGCTAGTGGAGGGCTTGTGTGTGAGCTGACTGATGAAATAGTGGACCAAACATCTGGTCATTCAGTGACCAAACCACCTCAGTGGTACAAACGATTACTGCTCAAAGACTCTGTAGGAAAACTGTCTTATGTTGTCTTAAAATTTAATATGGATAATGGATAGATTCCTTTTCTGTGAGAGTCTTACCCCCTGCATCCACTCACCCCTTCCTTGTCTCTCAATTTTAGCTGGAAAACAGATTCTTAAAAGACTAATTTGTTACCAAAGCATCCATAGATGTACTTTTTGATACTGGGTAAACAATATCAAAATTTAGTGTTGGAATAGAACTTGTCAGTGGATAGACAACTAAAAAATTTCACACCCTTAAAAAATGTAACAGTAAAATTCAGTTAAATTTTCATGCATGGGCAGATGTTAGACGCTTGCTTTTAAAGAAAATAGTAAAGATCAAGATCTGAGTGTACTGCTGATGTGTCAAAACTTATGCCAGATAAAGCAGAACTGTTGCTGTAGTAACTTAATATAAATGTAAGTAAATTCATATTTAAAACAATATGCATAATTTTCTGGTCAGAAGTTATTACAGTGTACATAATATTTGTACAAAAGTGGTATTGTTCACTTTTCAAAAGTCTTGTGGAGTAGAAAGCAAATCCGTACATTTTCATGTAAGTCTAGTGTGCTACTGTATTGTGCATAAATATCCTAAAATAAGAATAATTGTTTTATTTTGTTTAGCTATGTAATAGGAAGATGAAGCTATGTAATACTAAGCATGGAATTTTATGGTGCAACTAAGCAATCTAATGATATCTCCTGAAGAATATAGGTTTTTTTAACCTTATCCTCCTAGCTGTGTATTTCTGCTCTTTTCATTGCACCACTACTTGTCTGATTCTCTAGCAAGCTTGTTCAGAAAAATAAGCCAGTGGACAACTAACTGCTTTGAGTTGATGAAAAATAGGGGGAAGGCTCCATTTGCTCCTTGAACTGGCTTATTGTGAGGTTGGTTTGATTTCAGTATATGGAGCAGAGAAGCAGGGGAGCAGGGAAGAAAGAAGGAATGTTTCTCTTTTGGCAGCAATTAACTGTTTTGTTTTTCTATAATGGGGAGATCTGACCATCCTCAAGCTATTCTATAACTGAATCATCATAACAAAACTTTATGTAATGTGATGCTTTCAGAGTCCAGAGCAAGTTGTCCAAACCAGGAGATGAAAAATCTAGGAATTTAAAATTGATAAACATGTTAAGTCTCACTGGAGTGAGACTAGCTCTGGGTGAGTTTACTGGGAACTCCTTCCTATGATCATCATCTTTGGGGAGGATATGATAGAGAGATTTAGTTTATGCCACTAATGGTATGCAGTGGTCTATGGAAACTTGCTGTGGTAACGGGGAACTGTTACTTTTGTGTGTTTTCATCTTGGCAGGAGAGCCAAACCATTTGTTAAACACAGCAGGAGCGTGGTTTATTTTGAAACTCCCTCCAGTTTTGTTTTCATGGTGGGAGGTATTCTCAGCCAGAGTTTTCTTTGGAAGAATTACAAAATGTTTAGGTAACAGTGTATTCATTGTCTAATTTTTGAAGTCAAGAAGAGGCTGTTATGATCCAATATTTAACGCTACACTATAGTCAAGTGCATGTTATCCATAAAATTACCTAGAAATTATCATATTGCACCTATAAACTCTTTTGTGGTATAGCATATCTTCCTCAGAAGAGATAGTTTTGTTTTAAACTGTAAGTGGTAGAAAATCTACCACATCCCCTGGATTTCAGTACTTAATTAACCTCCCTAGGTTTTACAACTTAATTACACTCAGTATTTACTGTCTTGTCCCACTAAATGTGCTTATCCTACACTTTATTTAAGGGAATGTAGGACGCATGGCATGTGCTTTTCTAAATTCTTATGTCCCAGGGCTGCATTTGCCTTTCAGGAGAAAAATTGTTGCATGTAGTAGTTTTAGGAGGTTAAGGCAGAAAGGACAAAGACAAGGTAAATTCTTGTTGACATACTCATGTCTCTGTTCATTTATGCTTGTCTGCAAGTCTAGAAAATAAGCCCTTTTTTGCCACCTAACATGGAGAAGAAAGAATGGGCAGACTAAAGAAAAACAGATTTTTTTTTTTTTTTGGTTGTTTTTTGCTGTTGTTTGGAGATAGTTTACAGTGTCAAGAAGATGATGACAGTGGTCAATATAGGATTAAGTCTGTGTAAGTGGGGAGAGACATTAAAGTTTTTTCAGGATTTTCAACTTCTTGTGACTGAAATTCAGCTACTTAAATAAAAGTGAAGCTTCCACATAAAGTAAGGAGTCAAACCAAAGATGTATATTCCAGTTACAGCAACACTGAAACTGAGGATGAAACCTAAGTTCTTTGCTGTTGTTTTACATTTGTCTGTTTAGATAGGAGTGGCTTTTCTCTGGGGCTGCCAAACTGTCCAGATCAAATGTGTATTAAGATTTAGCTGTATTAAGTGCAGCTGTTTGCAGCATAAGTAACCAAACTCAGCATGGTGACTCAACATGATTTTGAAATGCAAAGGAGATGACATGACCCAGTTTTCATCAAAAAAAGGTAATAAAAGTCTCTGACTTAGTGTGGATATCATGCATGCCTAGTTATATGCAGAAATGTCAATGGATGAGACTGTAAGAAGGAAAAAAAAAAAGTAAAATATGAAGAAAGAAGATGCCAAAACCAAGTATATGAGTTTTTAGGCTGAAGGTAGACAGTAAAAGTCTTGTTGCCAAACTGTCATCTATAAAGGCTACTCGGGTTCTGACTTTTGAGATAGCAAAAGGGAAGAATGACTATAGCTTTCACACAGTACTAGACAAATTTATAGCAAAAAGAGCTCCAAAAGAGGAACTCTGCAGTCATACTGGAGAAAGTAGTTGCCATAATAAAACAGTTATGTTAGCATGTACAATAGTCTTGATACAGCAAACTGAGCAGCAGCTGCTGTCAACTGAGAATCAGTATGTTTTTCCATACAGTTACCACCATGCTGTGTGTGTTAAATGTTGAAAGTGCTAGCTGTATCTGAGATCCCAGTATGAAGTGTAACTGTGTATCTATAAAGAAGGATGCACAGTGCAATAGGTTATAATATTCCAAACTACTTAGGGATGGTCATCTTGCTGGCTTACGTGTATGTGGACGTGTATATTCGTCATCAGTCTGGAGGGTTAGAAAGTGTGAAAGACTATTGGGAATCTGTAAAGTCTTAAATGTCACAAGAATGTGGGGAAAGTCAAAGTGTATCTAAAAAAAAAAATACTGAAAATTGGCAACATGAAGATTGCAAAGCAGACCCTGAAAATTGGGTAACCTGTTACCAAACAAGAAACAGACTTACTGTGAAGCAGAAGACTTAAGCCCTTTGTGACACTTTGTTAATTCTCTTCAGGGGTTTTCTCGTGAAACAACAGCTGGTGCTATTGGAGGTCTAACAATATGAAGATCTTTTGTACAAGATGGAATACAAAAGGCATTCTTGAGACAATTGTAAAATATACAGAAGCGACTGTCAGTTTAGTAACACTGCAGTTCAGTGCTTACTCAGTTAAAAAAAAAAAGGGGGGGGGGGGGCGGGGGGAAGGCTTTCCTGCTGTATTTACTTGCATTTTTAGTAGAAACTCAGCAGATGAAAGCACTTTTTCAAGGAAAACGTAATGGGAAGACTGGTGGATATTTGTATCCATAGATATGTCATGGATTTGGTGATGAAGAAATTCTCTCTTGTGGAATGAGTTCTAAACATCACTTGAACTCTAAAAAGGTCCATTCAAGATGGAGATACAGGGATTCAGAGTTGGTCTCCTGTTTCAGAGTCCAGCACATCCCAAAAGGCTTGGTCTGGAAAATTGCAGTTCGGTGGACTTCTGATGCTTGCATGCCTGCATGATAACATTACTTTTTGTAGTTGAATGCTTTCTGGCTTTTGTTTTTATGCTTGTGTTTCAATAGTGTGTTAAGTTTTTGAATGTTTATAACATGAGTTATGCTTGGAGGATTGTACAAATAAAATCTGTCCTGCTCTGTGACAATAAAATTTACATGTTTAAGTAGATCCTGCTGAAAAAGTGTTTGTGATGTCTTAGTAAAAACTATAGAATTAAAGTTCTTTGACTACTCTTTTCCTTTTTTTTTTTTTTTTTTTTTTTTTTTTTAAAATAATCACTGATCAGGAAGAAAAAATCTTATGCTGATACTTTCTCTGTTTGGTTCCTCCCCCCTTAAAACACATTATCATGTTCCAGTTAGTGTGTTATAAAAGATAGACATAGCTGTCACAGGGAGTAGTGTAACAGAAGATCTTTACTATTGCTGGGTTAAAGCAAACTCACTGCTCCCCAAGAAGTGATGCTTCTGCAGGATTAGCTCTTTTTGGGCATCAAAGTTTGTCTAGTTGTGACCTCTTATTCTCTGTCAATGTGACAACAATCTGACAATAGCATCTCGACAGAAGATACAGTTTTGATACTCTATATGCTTCTTACTGGTAAGCTGGAAAGTATAAACTCCTCCAAGTTGTCAGGAAGACTTTCACTGGAAAACAGAAATGCATTTCCTGGTGTTGTATTAAAGGCAATGGCTTGGAGGAATCCCTTCCCAATAATTCTTTTCTGTAGTGACTTTTCAGAATTTAGAGGTACTCATTCAGTCATGGTGAAATGGGCTTTTTCTGATTTACTGACTTTTGCAAACATGTTGTGGCACAAGTAGAGCTGTTGGAGATAGGAAAATTATAGCCTGAATTTATTAGGCTAAGATTTGAGTTCTTACTCTGTGTTAACATGTTACTGGGTTGTGATGCATACAAGTAGAAGCATTTTAGAGAGCTGTCTCAGAACAATCGTAAGAACACAATACTGATGTACATGACAACTGACAAAACTGGCATGTGATAACTGCCTATGATATACTTCACCAACTGTAAAAACCTCTTGGAGCCTAAGAATTGGGAGCAAATAGAATAGTTCTATTTGAAGAAGATTCTGGTGGTCTTTACACCTGTAATTCTTTTGCTTTCTGTATGAATTGGATTTCCTCTCTTCCCTTCTTTCAACACTTCTGCTTAATCTGAGAAGTATTATTTTCTTTTCCTGCTAATCACTGGTTCCTTTAGAACAAGTGAACATAGTAAAGTAGTGCTAACAGAACTATGGAATCAGTAAGTGAGCTAAGGGTGACTGATGAGGTGTGATGTCAAGGATGATCATGAAATGAAGCCTGTGAGGTCAGAAAGATATATATATTTATAAATATATACATTTATATACACATACAGTGAAGCTCATTGGAAGCCTGAACATCCTTCACAGAACTACTTCAATGAAATAAAATCTACGTTGCAAGTATTGGCAATGCTTCTCTAGTAACAATTCTCATTCCTCCTGTTCTGTATATCAGTTTATCTATTTGCAAAGTCCTGTTTCTTTTCTGCTTGCTTAGCTGATCCATGGCTAATTTTTTTAAGATTATGGTGGTGAGGTTGTCACAGTTTAAGACCAAATGAGAGCGTGGAGGGTAAATTAAGTTGGATACCAAAACACCTTAATCGCACAATACATGCAGTTTTGCAGCTTCCCTGTTTGGTGGGAGATGTGATGTGCTTCAGAATAAAAGTCGTGAGAGCTAGTGTTCTCTGCTGCATGTAATCGTGGTGCAGATTGTGGGGTCCCCTGGGTTCTTTCCCCCTCTTATTCTGGGTGCTGTCAGTTACAGGACTGGGTAGTAGAGAATACTGGATTCTCATTTGGTCTGTTCAGGTTTACTCATGGCCAAACGGCTGTTCTACATCAGTGATGCACACGGTCTGCTTGTCTCAAAGGTTCTTGAAGTACATGTTTCATAGCATTTCCATAAATAAACTAGAAAAATGTGATCTCTAAATCTGGAAGAGAAAGGTAATTTCCTTTGTTCTGAATGGAATTAAATGCTTTATTCCTGTGCCTGCTGGCAGGGGGTGGGTGAGTGGGAGCGGGGAAGCACCAAAGCTTAAATAGTAGAAACTGGAGAAGACAAATTGGAATAATACAGGGAGAATTATCCTTGTTAGTTGTATGCTGTAGGTTATGTTTGGTCTTTGTGAATCTGCTGAAGTTGTTTGGGTGAATTTAGTATCCTTTGCTCCTTGTGCCTATGTGCTTATATGCTTTCCTACCCTTTGCTTTCACTGCTGTCCAAGGCTGCAACGAAGGCTAGATTGAGAGAGAAATGATGATGCTTTTTTTCTGGCTGACAAAGTTACATGGTGACTGGTTAATCCAGGGTTGGAGTTTAGCCTGTATTTATTTTATACAGAGATTCACTGGGAACAGCTAAGTGGGAGTAAAATACTTACCTGAGTGGCAAGTGGGTTTTGTCCTCATTATTTGTGTGGTCATGTAACACCTGCCTCAAAGTTGGTAAACCCTCTGTAAGAGGAGGAGATCATTTCAGGTATTAGGCAGGTGGTGACAGAATTTTTTTCGGTTATGTCTGCTAGCCAGGCAAGTAAATCATGTGAGTTCAAATTATGTTTATTGGTATTTTTAAGATAATTCCAATTTACAGGTAAAAATGTACACTGTAAAATGCCATACCTAGTCTCTTGGTAGATATGCTCTTATTATCTCAGAATGGGACTTTCTACATTTGGTTGCTCGGAGAGATTTTCGTGGTTTTAGTTCAGCGGGAAGGAGGTATTTATCAGGAAAAAATTGCTGAAAAATTACCAAATCTCTCTATCCTTCCCCCAAAAGTGCATTAGTTTTCTGTAACACTGCTTCTTCTAGTTGAGGCATTTTTTGTCATCTCCAGCCACATTAGGCTTGAATTTTGTTTAAATTCCAACATTAATCTATGTGATTCTCTTTTTTTACTGTCCTTGGCTTATTTCATCATGAAACATTCTAAACTGGGATTGTATCAGATTTAATTACTTCAGTTAGAGAATGTAAACTATAACAATTGAGAAGCCATAGGAGAGGCATTACAGTGTTTCTTAAGTCCCACTGAATGAATTGTCCGAAGTCAAATATAGAAGAGTAGTTTTACTGTGATTATTCAGAACAGTGTTCAGTGGTTTCAAATGCTTAAGCACAAGATGGGTGATACAAATACTTAACCTGAGGAAGTGACTCTTTGGAAATATATTGTTGTTTCCTTATTTTGGTTTATCATGCTTAGTAAATCACTAAAGTTTGAATATGTTACAATTTGTTAAGAGACTGTTGTATAATCTGTTGAATTTTTTTCTATTGAGAAGCTAGTTTGATCTTAATACATCTGAAAACAACATCTGAATTATACGTCAAGTTTTGATTGTAATTTAAATCTGTCAGGTTTTGTTTATATCTTGAGAGTGACAGATTGAGTGAATGAAGTTGATTGTTGGAATCTTTTTTTTTTTAGACATTATTTGATAATCAGATCAATGCTTCAAAAAAGGAAGACTCAGAAAGCATTAATAAAAATGACGCTTCAAAGAAGATGTCTGTTGAGAGAGTTTATCAGAAAAAGACTCAGCTTGAGCACATCCTCCTCCGTCCAGATACCTACATTGGATCCGTTGAACCATTAACTCAGGTAAGTGTCACTAAATTTACAGTTTTAACAGTGTTTGTTGTTTTAAAGAGGAAATGACTATTCTGGTTAATAAATAACACGTCTCTACTTTTCTGAATATTCTGAGTTATCCTGCTAAAAGCTGTGATCATGTTTATGTATGCATATGTAGGAAGGGGTCAAGAGAAGACTTAAAAGCAGTGCTTGGTTCACCTGGAAAGAAAACACTCAGAAAATGTTGAATTTCAGTCAAAATATAAACACATACCTATAGGTGTAAACAGAGTTATGTGTGTTTGCAAACATGCCTATGTGCACAAAAATATATATACATATTTCTAAGTAGCATTTGCTCTAGGTCCAAAAATGCTTTGGTCTGTTTGTTTAGGTGGAGAACAGAGAATTTAAGTCGCCTGCTGGCACTTTTTTCAGCTGTTTTTGTGAAGTTGCAAATTGCTTCCAAATTTACTGTCTATACTGTTGGAGTTCTCTACCAAGCAGAAAATAGTGGATTTTCATTATGGAAGTCTTTCTGGGTATAGTTGCAATTTTTGGCAAACTTCTGCTTTTGTCTCATATGACAGCAACAATCAGATTGGAAGAGTAAAGTTCCTGAAGTAAATAGATATTAGAGAATCACAGACTGGTTTACCAAGACAGTAAATATTTTTTTTTTTTTTTACATGTAGTTAATGTGGGTTTATGATGAAGATGTAGGAATGAATTGCAGAGAAGTTACCTTTGTTCCAGGCTTGTACAAGATCTTTGATGAAATCCTCGGTAAGTATTTTTAACGATAGTATTGCTTTAGCATTATGGAGTGTACACTTTTTCTGAGCATTCTCAAAGCACATTAATTTGTATCCAAATTTAAATCACAGACTTAGAGTCCCACTAAACTGCACTGCATGAAAATTTTAGTGCATTCCAGCACTATAGAACAGTTTAAAGAGGGAAGAGTTTTCAGTTGAGCTTTTAAGAAAGTGTAAATATTTGTTACTGAATGTCCAAACTAGATCATTTTTTGTGATCAATATTGTTACAAGATTTTTAATCTGCAAAGTTGGTAAGCACCACAGTTTCAAGTAACATTTGAAGGAAGATTATTCTTCTGAAAGAAGACAACTGGAAGTTGTCCAAGTGTTAACTTAGATCATAATTTTGTGAATCATTAAAACTACCTCCTTCTGTACAGAATGATATTGGTGGTGATGGTGATTCTTGGATCATTTCTAGACTTCAGACAATTTGAAAATGAGTATGTATCATACTGCCATTTAAAAGCGTGGTGACTAAGGCACAAACAAATGATTTTTAGAAAATTCTAAGTCCCTGAGTCCCTGTGACTTACTAGTTTATGATACTCTGTTGCTGACAGGCACACATTGAAGGCTAACCAGCAACAGAGATGTGCAGCATCTGAATAGTGTGCTGTCTGCTGAACTGATATTTTGGGTTAATTTGCATGTAATCTTGGGCTTATCAGTTTTTATGAAGTTATGTTGTAAGGATTGTTTGGGATTACTTCATAAACTAATTTATGGTCTACTGAGGTCAATGGAAATCTTGTCAGGATCTTCACTGGCTTCAGAACTTCTCCACACCTCTAAATCTGTGCTTTACAGCATTGCTGTTTTAGAGGCAATGAAGACTATATCTTTGTCAGGTGGAAAAGAACGATTTTTTTTTTTTTTTTTTTTTTTTACTCATTATTTAATTTGAGAAATATGGGAATGAAAATCTTTCATCACTTTTTTGAGTGCTGCCTCAGAGATGAAATTTACAGCCTTTTCACAGGAGGGAGTCCACTTCCATCTTGTCCCATTCAAAAGGAAGATGATTATCATATCATTCCCCAAGTATTGTATGGCCTATTGCTTCTTTATGTAGCCCTAGTAAGTTCTTCACAGACTGTGGTTTGAGAGCTGGGGGTCAGTGTAACAACACTACTAAAATGGGACATTGTAGCTGTGCATGCTTTTGAATGAAACTGCACTGAATGATTTTAGCAAAAGCACCTTGAAATGTTTTATCTTGTATTGAGATCCTTATAATCTATTGATATGCTGTTCCTTGGTGTTTTGGGGTTTTAGTTTGATCTATCTTATGGGTGATGAGACAAATGCTGAAAATGATTGTAATGTGTTTTCATGGTTAGTGGCCATAGTGACATTTCTGATTTCGGTTGTTTGTAGTTAATATACATTGCAGTGCAGTTTAATTAAATTCTGATCAAATGTTAATTTCCCATTATCATTCTTCTGATCCTAAACTGTGTAAACTGTTTAGGAACTAACTTAGAACTGTTATAAGTCTCACAGGCTCTTTAGAGATAACTTCTGCTGCAGTCAAAACACCCTTAATGGATGTGACTTTTTCAAGATCGGTTTTCAGTGCAAAAGGATGTGTAAGCTGATCTGATGCATATAATTTTCTAGGGTTTTTAACATACATGGTGTAATATGTGTAATAAACAAGTACAGCAAGAGAAGAATAAAATGTGCAGTATGTTAAGGACAGTTACGAGAACAGGCTCACAAAATACACTTCTATATTTATTTCTAAGATAGCCTAACTGCTGGAAATAGTAATTATAGGAAGGTTGAAAAATACGTTTTTGCAGATACTTGGTCATATTTATAGACTTCAGTAATATGATAAAGAATATACAAAGAGATACCAGATTAAGAAATACCTGGACCATTGTATTTTGTGGTGGAATATGTATGCAATCAGTTTTACCAATCAAGTAATTAATTATTGCTCCTACAAAGTGTTAATTTGTGCTGCTTTGTTTCATAGTAAATGCTGCTGACAATAAGCAGAGGGACAAGAATATGACTTGTATTAAAATATCCATTGATCCGTAAGTAAAAGCATGTTTTCATTTATTTTCCCTACCAGTGCTGTTGTAATTCAGATTTGTACAAATGATTTTACTAAATGAAATTGGATTTTTTAAAAACAAAATAGTATTTTTTGAATTATTTCCATTAGCTTCATATTTTAAGATGAAAAGGTGAATTAAAAGTGGTTAATAGTAAGTACTACCATTCTAAATTTATAATAATTTGCTTTCCCAAACCACTCACTAATGTTTGATTGAAAGAAACTTAAGACCAGAAGGTTATAAAATTCATGATTAGATGAAAGCTTGGCAGTACATAACTATAACCAGCCAGGTTACTCATAGATCATAAATACCAACCTTGAGGTTTTGTAACATGATTTTGTATCTCTTGAACTTCTATGTTAACTCCTGTAGCATTAGGATAAGATTATGTTTGAATTAGCTGTATCACACTGAAACTGCAGATTGCAAATATGTCATTACCACTGTTTTTTAAAATCGAATACTAAAAGATATTTCCTAATGAGAAGTACCATAGTTAAATAGATGTTGATTGGGTTCCTTTAGCAGTACCGTTTCAGTGACATTTAACTGAATACTACTTGTTTTAGACACCTAATTTTCACACCTAATCTTTAGGATAAATATGCTGAGAAGTAATTTTTCTGCAAGTTTTCAGTGCATTATAAGTTTCTGTAGAGCAAATTGCTTTTAGCATGGAGTGAGAGGGGAATGTAGTGTAAATCTGCCTGACCTGTCATGGTTTTGAACTCTCTAAAACTCCAAAATGAAAATTCCGTGTGAGAGCTACAAGTATTAGTGATGCCAGATGTTGATTGATTTTGGCATTGATGCATAAAATAAGTTAGGGTTCATCATAACTGGGAAATATCAACTGTTTAAAACTGTTAACTTGGCTTTGTCTGGGTGGACTTCAATGAAACTTAACAAGCTACATCTCTGACTCAAGCATAATTCTGTCACTAAATTTCAGGATGCTGTTGCAGATCATGCTGATAGTGAAAGCTCTTTAAACAGATTTTTGGGGGTTATTTTTATGGTATGAAATACTGTCATATATGGGCGATTATGCTCCTTCTAGGACATCTAATAAGCACAATGAAGGGTTTTTTTGTAATAGAAATCGATAGTTGTGAATAAACATAGTAGCAGTGTGGTCTTTTATTGTATTTTATGTAGTTATTTAAACAGGTAAAATGTATGCAGGAGTTGGTTTTCAAGATTACATTAATTGGCTTAATGTCTTCACTGTTTTGTAGGGAATCGAACATTATCAGCATATGGAATAATGGAAAGGGTATACCAGTTGTGGAACACAAAGTAGAAAAAGTATATGTACCTGCTTTAATCTTTGGCCAGCTACTAACATCCAGCAACTATGACGATGATGAGAAAAAAGTTACAGGCAAGACTATTTAACATACTTTGTTTTGTTTGATTAAGCCCTTGTTTGCCTTTCAGTATGCTTTCGATTCTTTTTCTCTTTCTGTTCTGTTTCATAACAGATGATTAATTAGTCACCATTGCTGTAGCTCCTTGTTAGAGTAAAATTATTTAAAGAAAAGAATTTTACTTTTTCTTTTTTAACACCAGTGTTTACAGAGAACTTTACCTTTACATCTTTAATGTCAATACTCATTATTCAGTAACAAACAGCATGTTTTCATATATTAATTATAACATATGTAAGCATTTAAACATTTATGCTCTTGAAATGAAGAGAAAAATAAATAAATTATAGTATGATTCATTATCCTAAATGTAAAGTAACCCTAATTTAGATCACAAACGAAAGCTAGTTTTGTTCTATCCTACCTCATATATTTTGCCCATATTATAATGGTGGTTGCAGTTATATGGATCTGATCATGACATAGTTTTCAGCTGGATCAGGGTTTTCAAGTCACTTGCTTTTCAGCAAGCAACTGATATATCAACATACGGGAAGCAATGGGAGCATCCTCGCATTGCGGGGAGGAGCAAACTGCTCATTTTGAGGCAGAAGCAGCTGCACCACATTGGAGGTAGTGTGAAACTCCATCTCTGGCATCCTTTGACAGCTATTGACATGTGGCCCAGCTTTTGTCTTACATAGGAACATTTTGCTTTATTGGCATACTCTCTGTATACCATAAATATGGTTCTACTGTAAAAACTTATATATGTTCTTTTTTCAGGTGGGCGCAATGGCTATGGTGCAAAACTTTGTAACATATTTAGTACAAAGTTTACAGTTGAAACTGCTTGCAAGGAATACAAGCACAGCTTTAAACAGGTATAGAAATGATCTCAAATTTTTCCTTTTCTTTGCTGTAATTATAAATTTAAAATTTAACATGATTTCTATATTTCATGAATGTTCCATGAAATGAATCATTTAACATTCAAACAGATGTGTAAAGTTTACAGGCTGGGTTAGTTCAGTCAGTAAAATTGGTACTTCTATGTGTTAGAATTTGTTTGGGATTTTTTTATTAAGTAATACTTTTCTTGGGAGTGTTAGGTGACTAAAAATGAAAAAAATTTTCTTCTGTTAAAACTAAGTATATTCATGTGCCTGTGAAAAGGAATATATTTAATTCAAACATTTTGTAGTTGCTGTTATATAATGTCAAAAAATCTTTCTACTTAGCTGTGCAAACAATTATCTAGATAATTTTCTATAGTGTTAAGAAAAAGATTTTTCAGTGTTTTATGTCATGAATTTCAGTATTCAGTCATGAATTTCATTAGCCTAGCTGGACTTCAGTGCAAACCCCCCTCTCTCCCCATTTGAACCCATTGCTCATTGTTATCATTGACACAGACCAAGGATTGAATGTAATGTGACCTACTACATACAGCTTTGAGATGGCCACCTTGCTAAAAGTTTGAAGAACTTAGTGGAGTGTTAGATACCGAAGTTCCTTGGCTTTGGAGTCTTTCCCAGTTGGTGGCTTCTTTATCTTTTTTTCTGGACAAATAATTCATTTCTGGTTATGCTGCCATGTCATTACATAAACAATACATTTCAATGGTTTTACCTGTCTTTTTAAAAATGTAGTATTTTCTGCTGATTGCCAAAAACCAAATTAATACCACTTTGAGTGTACTTTTTGAAAATGACATGCTTTACAACTTAGATATAAGTGCTGCGTTTTCCAATATTTTCAAAAATTGTGAAAATATAGTACAACAACTTTGATACATGTTGTGAGTAGGCATTCTGGTTGGTCTTATAAATGTGCTCATGTTCTTAAAGAGGAAACAATACCAAAGCTCCTGAGTCAAGTCTGTGCAAGTTGGTTTGTCAAGAAGCATGCTTTGGTACACTGTACAGCCACAAAGATGCTATCTCAGAGACTACAGAATCTCTGCACAGGGGCTAATAAACCTCTCTATAGGAGTGTTACAGACTGAAAGCGTTAAACTGAAGGGCAATAAGGACTGTTTAGCTAGCTCACTTGTATATAATTTAGACAGTTCTGTGGTGGACTCTATTTGCATTGGAATTGTGTCCATCAATGTGATGATAACTGCATATTTGCAGAAACCACAAATCTACTGTCCCAGATACTTGTGCAAATCTTGGTAAAGCAATTCATTTTATGCCTAGTGTTTTACAAGATGAAACTTCTAAAAGAAGTCTCTGAGTTTCTGTTGTGTAACTCTTGCAGTCCTAGCACAGATGGAAAATGGAACAGAGGATAACATGTATTGTAAACTAACATTAAAATGTTTTGTTTCCAAAGACTTGGATGAACAATATGATGAAGACCTCTGAACCCAAGATTAAGCATTTCGATGGTGATGACTACACATGCATTACCTTCCAGCCAGATCTATCTAAATTTAAAATGGAAAAACTTGATAAGGATATTGTGGCCCTCATGACAAGAAGAGCATATGATTTGGCTGGGTCATGCAAAGGCGTCAAAGTCATGTTGAATGGGAAGAAATTACCTGTAAGAGCCTAATTTGAAATATGTTAAGTGTACTGAGTATTTGATGTGAAGAATAGTAATTGTTATCTGTATTACTCATAGGTAAATGGATTTCGCAGTTACGTAGACCTGTATGTAAAAGACAAGCTGGATGAAACTGGAGTTGCCCTCAAAGTTATTCATGAAGTTGTGAATGAACGATGGGATGTGTGCCTCACTTTAAGTGAAAAAGGGTTTCAGCAAATCAGCTTTGTAAATAGTATAGCTACCACAAAGGTGAGTAGTTATATTAAATGATAAAAAAATGTAAATGATAAAAATGTGTGCTAAGGTTATGCCCAGTCAAATATTTCATTAAAAAAAAAATTATATGTAATCTGGGTTACTAAACATAAGTAGGTAAGAGAATCCTTTGCATGAAAGGATCTGGTAGAGCAATTGGATGTAGTCAGAATACATTCATAGCAGTATTTCTGAATTTGCACTAGTTTTAAAAACACTAGTAATCATTATCAGTGATACTGATGCCTTATGTGAGCATACCTGGTATTAATTAAATATAAAATGAATGGAACTATTTTATTCCTTCCTTTTTAAAATATTGTAATAAAATAATTCTGAAATTAAGGAAAAAAATGTACAAATCCTTTAAAAAGTAGTAGCAGCAAGTTTTGGAGGGCAAAAATGGCTTTTGGTGTTCTTGAAAAATGGCCTTCCGTTTATTGCTTTATGATGTATAAAACTGGCCTGAACTGTGGA
Source organism: Ibycter americanus (assembly GCA_035590275.1). NCBI lineage: Eukaryota > Metazoa > Chordata > Aves > Falconiformes > Falconidae > Ibycter > Ibycter americanus. The sequence continues at coordinate 103,926,935 of JAVJGI010000050.1, forward strand.
AATTAATTTTTTTATTTGTGTTTCTATATAAGAGGATCTAGGTGTTCTCCGTACTTATTAGCAAGTTGTTAGTAGTAGTGAAATGATACCATAGCAAGTCTTCAGTTATGATAAAGCAGCAATATGCTCAGGATACTAAAGTACAGTCTTCGTGCTTCTCAAATTGCTGGGGTGGTCAGGCACCAAGGCAATCACCTGAAATCAACTAGTGCAACTCTCATTTATGCCTGTTTGATGTAGCCCAGGTTTAGGGATCTGGGATCCACCATGGTGAAAGAAAGTCTTTGTCATTTCTGCTGTTCACAAATTGCACCAGATGAGTGATCTAACAGTCAAGCAATTCCAGTCATTGATGAGGCATCTTAACCAGGAGCTTCCCAAAGATGAGAAAGATAAGAATTTGTAATCAGACACTTAAACCTTCCTTGCTCACAGGAGTCAAACAGAAGAAAATCCTAGTGGTAACACAAGTGGTTGATGGGCACCCATGGTTACACTAAGTGGAGTCCCTAGTCTAGGCAAGTGCCCAGGACTATTAGTGTTAATCTTGGTGATAGATGATGTGTAACCAGTGTTTTGGTGTTATGTAATTTTTACTACGTAACTTCTTCCAGTGTCATTTTCAGTGTAGCTGAACCAGCATTCAGTGGTAAGGGGAATAGTTAATTTCATTGCAGAATATTTACTTTCTAAGTGTGCATTTTAATTAAACGCCTATCTGCTACTTGTCAAAACCAGGGATAACAAATGTATCTGGTAGTTGAAAGGTTAAAACTTAGTTTTAATTCAGGCCTCTTTATGCAACATAAAGAAGAAAAATAGCATGACCTTAAAGATGTATACAATACCTTTATGAAGAAGCTGGCGATGTAGAAAAACTTAATAATGTTTGATATCAGGTTAAGAAAATGTATTTGGAAAAAATGAATACTTATTGACTCCTAAGTTAATATATTGCATACACTTACTCGAAAGATTTTGAATTTGACTCTTTTGGATCAATTTTCACCCATCGTGCAGTTACACATACATTGTTATCATATATTCTTTAAGAAAATTCATAGAAAAAGTACTGTGTATTCTTCAAAGGTAAGTGTTGTAATTTCTAGTTTTTCCCACTCTCCCGATCCATGCCTTATGTGTGTGACTGGATGTGGAATGTTCGGGGCCGGTGAACCACCTCACCAGCAATTGATGTGCAACTACCCACTGATGAGACATAATGGCTAGTAACTAACTGCGTCAACTGCCTGTTCCCTTATCTGCTAACAGGTGAGGAGCTCATTTCAGCTGTTTTTTGGTTATTTATCGCTGTTTGCTGAAAGCTTTTCATTTCTGTTTCTGGATAAATTTCACCCAGTCGTAACTTCCCTTCCACCTTTTTCAAACTTGCTTTAAATTCCAAACAAGTTTTTTTTAGGTTGATGGGTTGTGGGATTTTTTTGAGGGGTGTGTAGAAGGTCAGGCAGTATGTTGAGGCACAACTCCCTTGTTTTGTTCTTGTAAATTTGTTACCTTGGTCAGGTCCCCATTTATTCACAATTTAGCCACAGTAAACCACTACAGAATTTCACTTCAGGCTCTGAGGCAGCATTTGAAAGAATGTTTGTAGCTATTACAGTTGTGCAGATAACCTTTAGTGAGACTTGTATGTAGCTGAGTAAATATGGTCTTCTCAAGTTCTGAATTTTAATAGTAGCTGTAGTAGAAACTTCAGTTATTATTGTAGCAATCTAATGGTATTTTTAATATGGTGGCACTGCTAACTCTAATACTACTAATCATTTTAGCAGAAATGCTCAGCTAATGCAGATGCAGTGTCAAACAGCAGACTTGGGTGGAGGGAGCATCCCAACCTGTTAACATTTGCTGGAGTTCAGCAAGAAATTCTGGAGAATTCCAGAGCTTGACATTTTGAGATTTATTCTAATAAAATAAATATAATAGAAAACAAATGCAAAAGAAAATAGGATTTTATTTGTTTAGCTAATTAAATGAAAACTTCAAATTTATGATTAGCTTCTGAATTTGTTTGCCATATGAACCATTTATCTGTCCATAGAATTTAAATATAGCTTACCTCAGAATTAATTGAGGCTGTTGGTTATTGCTGACAATATGAATAGAGTGTGTACAGGAGCCAATCTAAGCTTCATTTTTAAGATCCCAGTTGTTACCATTTCATCAAATGTCCTTGCATCCTGAAGTTTGTAAGACTGGGATTCAACCACAATGGTTACCTTCTGGGAAAAGAAGGTTATGCAGTTTTGGTACTCTTTCTCAGAATACAGTAGTCATAATAATCATTGACAGCCCTCTGGATTTAGAGGGTATTTTTCTGTCTTGTATTAAAATACATTGACAGTTGGGGCAGTTATAGGCTGTTATGCTTCTATAGTGGGTAAATGTGCCACCTACTGGTGAGATGGTTAAAAGGTTCCCAACTTTGAGCTCTGAACATCCCTCACTCATTGCTACACACTAAGAATGGACACAGGAATGGGGAACTGTTATAGTAACTAATATCTTCTAAGAAGAAGAGTTCCTGGTAAGTAGCAATTTTTTGATATGTCAGATTCTAGTTTTAGCAAAATATTTGAAATGCTAAAATTGTAAATAAATAAATAAATGAATTGCTAAAGTTGTAAACACAAAAATATGCTGAGATATTCCTGTAAGCATAAGTTTTCAGTAATGTGATGAGTAAAAGTAATGCATTTTAAAATTGCCATTCAAATGTGGAATTTTTGGAACATGGCATTTGATATCTTCCCATAGTAGTTTTTCTTTACAGTTTGAAAATGGATTTATTTGTCTCTGAAGTGGCAGGATGTTGATGTATCAACTTTCACTTTAATTATCCTTGTGCTGAAACTCTTGGCATCCCTATATGAATAAAACCTGTTGTGTTTTAAATTTGCTGTATTTTGAGGTTTGGGTGAGGGGTTTTGTTTGTTTTAAGAAGAAATGCCATGAAAAATACTTTTATGTATGGTGCTTCTAAAACACACTAGTGTTTTTTGTTGCTGTTTAGTAGGTGACTCTAGAGACTGACAGAAACCATAGATGGTTTCTTTGAAGTGCAAGTACTGGTTTGTTGATGACTAATGATATTAACCATCTTAAGCCATTTCTTTACCTCCGCTCTCTTTTTTTTTCTTTTTTTTTTTTAAATATCTGCGTGAAGTTGACTACACAGCTGCTATCTATCTCCCATCAGTTCAACCACTTTAGATCTTCACTCTTTTCAGATGCATAGTCTGCCTTAATTTTTGGGTTTTGCTTGGTAGTTTTTTGTTCTTTCTTTTCCTCTGTCTTTTTGGCTACTGTTTTTTCTTGGTTTTATTGTTTTCCATTTCTTATCTATTCTGTACTTCCTCATAGCCATCAAAAGCTTTTTTTTTTTCTCCTCAGTTCTCTTTTTAAAACAGCTTTAAAGAAGGAGGATTTTTTTTGTTTGTTACCCAATGGTGAATATCTCTGTAGACATGTTTTCATTATTTCATCTGTCCTAATGCAGATTGATCTGAACAGGAACCATTATTTAGTCTGTATTTCTATGAGGCACTAATTGATATTAAGCAAAGGTGAAATGCTGAGCACTGACCTAGGTATGTTTTAATTGTATAGCATATGCCTACATCACTCTATTCTTTGTTATAAGGTAATAGATACTAGTCAAAGCATTATGAACTTTCTGTAACAGCCAGTAGAATTTAACATTTTATGATTTGTACCTTTTTGTCTATAAATTTAAAGGAAGGCATTTGAATAATCAGAAATGTAAACAGCTTTCAGATATCCAGGGCTTTAAGACTGTTCATAATTTTGACATCTTTCCAAAGAAAGCCTGCTATTTTACCTGTAAGGGAAGTTGTGTCACCTTGAACTTCTACATATTTAAGCATGCTTATTACCGTTAGACTACAGTAGTCATTGTTTGGTAGAGTTGAAGACTAGAGGATACATACGTTCAAATACTAGTTGTTCCTAATCTGGAATGTTTTATCTGTGATGTAAGTTTGTGCTGGTTTAGTCTTTACTGGTGGTTCTGATTCAGACTACTTCTGCATTGTGGAATATACTCCCTAATTGTTAGGTTCCTTTTACATGTAAATCAGTACTCATTGTTAGTATGTAACAGATCTATAATAGACCTCTTTTTTCAAGAAAGCCTATGTGAAATGCTTTTATTTTCCAAGCAATTTAATCTCAAAATTACTTGTCTTCTAGCAGTATGTTTGGGGTTTGGTGGGGTTTTTTTTGTTTGTTTGGGTTTTTTGGTGTTTGGTGGTGGGTTTTTTTGTAGCTAGTTTAAAGTCCAAAGAGAATTGTAGCTAGAGAAGGTGATAGAAGCTTTGGGGCACCTTTTGAAGATGTTCAAATGCTTAGTGCTTCCCTATTTAGACTGAATTTCATCAATAGTAAAACCATTATTTAAACATTGAAAATAATCTGTATTTTCAAAACTGTGCCATATTGCAGAGCATGAGTTATATATGGCTTCAAAAAGGTAACTTTTCAGGGTCTGTTATAGTTGGAAGCTGAATACGTTGCCTCCACCAAAAGTTTTCTTGCAGTAATGGCTTCACTTGAAATATCGAGTTGGAAAGGCCTTAAGCAAGGATAACCAGTACCCAGTCCCCCTTTTTTCTAGGGTAAAAGGAAGAATTGTGACAGTCACTGTGAATGATTCATTTTCAGCTGTTACAGTGCAACAGAGGGAGCAAATCCTGTATATTCTTTTTTTTACACTGTAATGATGCAAGAAATTGCGTATAAGCTTTTTTTTTTTCCTTCTGCATTTGGACAGTAATTGTAAGGGAGTCCAGCTGACTGCTTGTTTGCTACAAAACAGGTGGCAGCATGATTGTGTAGCTACAAGTTATTGCCCTGTGGTTTCCTAAGGGGTTGGTTTGCCAGCTTACAGTTAGCTGCATGCTCTGTATATATCTCTTGTTGTTCCATCAGGTATGAATTTGGAGCAGGTTTAGCCTATGGTGAGTTTTAAGGAGAACTGCTCATCTTCTTAAGGTTATCTTACTGTGTTCTTTTAGAGTTTCCTGGATCTTATGGTTGGCTATTTGTAGTTTGCTCTCCATTTTCCCTTGCATAAGCCCCAGGCTAGCAAAGAATGCTAATAGCGTTTATTCAAATGGTTCTGTAAACACAGCTAAGAAAATGTGAGATCACCTTTGGGAAGGAATAGGCATGGATGCTGTGTATATGAGGGTGCACTCTTGAACCTTTTTTTATGAACTAAATGGGGAAAGTTTTAATTTGATGAATGAATGTGTGGTGGTTTTAGTCCAAGTTTATTTGTGTGCCTGTTAAAAAGATACCTTTTGACAGCCGTGTGGTGTTGCAGGTACCATCGCAGTGCTACAGAGTAATTTTCAGATCTGCCATACTCTTTGAGGTTTTTGTATCCTGTTACAAGCTGTTATCAGCTACATTTCAAGTCTACCACTGTACAGTAAATGAAAGGTCTCCTGCTTCTTCTGTTTGGTGTAACATCTGTCATCCTCACTTGTATGAAGACTGAATAACATGAAAGAGAAACTTTAAAACAAATTTTCCTTTGTTATACTGCAACTTAAATTAGGAAATCCATGCACATTAAGTATGACGACAGAAACTTTGTTAATATGGCTAAAATCTATTAGGAAATTCAATGGTTTTGTTTTTTTTTTTTTTCTCTTCCCTCATTAAGGGTGGTAGGCACGTTGATTATGTGGTGGATCAGGTTGTGGGCAAACTGATAGAAGTGGTGAAAAAGAAGAATAAAGCTGGAGTTTCAGTGAAACCATTTCAGGCAAGTAACTTTATACAAAAATATTGAAAAAGATGAATGTTGTAATTTTGTTGAGTAAATTGGTTTCTATGTTTTCAACAGGTGAAGAATCATATTTGGGTTTTTGTTAATTGCTTGATTGAAAACCCATCATTTGATTCCCAAACAAAGGAAAACATGACATTGCAGCCCAAAAGTTTTGGGTCTAAGTGCCAACTATCTGAGAAATTTTTTAAAGCAGTAAGTAAATCATATTCCTTTTTTTCTGTGAAGTAGAAATTGACATACTGGATCGAATGTATTTATGTTATGTAGCAGAAGATTAATTAGTTCATTATGGTACTCTAGTGACATTAGCATACTATGAAAATGGGATGGAGGAACTTGTGTTCATTCTCTGGCCTTAATGGAAGCAATTACTGTATTTTGGCTGTTGCCCTGGATTTAAAAGTGACCTTCACTTGATCAGCTCATTTGTGGCCTAAACATAGGCCTTGACCAGTTTTTTGTATTACATTTTTCTGAAGTTGAGAATATTGTCAACCTTATTCTTTGATGTCAGTCTTACTCCCTTTCAGTGAAGTGAAAGGAGAGGGAGGGAACATGTCACATTTACTTTTCTTCCAGGAATAAAGGAAATGCAAAATTGTGGCTGTAGCATTCAAAGTGATCATTATTGTCAGGCAACAAGTTTAGAAATTTTGTCTGTAGATGGATTAAGAATTGCTACTCTAAATGAATGTATTAGTAGAAATACATGTTAGAGGGTTTTCCTGTGCTACTTTTTTATACAAGGAAGGAAAAGTAAAACTCTGTTAGCCAGAACTCATTACACAAAGTCCTCTTTAGTGCCAGTAACATACATGAAACTCCAGTACTAAGGAGAATGGAGCCACTGCTAGTACTCTTGGCATCAAAACTCAACTTATTGTATAGTGGTTTATTCTTCTAATTCTGTGTTACCAGTGACATTCTTAGAGAACTTACAGGAAGAAATAACACAACACAATCTTGTATTCATTCTTTAGATTTTGTTATATATGTTATATTTCTATCAGTAGGTTCGATTTACAGTGTTCCTAATATGCCCAGAAGTGAAAATTGATCTCCAGAGGTGTTAAATGTGCAGCAGAACCTCTAACCAATGAGTACTGTATTATGGGGGATAATGAAAGGCCAAAGCTCACAGTATTTTCCTCCATTTGTATTTTCTTTTGCTGTGAAACCAAACCTAAGACTTTTATTTTAGAAGGTATGCTATATTTTTGCTGCTGATGCGTTTCTCAAAAAGTTATCAGTTTCTCAAGTGGTTGATATAGAGCCTTATTTGTAAATGCTTTTGATTGTCTTTCAGCCACTTTCAGTCATTTCCAAAGAAACTTTAAATTATCATAAATATCCCATAAGGTTACTTTTTGCTGTCAAAGTCAGGAAACAGGTGCTTGGTACCTAAAATGTCTCAGCACATCAACCACACAACGTAAGACTCAGTCCTCTTTTCCTCCTTTCACCAATTATACAACGGGTGGAAAAGAAGCTGTGTGAATGTTGTGTTTTGGTTTTATGTGTATAAAATGCTAAACATTAAGGTATGTGTTAATTCCTTGACCTTTTCTATGTTGCATTTTTTAAAATCTAGAGGGCCTTGAGGACCAGTGTTAGATCAGTGACTTAAAATTGAGATGTAAGAATCTGCTGTGTGAAGATTCATTTTTCTTGTCCACAATTCTGATCTGTTACTTACAGGCCTCTAACTGTGGTATCATAGAGAGTATTTTAAATTGGGTCAAATTTAAGGCACAAACTCAGCTGAACAAAAAATGTTCATCAGTGAAACACAGTAAAATCAAGGGCATTCCGAAACTGGATGATGCTAATGATGCTGGTAAGAACACTTATTTTTAATGTCTTCAAAGTTTCATAGATCTTTTTCACGGACATCATAATTTTAAACCTGACTTTATTTCTCATCCTTATGTATATCTTTTTAATAAAAGCCTTTCTAGTTTTCCAGATTTTCTAGAGCTAGAATTAAAGCATGATGTTGAGTTTGATATTTGGAACACTGTCCTCTCTAGGGTAGAGAATGAGCAACACTGGTTCAAGAGACTCTTTTCATGAGATTTTAAATGCCATTAGGTTCCTGTCTGGGAGTATAGGGCAAATGGGCAATCTCTGCTGGCTTGCTTCCTATCACAAATAGGAATCAGGATCAGGTGGTGATCTTTGTGCCGGTCACAATGGGATGGGGGTGTCCTTGAATCATTTGAGGGACACATATGACTAAAGAGGTTGAAATGTTGCCAGTCTGTGTTAGTTGATTTTTAATACATCCTTACATTAAGCAAAGATAGAGAAACTCCAGTGAGGTAGGTGGGTGCCTTAAGTAGGTTAAAAGCATGTAAGACTGGTAGAGAGGCTTTTTTTTTTTTTTTTCTGAGCTCCAGTGTTCAAGTCAAAGATGACTTGAGATGATGAGTTCTGTTTAATTTTCTTCCCCTTCTGTTTTTCAGTCCTTGGACTCAGGTTATTAAGTTTTTTATTGAGTTTTTCTGCAGTATTTCATTACTTTTCCAGTTATTCAGATGTCATATTTTGCCTCAAAAGTTGATACCCATATCTCCTTTAACTAGTGTTTTGCTTGTGGTATCTGTATTCCTTAGTCAGATATATGTTCCTAGTATTTTTATTTCCTAGAAGACTGTGTGCTTGGAGAAGGGCTGTATTTTATGGGTATCAAGCCTAGTGCTCATAAATAACATCGTGAATGATTTTTGGATTCGCTTTCGTCATGATTTTTTTTAGCTCTGCTTTGGAAACCAGGCTTCAGAATCACTTTTTACTCATTTTTTTTTTCCCTGGGGATGAGCGAAAGGAAGAACTTCTAACAGGGGAGCGAATACAATTTTACATTGCCTTTCCACCCTGAAACTTCATCAGCTAAGGAGGCGTGTAGGGATTCATTTGGGCTCAACACTGATGCTTAAAGTTTTGCATGGCTTGGATCCCTTTTATCCAGGGGTAAACTGCTACCTAGTTATTGTTACACGGGGAGCGGAAACTCTGCATCTCCCCAAGGAGGCTTACCCAGATACTGCTTTGTTGAAGATCTGGAACATACTAAGTTTCTCACATTGAAGGCATTGCACATTTGGGGTGGACACACAGGAAGGCAGAGGGGCATTCAGTTTCTGAATACAATGTGTGTTGTCATATTCACACTTGGCCTGACTTTCTGAAGTGTTACATTATATATACTGGCAGATATGTTTTAAATTGGAGGATCACAAGTAAAAAGTTCCGTAGTCCTTTCTTATGAAAGACTGAAGGTACCGTATCTGCTTGGTCTTGGAAATCAATAGGCATTTTTTGTTCTTGTTGCACAAGAACTAAGCTAATGCTGTAAACAGGATCACTGACCTCAATAAAAACCTGCTTTCATTGAGAAAGGGAGGGCACAAGATGATCCGGAAGAGTAACTCCTTCAGTGTAGCTGCATGTGTGTTGGTTGCTCTGCTTTTAAGAACTTGTTCCAGTGAACTTTAGTTGGTGACTGCATCTGACTAAAAGCTTGATGTTTCTTGACATAAAGGGAAAAGGAAGTCCTAGTGCCATGGAAATTCTCTAATGAGTACACAGACAAAGACTGTAGAACTATCAGTCTTTATGTCTTTGGGATCTTAACAGAAAGGTTTGGGGATTCTCAGGGTCAGATAAAGTAAGCACTGTACATGCTCTTTCTGTGTGTGAGAGGTGGTGATTACTGCTGCTTCTTAGTCCAAAAAATTCAACTCTGCCATATGAATGTTAGCTATGAATGTGCACGTGACTAAGCGTATGGTGAAGAGTTACACAGTTGTGAATAGTCTTTTCAAAAGAATTTCAGACTTTCCCATAAGCTGGAGAAAAGGTTTAACTAATGCATGAAGATACAGTTTAAGGGAGATTGCTTCAGGACATTCAGACATGTTACACAGGTTATCTGTAATCTGGCAGCAAATTACGGTAGTCTTATTTCATGTAGTTGTGTTTCAGGACAATTAAATATTTGTAAGGATCCCAGGAATTACACTTTCATAAGCACCCCAAATCAGATGAGGGAACAGGGTTTCTATTAATAGGTGCCAGTAGTTGGACTGAAGTAGTCCAGTGCAGGTGGGAGAGAATAGTACCTGTCCACAGACCCCTCTGGCTTTAATTTTTCCTGTGGTTTTTAGATTTTATTTTTACTTTGTGGGTGAATATGTAGCTGAAGTCCAGCATCCACAGGTTTCTTGGGTGCCAAGTACCACTAAATTTTTGAGTCGGTACTGATTAATATCTGGGAATAGGAGAGAGATGCACTTGTACACGTATGTACTTGCTGCAGATTTCCTCCCCAGCTGAAAAAAGTGAGTCTGTACCTGGTCATTCTTGCTTTCTTGAGATCTTGATGAGGTATATATAGTTCTATGGCTTGTTGGAGGAGAAGAGGTAGAAATGAAAGGAAAAATGAAGAACCAGGAATAGGAATATAGGATTGTAAGGGAGCAGCTAGATTACCAAATCTGGTGAAGCATAAAAGAATTCTTTGAACCTGCCAGTTCATGAGGTTTTCTCTTTGAGTTCTTTACAGCTGTGTTCAGGAAAATACCTGGCACGTTACATTTCCATGAAATTAATTGCTAATGATTGCATCTGTTCCAGAAGAAAGTGCACCTGGATGATATTCAGATGTGTTTGCTGCAGTTCATTTAGGAAAAAAAATTCTCTCATATATTCTAAAACAGTAGGCTAGTATTTTTCTTGGTATTTTGATTCCACCTTGCTGTAGCATGGTAGCTATTGATACCTTTTTTTTACAGTGTGAATGGCTGCCTAATTTAGATTGTATTAAGCCATACATCTGATTCAGAAGACCAAAGACGCTGAATGAAAGTTCTGTGTAATAGGAAGTGTGGGGTTGTTCTATACCTACCAGCTAAAGGCAAATCAAAGCACCTATTTTAAATGCCAGTATATTCAAAACTATCTTACTGACAGTAAGTAAGACTCAGCTAGCTTGAAGTTTTTTGCATCTTTCCTGCCATTTGGCCTTGATAAAATAGCAAAACTGCATAATGAGCATTTGCGCCCTTGGAAAAGGATGGATTCCTTTTTTGAACTTGCTTATTATTTAGAACCTCAAATCAACTATTGTAGTTGCAATAAACAGACCATATATGTCATACCAGTTTTGAGCACGCTGGACACACAGGCACCGAAATGCAGTGTGTCTTGTAGAATCAAAATTACACTCTTAGTAAAGATTTGTTTATTCTGTACAAGAAATTTCTGAGAATGTATAAGAAGTGCAAGTGTTCTGATCTCTTGAGCCTTTCTGTCAAGTTTTTCTTACAGTTGCCTGGCTTCAGCCAATGGACAATAAAAACCAAAACCCACGAAAGTGTAATGTAATAAATTACTGCTGAAAATATACTGTGAGGAAAGGGGAAATGCAGAATGGGAAGTAACCCTGTATATAACTCAGGCATGCATAATGTACGTATGTAAGAAATTTGCAGCTAGAAAAATGAAATGGTAAAGGTACATAAGCAATCTCGTCTTTGTGCAGACGTGTGGGGACCATTACGTAAGATGCACCACCATTGCATCCCATATTGTCTATTTTGCTCCTTGTCCGTAGCAATCCATGGTGTATTGCTAAGTGCAAGGAAGCTCATTCTTGTGTAGTTTTAGCGGTAATGGAGGGCCATCCCTAAAAATAGAAATTCTGCCTGTTTAAATTACCTGATGCAGACTAGAAAGAATATTTATGACTGCTGATTCAATCGCATTTCTATTATTTGAGTTTAAAAGTTATGCTTTCTGGTTTTTTTGCCTTGTTGCTACTTCTTCTTCATGGAATGCAGGTGGCAAACATTCTTTGGACTGCACGTTAATATTAACAGAAGGGGACTCTGCCAAATCTTTAGCCGTCTCTGGCTTAGGTGTTATTGGTAGAGACAGATATGGAGTATTCCCACTCAGGGGTAAAATTCTCAATGTTCGAGAAGCTTCTCACAAACAGGTAAGTAGTCTTGTCCCCTCCTTCTAGCTGACATGAATGTCTCCTGTTTATTTTTGATTTCTAGGGTTGTATCTTCATACTTCAGTTTTGTTTTCATGAAAACTTTGTGGCTGGGATTTCATAAAGTACCAGCTACTTTAAAGCCTGGAAATATTAGTTGTAGTACTGCAGATGATATATTGGGTTGATTAAGTTCATTTCTTCACAAGTGGAAGGAAATTCTGCTATGACTCATAGTAACATTTCACATGAATATTTAAAAAACTTAAAATTTTATATTCTCTCCATTGCCATATGATTTCATTGACTTGCAATCTGAGGCAGTAGCAGCAGCATTACCCCATTGCATTGCTTCTGCTGTCCTCCGTAATTTGTCTGTAATAAGAGTTGTGTTGCAGATGCCCATAGAAATAGTGGAAAGATAAGGCAGTTTTGTGAGATGACTTTGTTACATGCACTTTTCTCCCTGCCTTCCTGACCTTGGGCTGTAGAGGAGAAGGTATGTGGTGCAGTCTTGAGAATTTGCATGTACAGAAGAAATATTTACAAGTGTGAAGGCTGCAGGGGGGCTGGGGATAGAAAGATTAGGAAGTTGAGGTAGGGGTGCATTGAAAAAGTAGCTATAAAGCCCACCTCAAAAAAAGTGGGATATTTCTGAGTTTCTGCCTTTTACACTGACCGCAAAAATTTCTTTTTCTATACAGATTATGGAAAATGCAGAGATCAACAACATCATCAAAATAGTTGGACTACAATACAAGAAAAGCTATGAAGATCCAGAATCTCTGAAAAGTTTGAGATATGGAAAAATTATGATCATGACAGATCAGGTTCGTCTGAAATTCACAGGTTTTAATAGACAGAGCTTCTTAAAATGTGTTTTGCTGCAATTTGGGAGCTTACATTTCTGTGATTATAACCTGTCTCTGTGTTAGGACAATATGGATATATTCAGAGAGAGTCCCTAATGTATGAGGATTTTCTGTGGGAATAACTTATCTGTATCTTGTTTTGGTTACTCCAAATGAACAACTGAACTTAGCTGCACAGTAACAGACATGCTAAAGTAATAATAAAAACATGTATAAAGAAGAATGCTTTTGATAACTCAAAAATACGTTGGAAATAATGGCAAAAGGAACAATACATGAGGTAATAGTACTAGAAAGTCAAGGAGAGACAAGAATGCAGGCAATTATTTTTGGGTAATCTCATGAAGTGTGTATCTATTATTCAGATTTTAGAAGGCTAGGAATCCTATGCTTTGGATATTTGTGACACTTTTCTTATTTTTTCCTTGGGAAGTTGAACTATCAAGCATCTTAACACCAGTAAGAACTGTGGGCCAGGCTTGGCTTTCTTCCACAAAGGTTCAGTTCCATGGTGTCTGGGAGACCTGCCTAGCTCTCGGAGAAAACATGGCACAGGAAAAGAAACTTTTGAACAGCAACTGTGCACTTGGCTTGGAGGAGCTTATTATTAGCTCAGGGATAGTGCCGTTCACTGGTGGCTATTTTATACCCAGGTCCAGTTTGGAATCCAAATTAAAAGTAACTGTTCCCTTGTATGGTTTCTGTCAACAGACATTGTTTTGATGTAAACAGGTCAGTGAGTGGTTTTTTTTGTGGTTTTGAGGGATCTGATGTTTTGTAAGATTACCTCATGTTTTCACGTTGTGATTCAGGATCAGGATGGATCTCACATAAAAGGCTTGTTGATCAATTTTATTCATCACAATTGGCCATCACTCTTGAAACATGGTTTTCTTGAGGAATTCATCACTCCTATTGTAAAGGTATGGGGTTTATTAATGAGATTTTATGTATTACTTACAGCGCAACAGAAAAGTTCATTAAGTGTTTTTTGTTTTTTAAAGGCAAGCAAAAATAAGCAAGAACTTTCATTCTATAGTATTCCTGAATTTGACGAGTGGAAGAAGCATATGGAGAATCATAAAGCATGGAAGATAAAGTACTACAAAGGTTTGTTTAAAACCGAATAAGTGAACCTCATGGATTTAAAATTCATAAAAAATGGATGCTATGAAGTTTTATTTGTAACGGTTTTCATGACAGTATCCTGTATAATGATTATATAATATTCCCAGAAAATAAAAGGGGTCAAAGAATAAAACTTAAATTTTGAATATGGAGTAACTATTTCTTTGTGCTGTACAGGTTTGGGTACCAGCACTGCTAAAGAAGCAAAAGAATATTTTGCTGACATGGAAAGACACCGGATCTTATTTCGATATGCTGGTCCTGAAGATGATGCTGCCATTACGCTGGTAGGAACTTATAAAAGTGCTTCTGTATGATACATTTTAGTTTCCATTGTTTGCTGAAAATGTGAGGAAGTCCTAACAGGGAAATTTTTTTTTTGAGTAATTGAAAAAAAATACTTTTGGGAGAGAAAGAAGCTTTTGGAAAAGATTTTAAATTGTGGAATAAGAGCTTTTTCCACACTACAAAATCAGCTCTACCCTCTGCTTAGTAGCTTTGATCAACTTTGTATGGTGTGGATATCAAGAAGCATTACATTTAGACTTGCTTTTAAAGACAGAACATGCAAAAGAGTGTTCAGAGTAAGGCAATAGAGCCTAAACAAATGCCATTTCACATCTACTTAGGGATTTATATTTTGTTTCTGAGCAAATAAGATCAAATAAGTATGATTTAATATTAATATAATAATAATTGAAGATGTATCAGGGTGGCATATGTGTATTCATACATGTGTTCTACATATTTGAATTTGAAGTCTTTTAGATAGTTGTGTGCAGGAAGGTACTTGTGTTTCAAAGACAGCTTGTGGCAAAGGATGGTGTGTCTGAAATGGAGCTGTTTTCTCAAGAAATGTTTCACCTTTTGTCTGCTTTAATTCACTATTTTATTTGTAGGTGATATTAGAGGGAAAAAGGGTTAGGAGAGTAAAAAATAAAAATGGGAAAATACCCATCTTGGACAAAACTTTTTCCTTATACTGTGGATCCAGTAAAATGGTGTGGTTTGGTTTTACTAGCAGAAAGGTATAGTAGGTATCTGTTCTGTTGAAGAAAACCAGCCTGTGTCAGAAGTTATTTGTACCACTCATTTTACTTCTGCCCAAGGTGCACTTTAAGTATAATCCATGTATGTGTTTCCCCACCGCATAGAAGTGTGTTCATCTAGATAGAGGAGTCTGTATATTTGCATATACATTAAACCAATTGGTGGAGAGACCTTGAACTCCCTGATTAAAATTCTGAGCTCTATTTCTGCAAACAGACCTCCATATACAGGCTGATATCTGAGGCCATATAACCTGTTACAGCTGATCCTCACTGTTGTCTAAAATGATACTCTGTCAATTTGGGATGAAGCTAGTCATCTCTGTTACACTGGGAACAACTACTGCCTAGTACTGAGGCTGTTAATAGAAGCTTCAGTTACACTCCTACCCACATTTTCTCTGCTGATAGCTATAATCCCAGCCCCAAATTTACCTCTGGGCATAGTGGTGTAAGATTATGGGCCCTACCAAGCTTTGTGATAGCTGTAATCTGGGAAAACAAAAATTATTTCACATAGCAAGTTCTTCTGCATTCTGAAGAACTCTTTTGCTAGCAAATGAGGTCTTAGAATAGCAGTTTTAAGTAGAGAAAGAAAAAAACCCTTTTTATTCTATTCAAGAATAAATATTTGAGAATAACTTTTATTCAAACTTTTTATTATATTAATTCTATTTAAATAATTTTTATGCTGATCCAGGTCTTAGTCATTTGTCACTTCAGTGGTCTAGAAAACATATAAATATGCTGAAAAGAGCCAGGAGAAAATTATAAGAATTCAGTAATATTTTTACAAAAGCCTAATCTTAAGTTTTCAGATGTCTGGCATTGTGAATTGTTGAGTTTTGTTCACAAAGGAAGTCAATCTGATGCGAAAGAGGGCAATATCACTTAGTCCCTTTCTCAGAGAGTAAGTTACTGATTTTTATTATTTATTGTGTAATAACATAGTTTCCAAGGAAATGAAACTACTCATTGAGCTCTTTTGAAGTGCTCCAGATAGAGTCCTTTAAAAAAAATAGCACTGATGACTGTTGTCTTATGCAGTAGAGTGGTTGAAATCAGGACATGGTGGAGTCTCTATATGTTATTCCCTGAGAAAAAAAGGCAGTACTTCAGTAACTGACAAAATTTTCCCAAAGTAGCTGAAATTTTGCTTAAGCCACATATTCAGTTTTTATGTATTCTTCACTTAGTCTTCTGGAGAAGAAACTCACTGGAGCAGATCTCTCTCTCTGTAACAGGACGAAGTCTTTTGGAACATTCCTGTGTCTTTTTGCAGTGATAAGTTGTTGCTTTGAAGTGATGCCTTGTCATCATGAAGGCTAAGACTAAGGCCTTTAGTTAGCTGGCCTAAACGCTGGCTTATTCTTATCATGCAGTGTCAATTTTGTCAAGTTGTCAACCTTAAGAGAACTAGGGCCAAACCACTTGGGAACAGCTACAAATTATTAGCATTCTATGGCTGACACAGCAAACAGGGCATGGAGAGGACAAGAAGAGTGGGGTATTTTTTATAATACCTTCAGTTAATTTTCTTGATGACAGCTGGTTAAAGTTAGTTTAAATTATGAACCCAACCTTAAAATTATTTGAGGAAAGATCCTAACACCTTTAAACTTGTGTATCAAAGGACAATTCTGATGTGAAGAGAGGGATAAGAATGATAAGATTTCTCTAAATGTGTACAGATTTCAGGAAAATAATATAAATTTAAACTACGATCAGTGGGAGGTCTGTCAGTTCAAAAAATCTTGCACAACAATGTCTGAAAAGTCATGTGCTTGTGCTCCTGCGTAAACATAAACATTAGTTATATGGATTATCTTGTCCAATTAAGCATTGTTGAATACTTGATCAGATAGTGCACTTAAAATTCTGACTAAAGTAACATACATTTACACAAGCATCTATATGCTGATAATTTAGTGTACTTGGAATCTTTTCAGGCCTTCAGTAAGAAAAAGATTGATGACCGAAAAGAATGGTTAACAAACTTCATGGAGGACAGGCGACAGCGTCGGCTACATGGCCTTCCCGAGGTGAGTCCTAAATCATAGTAATAAATCTGGTGGGTGAGATTTAAATGTAATGTAGTTTTCTACTGAATGAATAACGTGTGTGTGTGTTTCAGCAATTTTTATATGGTACAGCAACAAAACATTTGACTTACAATGACTTCATTAACAAGGAGTTGATCCTTTTCTCAAATTCAGACAATGAGAGATCTATCCCTTCCCTTGTTGATGGTAAGTTGATAGTTCATTATGATTTGTTGGAACATTCCTCTTTATTGTTGATTTTTAAACCTGTGATTTTTATTGGAAATCAATGCATTCAAGTAGACAATATAAGAACTTTTATATTTTTGTTTGTTAGCATTTATATGCTAAGGAATTGCCATATTTCTCCTGTGAGGAAGTTTAAGCTGTTGCACAGCCTTTTTACTTAACCAGGCCTATTCCCTAGACCATACATGTACTTTGTTTCTAGTCAAACCGTCAGAGAAAGCCAGTCTTTTAAGTGCTTATAATAATTAAAATTCAAGTCGGCAGCTGAGTGCAGATGAAGATACAAATGTTTTCTCTCTTCAGTCTTATAACACAGGCAGTGTTTTAGTGGTTGCTGACCTGTATTCCTTCTAGGGTTCTGTCAATCATGTTTGCTAATGCTCCCTTTGCAATGGCATGAACATTAAAAGAAGCAGCTTACGCTACAGCTTTATTTGTAAAACTGCCTGCAGACGGCATGAGCAGGAATTTCGGCCTATATTTTTGTCAGTATGCATATGCTTACTAAGATACAGAAAAAAGGCCTTGAGGTTTCATAGGGGGAAATAAAGAGCACATTTATCTCCTCTTTCCAGTACATTTTTATAGTGGAGGTGGTCATCCTTCTTGATGCTACAGACCCACACCAAAATATAAAGCAAAATTTAAGAGTTTTTGTATTTTAGATGAGAAAGCAGGATACTTCACAGGTGGATAGGGGTAGTAGCTTCCTGGTAGGTTGGATTTCCAGCCCCACTGCAGAATGAGGCTGGGTTAGGTGTGCAGATATATCTCTAGGGAATCAAAGAGGGTCAGTCTCTGTTTCAGCTTCTCCAGACTTACTTCCTGCCATAGTCGGGTATTAGGATAAACCAGTAGTCTCTGTGCAAGCATTTCATATTTTACTGTTCTGGATTCACCATAGAGCTGTGTGTTTCAAGAGGTCATTGTTCTCTACCCTGACTGTTTTCTCAGAAACAGCAGAATGGTTTTTCTGAAACTTAAAGTATGAACTTGCAATAAATAACTTTTCATTTGAATTGAAGTTCTCCAAGATTGTGTCTACAGAACTGTAAGGAAAATGAGAAGGGAACATATTTATTCATGTATTTCTTTGTGTGCATATATGTAATAGAATGTATGTATGTATATTAGTATACATATTACATATAATTGCTATCAGTGTTACACATATAATATTATTTATAACACTATATATATTATACACTATAAATATAGAGTATGTACAGTATTATATGTAGAATTTTATGTGTTATATATAATTGCTATAAGTGTTTTTGCCAATTTTGGCTGTAAATTCTGCATGCTGGGCATAGATACGTGATCTGTTCAGCAGGTGTAGTACTCCAGAAATAGTTTTTGTTTTTCAGTGTAGTCATTTGATATGTATAGCAGGCTAGTCTGGTGGCAAATATCAGAAAAAATGAAGAGAAAGAACATTTTGACTATCTTTTTACAATTACTAGTTACCACTCTTACTTGTTGGTGATTCTCCTATGTAAATGAAATCCTCTATCTGTTACATTCAATAGATTTTTGGTAGAAAAACATGGTGCAGGCCCATTGTAAAGAAAATTGAATGTTACGTATTTAAATGAAATGTAGATTGGAGTCAGTGTCTTTTTTCAATTTTTACTCTTACGTTTGACCAAGGTTAGTAATGGGAACACATGACAATATTTTAGTGCATTTCAGAATTGTATGTGATTTAAAACACTGAATAGATCAATAAGCACGATCTAGAACTGATTATCAGTTCTCGATAACATGCAGAAAAACTGCAGTCCCTTTCACAGAGATGTGGTACTTAGTGTGCCTAAACAATAAAAATAAGTCAGAAGATCAAAGAGACTGGCTTCTTTCTTAAAAAAATTAGAAGATCTAAAAGGGAGACAAATGACATCTTTTTTTATATTTTAATGAGTATTTTTACTTTTAGTGTGAAATCCGCAAATAGTCATTAAATTTCAGAGTGCTTTAAAATACATGTAAGCTACAGTTGCAGTTGTCACTGCTGAATTTGTGTTGATATTCTTCAGAAAAAGGTTTTGCTGAGTAGGCTGGAAAGAAACAACTCAACTTGTAGAAGCTTTACATTTAGGATGAAGTTTATTAGAATGTTGTATGCTCCATAGTAATGATTGGCTGAAAGGGTTATGTTTCCACTTTCCTGGTAACTCTTCCAGTTTGGTAAAATAATTTTTATTATTTAAAAAACCCCTGAGATACTAATTTGTTATTTTGTTAATATTACACTGAATTTGTTTCCATTTAGTGTTTAAGCTTCTTTTGAGAGATTAGAAATGACAGTAAGACAAAACAAGTTTATTACTTAAAAACATATGCTTCTGTATGTTGAAAATGGGATATTCTTCTCAATAGGTTTAAAACCAGGGCAACGCAAAGTTTTATTCACTTGCTTTAAGAGAAATGATAAACGTGAAGTAAAGGTTGCTCAGCTGGCTGGTTCTGTTGCTGAAATGTCAGCTTATCACCATGGGGAGGTGAGTATGAAGAATGGTAAAGTTTTTAAAGATTTTTAGTCTATATAAAATATTAGGCAAATGTCTGCTGTATTGAAATTGCAAACTTATTGACTGTAAGTCTACTAATCAAATCACAGATTTACTTTTAAAGAAAACAAACCAAACAGCATGTAGCTTAATAATACAGCATATTTCCATTCTTTCCAAGTCTTTGTGCACAGTGGTATCCCGAATAGTTTATGGGTTGTGGCAAAATAGTAGACAACTAATTACATAGGTAACTTTTAAATTCTCAAATCATAGGAATATAGGAGCTCTACGTACGAGGACAATTTTTGCCTTAAAGAAGAAATAATAGTCTTGTAAGAAGAAGAAGAAGAGATACTGTTCTTTGAAAACCTGATACAGTGTTGGAACAAAAATTATTTCTAGCTCCTGTTTTGTTTATATTTATCTGAAATATTAACAAGAGTTGCCATATTAATAGTCTCTTTCCATCCCTTCTTTTCTCTCTTTAAAAGCAGAAAGTGCAGTCAGTTTGTTCCCCATTCATTCCTCCAGAGAAATGCTTTAGAAAAAATGGAGAAGCCCAGGGGTTTTCATAAGCATAGAATGTAAGGACACTTATATCAGGGAGGCAATGTGTCTGCAGAAGAGAAAGCATTGTGTTTTGCCAGCAGCTCTTACAATAGGTTTACAGCATTCCTTTCTCAGGGAGGCTACTTTTTTGAAATTTAATTCAGGTTACTCACACAATTTTGGGGCATTAAAAATATATTTTATTGGCTGATTAGGAAAAACTATCTCTTTTTATTACTATGAATGTGTATTTTCTTGCAGCAAGCATTAATGATGACTATTGTCAACTTGGCTCAAAACTTTGTTGGAAGTAACAATGTTAATCTGCTACAACCTATTGGTCAGTTTGGTACCAGGCTTCATGGTGGAAAGGATGCTGCCAGCCCTCGCTATATTTTCACCATGTTAAGGTAAACACAAATGTAAAGCTAAATGCATGCTTTTAAGAAGCCTTGTTAGAAACTCATCCTTTCACAACGCTACAGGTTTTTTTATGGGAGAGGAATGGGGGAGGATTGGAATATTTTGATAGAAGCTCAAATTCTGCTTTACATCTATAAGTATGTTTTTGCATATTGATTTTTTGCATGATTTTCCATGCATAGAAGTTCTGTGGGAATTGTAGCTTTTAAGGGATTAGACTTTGAATCATAAGGCTGAAGACTGAAAATGTAGATAATTTTGATTAGATACTGATCTTAAATTGTGACTTCTTGGAGAAGTGGCTTTCAGTTTCCCTGTTAAGTATGAAATCTGATCAGTTTCATGATAGAAAGTGTATTGGTAGCTGGTGATAAGTCCTGCAACTCAGCATAGACTTGAAAGTTGACATATATTCTTTTCCTTTCAGATGAGTTTAGTCATATCAAGCTAAATCACACATCTGTCATGACTAATGAAGACCTAATTTAATGATGCTGAGTTTTCACAGCTAATACCTTGATATTCAATTTGGCATGCAGAGTGTTAGAATGTGTTCCTTAACATAAATTATAATATTTTTTAAGTTATGTTGCTTCTTCATTTGCTAATTTCAGTGCAATATTTTGCCTAAAATTCCTTGTAGTTTCTTCCTTTCCTCTAATTGTAAGCTTTATGCTTAACTATCAGGTTGTATTCCCTTTCTTATGTATGTTCTTTCTGTAGCAACCTGTTTTTTCACATTTTCCATTTTGCATGAGATGCTGGAAATTGTATTTGCCCAGGGCAATGTTCTAGATGAACAGAGAGTCACTAGTAAGAGCTCTGTATTTTTTTCAGAGACTGCTAGTTCTGCAATTAACCAATGAAGTTTTGCAACTGTTTGCATGCTGTGTTGCTTTCTTACTGGGTGACCTACTGTCACATTGAACTGTGTGTTCTGAGTGCTTCAAAAAATGGTATTTTGTAGATGTTAAATGTCATCAATTACTAGGGTGTCATGTACATGTGTTGTTGTGAAGGAAACAAACATGTTATGGACGCACATTGGGAAGAACTTACTTTTCTCAGGAGGTATGTACACTGTATTTTCAGCTTCAGAATGGCAAAGAGAAAGGAAGACATGAGAAGAATCTACAAATAGATCATATCTGGACCCATGGACTGTTAAATCATTATGTACTTTACTTGCTGAACTCCAGTTAAACAGTTTTCTTGTCTTTCTTTTTTAAAGCCCTTTAGCAAGGCTGCTTTTTCCATCAGTGGATGACAACTTGCTTAAGTTTCTTTATGATGACAACCAACGTGTAGAGCCTGAATGGTATATTCCCATCATTCCTATGGTTTTAGTAAATGGAGCGGAAGGAATTGGTACTGGATGGGCTTGCAAACTTCCTAACTATGATACCAGAGAGATTGTAAACAACGTCAGACGAATGTTGGATGGCTTAGATCCCCACCCAATGGTAAAAATAATAATATATACTGGTATTTTATGTTTGCTAAACAAACCTTGTTTTGTACTTACAAGATGAATTCATATCACGCTAGAAATGCTTGATTGTTGGAACATCTGAGTTGTATTGTCCCAGTAATTCTGTGTAGGAGCTTTACTTGACTGTTGGGATGAGGCTGGGGAAGTTCACCTTGAAGCAAAAACATTGCAATTAGTGTTTTTGCCGTTATTTCTGAGGACCTTTTCTTCAGTCTGCTGACTGTAAGCCTTCACAGTTGCAAGTCTTACAGGGTAGTTATGACATGGCAGTAGAGTAAAAAGTTGTACCACTCTTTCCTTTTTGAAGGTACTATTACTTATCTTCAGCCAAAGCGAACATTTCCTCTGGCTTGTCTGAATTGTACTTTCTTATATATCTGTAAGCATAAGAGAAGATACTGTCACTGTTCCAAGAAAATCAGCAGCTTCTGAACTGCATCTAGCTTCTGTTCCTTTATTTAAAATTTTATAAAAAGTCTTGGAAGTGGTGTACACTTAAAAATTTGGACAGCAAAAATACCTGGGTGAACCCAGAATATCTATAACCAGGAGATGAAATGCAGATAACGTAACCTTTACTTTACAGCAGATGGATAGTGCTACTTTGCTTTGTTTACCAAGTCACAGAAGTAGAAACATCTTTTCTTCTCTACTTACAGCGTAGTTCACTGTGTGTGCAGTATCAATTTTCGTGACATAGTGAATTTCCTTTTGCAAATTCTTGGGAAAAATGAATAGATTTTTTTAAAAAAAAATTTTAATTAATGCAATCCATTGCCCTTCCTTTAGGACTCCTAGGCCTTCTGTGTAGTCTCACAGTCAATTGAAGCTTCACTGTGGTTGAAAGAGGCAGTTCTGCCTCCATCTAGCTCCTTTCTTTATGCTGGTATGTGTTTGTGGCTGCATGGTAAGCTGGATAAGGGAATCAATTCAGTTAAAGAAAATTCCCCTCCCTGTTAGTTACTTGTTAAACTGGATGGGTTCCACTATCTTTGCCAAACAGCACAAGAATGAAAAAATGGTTAGGGGTGGTAGCACCACTTCTGTAAAGTTACTGTGAGACTGGGGTGTTAATCTTCTTTCTGTCATGCTTATCTGTGCTTGCAGTTTTATTTAAAAAAAGAAAAACCAAAAACCAAAAAACTCCAAAAAAACCACAAACAAAAGAAAAAACACACCACCTCGCTGGGTTCAGCTGCATCTTCTTAATCATTTATCTACTCTGTAGACGTTAAGATACTTGCTCCTGTCACTTGCATGTATTTATTCTGTTTTTTCTGTAGTATTTTTCATGTGACTTAAGATTTTCACAGGCATGAGAGGCTGGTTGATGGATTAGTGCAATATAAAGCGATAGCTGTATGGTATATGGGAAACAAATATTTCCCCAACTTTCTATTATAAAGATTATTACCACTTCACTCTTTTTGGCACTTTCAGCTCCCAAACTACAAAAACTTCAAAGGAACCATTCAAGAACTTGGTCAAAACCAGTATGTAGTCAGTGGTGAAATATTTGTGGTGGACAGGAACACAGTAGAAATTACAGAGCTTCCTGTAAGGACATGGACCCAGGTAAATAGCAATGAAATATATTTACATAAAAAACAAAAAAAAGTTTCATATTAAATTACTTAATCCTACATCTAGATGAACTTTTAACACAATTTCTGATGATTATTCATACATGGAGGGGAACATGGTTTGATTCTTTTGTGTGCCTTTGTAGAAGATGGGTTTCTACTTGTGCCAGCTACTGTCCATACCACAAAGAATACCTGCTTCTGCTGAATTGATATTTAATCCCCTTTTTCTTTTGAGTAGATTTTTCTGTCTTTGTTAGATGCCTTTTAATGTTTGTGCTAGTCTTGGCCTGCGTTTTGCAGGTTATACTGGTTCTGTAAATTATAACTTATCAAATGTAATGCACAAAGCTTTGAAATCTTACGTTGTTCAGTTGGCTTAAGGAATTGGGGATTTTAAGAAGTGTTTCTGTCTTTTGCTAAACTGTTTTTAATAGGTGTACAAAGAACAGGTTCTAGAACCTATGTTGAATGGGACTGAAAAAACTCCAGCATTAATTTCTGACTACAAGGAATACCACACTGATACAACTGTGAAATTTGTTGTCAAGATGACAGAAGAAAAACTTGCACAGGCAGAAGCAGCTGGATTGCACAAAGTCTTTAAGCTTCAAACAAGTCTTACTTGTAATTCTATGGTAACTTTTTCATGTTTGGCTATCAGAATCCTTACTGTTGCTTGTTGTGAACTCCAGTGTTTTTGTGTGTGCTGTGGTACTTGGTATTGAACAGTGTATTGTGTATTTGAAATTGTTTGAATATTAGAAAATTGTGGTGATGACAAATATGAAATCAATATGGATCAACAAATCCATTTTAGTCCTGAAGTCTTTCAAACCAAATTAGACAGGCTTAGGGTGGTTAGTTTCCTAACTAACTGAAAATTTTCCTGCAGCTAACGAAAAATGGTTAAGTAAATTGTACAAATTTAATTTTATATATATATGTATGTATAAAAATATAAAAAATGGTAAAGTAGATTATACAAAACTTCCTGCCATATTATACTTAGATTTTTAGTTTTGAACTTAAGTTACACTTTCAATGTTACACTTTATGCAGGACTATTAGTCCTCTAATAGGAATTAAATGATCCAATGTTTTCACCAACATAAGCCCCATTTTAGGTTTTAAGGTATAGAAAACACTACCCTTATGTTTCTGAAGACATAATAGTGATGTAAATTACTCATATAGTTTATTCTGCTTGAAGCAAGATGGGAGTAAGAATGTGAGTAGATATGAATGTCTATTACAAGAGCGATTTGAATTCTAAGATAATTTCTGCTAGAATATTTCCAAACAACCTGTCTTTACAAAGACTCTGAAAACAGTTCTTTTTTTTTATGGCAGATACTACTTTCAGATATTATCACAAAGCAAAAATACCGTTACTGTTGCTATTGTTTTATAAATCAAAAGCTATGTGAAAATAGATGAAAAATAGATTAAAGACCATAGAATTGGAAGAGTAAAAAGGCCTACCCATTTTGTAGATTGTGCTTGAAAAGTCAAACTACGAAATCAAGGTGCTATTTCTCACAGGTTTAAACAACTGTATGAACTACTGTGAGAATCTGTCTTCAAATTAATGTTTATCAGATTACAAAATCTTTTGCAGCTTAATTCTGCATTTTATACCTACTGAAATAAATAGTGAGGGCTGCTTTCTGTGTGAATTAATCTGCCCTAGTGTAAGCATCCCAAAAAGTTAATGCAAGCTAGTCATTGTTCACCCAACTCCCAAACAGGTACTTTAGCTAGATGAATTGCCCTCTAGAGCGGCTTATTTCTTTCAGTTGACTATAGAGGGCGCCTAGGGTGACTACTTCACCATAAATGTCTAAACTGGAGATGTCAGAATTCAGGCAGGATTGATTCCACCTATGATGTAAAAATGATCTCTTACTTTCTGCTTGAACTTGAAGGATGGCAGTTTTCACAGCTGAAAAGTGGCAGATTTCACAACTGAACTGAAGCTTATTAAAGATGCTTTTCAACTGTTATGTAAATAGTTGTAAATCATTAGGTGCTACTGAACTTGTGCTTTAATATTTAGATAAAATTAGTCATTCAACTGAATTCATGTTTATATAGCTGTCTTCCTGTTTGAACGTGTGACCATAAATCTCATCCTAAATCTGCTTGTGAATAAAATCTGTCCAGCTATGTGCTGTGTAGTTCCATAGCAACATTTGGGTTTACAGTCTTCAAAATACACTTTTTGTGTGGTGCATATATATGTGCAATAGAAATATGTACAAAGGTTAACAAAGTTGGAGTTATGCAATCTCTCAAGCAGTATATTATTATTTTGTAGGTGCTGTTTGATCATATGGGATGTTTAAAGAAGTATGAAACTGTGCAAGACATCTTGAAGGAGTTCTTTGATTTGCGATTGCATTATTATAGTTTACGCAAGGAATGGCTTGTGGGAATGCTGGGTGCAGAATCTACCAAGCTTAACAATCAAGCTCGTTTCGTTCTAGAGAAGATACAAGGAAAAATTACCATAGGTGAGTAAATCTAAGTTAGAATTGTTAACAGGGGGGGAAATCTGGAAAAGAGTTAAATATAGTAGAATGTACTTGCATGTAACACATTTATTTTCAAGACACTGATGATTATTTTTTTCTTTCTCTCCCTGCCCCCTGGTTGTGTGTGTGTCTTGTAGAGAACAGATCAAAACGAGATTTGATTCAGATGTTGGTCCAGAGAGGTTATGAATCTGATCCAGTAAAAGCCTGGAAGGAGGCACAGGAAAAGGTAATAATCTGAAATTTCTGGGTATACTTGATGCTGCTAATGTTATAAATGATATTAAGTTAGACTACTAGAAAAAAAAGATCTGAATAAATTAATTTATAACACATATAGCACCTTAAAAAGATTATTCATTAATGCTTTTTAGCTTCCAGTTTTAAAAATATGTTAAACTTCTATAAAAATATTGTCACATAATATTGGTATCACATATGGATAATTCTGAGAAGAAAACTAGATAATACAAGTCTGAAAGTGAGAATGCAGAGAATTGAATTTCTTAATGTACCCAAATCAAAACTGACAACTTGATTTCTGACTAGCTGATACATAAAATGCTGCATCAGTTACCCCCACATATATAACTGATTTTCCCCATATTATTTATGTCATATAATTGCAGAATGTAATTATGTATATATAAACTTACGCATTAGATTTCTGTAATGAAACATCAATATTATAAAGCTATGACTTTTGGACTTACTTTAGTAAATTTGACCTTGACCTAAATTTATTTCTGGTTTGTTTTTTTTTTTTTTTTTTAAAAAAAACGAAACA
>JAVJGI010000050.1:103954104-103995922 GCA_035590275.1 Ibycter americanus
AAACCCAAGAGGTTTTTTTGTTGTTGCAGAAGAGATATGTGACAAGTTTAATTTCATGCTTTAGTATGGGAAGATGAAACTACTTTGAAAAGCAACTTCAAATTCCTGTCAAGACACCCCTTTTCTGTGCTGTTGCCACTGCATTCGCTATTTGTTTTCATTTCTCATTTGATTTGCTTTGTGTTTTTTTTTACTACTGTATTTTAATTTCATGCAGTGTGTTGTATTTTAGAATGAAACTATTATTATGAGAAATTTTGATCCACTTCCAAACCACAGTGTATACATTCAGGGCTTTGATAGCAGTTTTTATCCAGAAGACGGTGCCTATTTCTAAAGAAACAGATATACATGAATATCCCAAGGGCAAAGTTCTGAATCCTGTGAGGTAGCTACGATGGTACCAGTATCTGTAGCCAGCAGCATACGAGGCATATGGCTAGCATCAGGTTCAGATTTGTTTTCTTAAATGAAATGATTAAATAATCTAATTATAGAAGGTCACAGGAATGTGGCCTTTTGGTAAGGTCCAGAAAATTTTAAGGTTACTGAATCTATGAGGACACACCTGACTACTCTATGATGGTGCTTTGGAGCAGTGTTTACACTTAATGCACAGAGCTAAGATTATTAATACTTGTAATTGTGAATATTTCACTTCAGGCAGCAGAAGAGGAGGACCCACAGAACCCAAATGATGATGCTTCCTCTGCTTCTGGCTCAACTTCTGGCCCTGACTTTAACTATATCTTAAACATGTCTCTATGGTCACTCACAAAAGAGAAAGTAGAAGAATTAATTAAGCAGAGAGATTCAAAGGTTGGTACACTATGGAAGGCTTGTTCTGAAATGATACAGTAATTACTGATGTGTCAAATTGTGAATGTTCAGTTTTGATAGTATTTACTTTAGTTGTAACTTAGTAACTTGCATTGTACATACGTTCATGTTTTAGGAGAGAGCACTAAATGACCTTAAAAGGAAATCTTCTTCAGATCTCTGGAAAGAAGATTTAGCAGCCTTTGTTGAAGAGCTTGAAGTATGTTTTATTTTACATATATTTATAAAAATATTGAATTAATTTAACTAAAAGCATTTA
Source organism: Ibycter americanus (assembly GCA_035590275.1). Classification (NCBI taxonomy): domain Eukaryota; kingdom Metazoa; phylum Chordata; class Aves; order Falconiformes; family Falconidae; genus Ibycter; species Ibycter americanus. The sequence continues at coordinate 103,955,204 of JAVJGI010000050.1, forward strand.
TCAACTAATTCAAAGTAATAAAATTTAAGCAAAAAAATAATAAAATATACTACATTTTGGATGAAAAGCAGAGAGACCTCCAAATATAATCGTAAGTGGGAAATAAATATTGGGTATTTGTGTTCCTAGTTATGTTCTTCAGGGATTGTCTCTTGCATGTATACAATTTAATGTTTTTTCCAAGTCAGCAATGAAAAAAGAAAAAGTACCAGGAGAAAATCTGTTTTCAGATGACACAAAAAGGTGGGAGTAGTAACTGGTAATAATAATAGTAGTAGTAGTAGTAGTAGTTCTACATGATCTAATTGGTTGTGAGGCAATAAATACTGTCAAATGCAAAGCTGTACATGTAGGAATGAAGTGTGTAGACCATAAGTACTATATGAGGAGCTCTTACTTTACCTCATCAGTAACTTTGGAAAAATGTAAAGTCCTGTTGGTGGATGGCTTGCTGATCCTCAGCTTTCAGTGTTGCCTGAAAAGGGCTGATGTAATCTTTTGAAGTGACACAGGATAATACAAGAAAGATGTTTGTTTCATTTCTCTGTGTGTTTGTGGTACAGCTGCAACTGGAAGTGTTGCGTTCAGATGTCTGTATTTCAACTATATGTTCATATTGTGCAAAAATATGACTGAAGGACTGGAAAATGTGCCTTGAAATGACCATAAAAACTAGTTGCTTAAATTAAACACTGAAGTACTGAAAAGTTACATCAGTACCCAAACACAGATATGAGAAATAGAAACTTGATAAAAGAAAGACTTTCAGTCTAGCAGGGTCCAAAAGTTTATGTTTACTTAATCATGAAAAAAAGTGTAGGGTAACGAAGAATTTACCAAGATTAAGTGGTTGGTTTTCCATTACTGGGAAGTGTGTTACAATTCAAGTGAGAATTAAGAGAAGCCTTACGCTCCATGTAAAAAGGAGATGAATCTTAAATAATCACCATGTTCTACTTTGTCCTCATTAAAAACAAATGTGTTCCCCCTCACCCCACCCCACCCCACCCCACCCGGCCTTGTTTGTTAGAAAGTAGAAGCACAAGAAAGAGAAGATGTTTTGGCTGGCATGGTTGGCAAACCAATAAAAGGCAAAGTTGGTAAACCCAAGGTGAAGAAACTTCAATTGGAAGAGACCATGCCATCACCATTTGGCAGAAGAATAGTTCCACAGATTACATCTGCCATGAAGGCTGATGCCAGTAGGAAACTGCTGAAAAAGAAAAAGGTAAATCAAAACCATTGCTGTAGTTAGATTACTTATTATGTAACTGCTATATTTTTCTACTCTGGTAGCATAAATCCAAACTGCTAGGCCTCATTAGTGCTGTATTTATACTGTTTTGCTGACCTAATGCATGAATTAGTTAATACTGGATTTCTTTACATTTGCAAGCCTCTTGTGACTACTAATTGTTCAGGTGGTTTTATTTAGATCTCTTATTTCCAAGACTATTCAACAAATGACAGTATACTAGTCTACTTTCATTATTATCTTCTATAAAACTATTCCAGTTCTATCTTGAAATATAAAGGTGTAATTTATTTTGCCCAACTTTTTAATATTTTTAGGGTGAAACGGATTCTCTAGCAATAAAAATGGAATTTGATGAAGAATTTGGTGGTGTTCCAGCTGAGGGTGGTGGGGATGACTCACTGAATACATCAGCCACAGCAACTAAAACCCCTAAACCTAAGAGAGAGAAGAAGGAGCCTGGTAAGATCCTTACACAGTCATAGTTAATCATAGTTGTGTATACTAACAGGGTGTTAAATAAATTTTTAACACATGGTGAGAAGGTGAATAATACCACAATAATCACTATTTCATCTGATTTTCTTCCCTAAAGAGATGTGTGGAAACACTTGAAAGTACTCTGCTGAAATTTCTGTTAAGTAAGCTGCTTTTCTGGGGGGTGGATCTTACATTTTTTACATTTGATTTTTTTGGGGGTGAGGTGTCTAAATCTTTGAATTTGTGAGTAGAAAAATAGATTATTTTTACATAATTAGACTAATTCTGTTCCCACTGAAATTTCTAGTTTGCATGCTTTCTGACATCAAAGGACATAGCACTCATCCTCACTCTGAGTAACAGTGTAGATTGTAAAACTTGATGAAATAATCTTCCTATTGACATATTCAGTCATTCTGACTTTTAGAAAGTTACACATATTATGGCTTGGCAGACCTACCAAATGTGTATGTTAACCTTTTTCCTCTGTCAGTAGGAATTAATTATTACTGTTTGAGAAATAACATAGTAATGGGGGGACAGCAACAAAAAAGAAAGCTTAAGACAGAAGAGAAGGTTTAAGTATGAGGTTAAAAAAAGAATAAAAAGTGGTTACATGAATACTTCTGAGAAAAGATCTGTTTTTAATTATTCAGAGGGTTATCTGACCTGAATAATTAACTGAGTACAGTTATGACTGAGTTTTCTACATGCAGCTCAGGTCTACCCTAGCCAGTGTTGAGCCAGAGCCAATTAGCCCAGCTTGACCTGAGCTTGCCCTGCGCTTGCCCTGCAGTTGGCTGAATGCATTGTTACTGCCCAATAGGGTGTCCTCTGCTTCCCATGTTAATTACATTTTTCCAGTAACTGGTCCTGATCATATTCCCTGAATAATGGAAAACTGCTTGTTCTTTTCCTGGAAAACTCCAACAACCTTTAAAAAAAATGGGAGTTTGACTGCAGAGTTGCTAAAACTTCGAATTAGAGACTTTTATGTTTTTCAGTAGTAAACCAGATTCCTTTGGCAGCAGTTGGTCAGGTTCTGTGTGAAATAGTTTCATCATGTTAGATTTTTCCTCAGGAAGGAGAAGAAAATTTACAACACTTAAAGGAGAACTTTTTAAGATAAAAATTTATGCTAAATTTGGGTATCATAAGTGATTAGAAATATTTTTTACTCTGACTGTAGTAAATGCTTTAACTTGTGGCAGGTACTAGGGTAAGAAGAACACCATCATCTACAAAATCCAGTGCAAAAAAAGTGAAGAAACGAAACCCATGGTCAGATGATGAATCCAAGTCTGAAAGTGATTTAGAAGAGAATGAGCCTGTGATTATTCCAAGAGACTCTCTGCTTAGGAGAGCTGCAGGTACCCAAGCTCTTGTGCATTGTGCACTGTGACTGAAAGTTTCAACTACATTTTCCTTTAACCATAGCCTGCCTATAGGACCTTATCTCCTGCAGAATGCTTGCATTACATTTTCTTCGTTGTGCAGTTAGTGGAAAAACTCTTAAATGTCAGGACCAGGAACTTAAGACTTGATATGAAAGATCTTGTAAATTGGTCCAGAAATCTTTTCCCTTATTCTAAACACTAGACTAGAAATTATCCACAATACTAGTGAATTGTACAAGAAATAGACCAGATAATACCATTACAAATAAAAAAGTTACTCTAATGCAATTATACTGTCAAATAAGACCCAAAAGTCCAAATAGCTAGTAAAACTTTCTCAAAAAAAATCTGAACAGTCCATGAAAAGCAAAAATATAGGAGACTGAAAGTTTGGAAAATATATAAATATTTGATAGTTTAAGAAAAACACAGATTTGTCTGGAAAATTGTTGATTAATTTTTCAAGCAATTGATGAGGAAGAGTATTCAAATGATAGATTCAAAAAAACTTCAATTATAAGTGAAGGATTCTCATTCCTTGAAAGTACTTACGCAGTGATGTCTCCATAATGCTGTTAGCTGAAGGTATTTGAGCAAACCACAAGTGGTGTGAGATGTTTGGTAACACTTTAAATGATGTCCCTTTATTCTTCCAGGCTCAAACAAGTTTCTTTTCCCCCGGTCTTTAGTCTTGTGTACTCTGGGACAGGGATTGTTTAGTGACGTCCATTTTATTTATGTGTTAACATAAACAACTATCTTGAAATGTGTACTTACGTGATTTTTTTGGTTTTTTGGGTTTGTTTTTTTTTTTTTTTTTTTTTTTTTTTTTTTAGCTGAGAGGCCCAAGTATACTTTTGACTTCTCAGAAGAAGAAGATGATGCCGATGATGATGATGATGCCAACAACAATAATGATTTGGATGAGCTCAAAGTCAAAGCTTCTCCAGTTACAAATGACAGAGAGGATGAGTTTGTTCCCTCAGACAGTTTAGAAAAAGATGAATATGACTTCTCCCCAACCAAATCAAAGCCGTCTCCAGAGTAAGTACTGTAACTCAGCAGTATTTCTTTACTAATATTCTTTTGAGTGCAGAAGTCTCTGAAAAAAACTGAGAAACATCAACTTGTTGTTACCCTACATGTAAAACAAAATTTATACGTTTCTGGGGAGGAATTAAACCGTGTTATCTCAGCCTTGTAATTGACCTATGCAGAGGTAAACTTGATTTGTCAAATTATGGTACGCTGTCAGTAATATCATCTGTTAACTGCATGGTTTTTTAAGAGTCTTCATTTTCCATATTGTGCCAGTCTGGTTTGCAGTACTATTGGAAAAAATGTAATTCTGTTAATTGTAAATGCCTGAAGTTCACGACTGATTTGTGATGTTAGGGGTTTGACTGCTGCAAGCATTATACAAAAATGCTAGAAGTACTTGGTAGTGCTAAAACAGGAATTTAATCCCATATGGATATTATAATGTCTGCATATTTAAGTATGTAGTTTATGCAACTCATAATGTCTTTTTCCTGTTTGGAAGTAGAAAAACATCTCAAGACAAGAAAAATCAAGATTTTGGGAATATCTTCTCTTTTCCATCTTACTCTCAGAAGACCGATGATGGTGAGCTTGTTTTCACTGATCTGTTTAATCTTATAGCAACTGTTATGGAATATATTAGAGAGCTTATGTCGTATACGCAAACTTCACACAGTGGTTATAGAAGAAGGATGTCCAGATCTCTAAAGGGGAAAGGGGAAGGAGGTTCTGGTCCATAGTGGAACAAAGTTTGTATCATAGATAAATGTCTGTAGCCTAGCTATAGTATCAGAAGCACTTTTTTGAGATTAATTTTGACTGTAATTAATATTGATTATATAAAATATGCAGTGATGAATGAATCTTATTCTAAACATACCCTGATTGTAGATACAACAAAACTGGACAGTGATGAAGAGGATTCTGCTCCTGTTTTCTCATCATCTTTTGCCCCAAAACAAACAGAGAAAATTCCAAGTAAAACAGTAGCTGCTAAAAAGGGTATGTATGGGATTGTTCTGTAAGCCAACCCATTTATTTAAAACTCATCTTCTCCACCTTTGCATTATCTCTTCACATCTTCAGAGTGGGAACTGAATTTGTTTATTTTGAACTCAGTGAAATTCAGCATAGGGTGTGAACTTCTTCCAGCTCCTTAACGATACTAATTTCTTTCATTCCACTGGCTACTGTAGTGTCAAAACTTAACACTTTTCACATATGCAGTTGGTGTTCAGCCTTTGATTAGTTTAACTAATGGGAGGTTTTTACCCTCGGGGAACAAGTGAAACAAGATGACCTTGGGGTTGAAGATCTAACTTACTTTACAAGGAAGGAGAGCAAGTGCAAAGGAGGAATCCCTGAGAAATATTTACCTCCTAAGTAGATGTCGTGGTTTAACCCCAGCCAGCAACTAAGCACCACACAGCTGCTCACTCACTGCCCTGCAGTGGGATGGGGGAGAGAATCGGAAGAGTAAAAGTGAGAAAACTCATGGGTTGAGATAAAGACAGCTTAATAGGTAAAGCAAAAGCCGCACGCGCAAGCAAAGCAAAACAAGGAATTAAATCACCACTTCCTGTCAGCAGGCAGGTGTTCAGCCATTGCCAGGAGAGCGGGGCCCCGTCGCAATTAACAGTTACTTGGGAAGACAAACACCAACACTCCAAATGTCCCCTTTCCTTCTTCACTCAGTTTTATATGCTGAGCATGATGTCATATGGTATGGAATATCCATTGGGTTAGCTGGGGTCAGCTGTCCTGGCTGTGTCCCCTACCAATTTCTTGTGCACCCTCAGCCTACTTGCTGGTGGGGTGGTGTGAAGAGCAGAAAAGCCCTTGGCTCTGTGTGAGCACTGCTCAGCGATCAGGAGAACATCCCTCTATTATCAACAGTTTCCAGCACAAATCCAAAACATAGCCCCATACTAGCTGCTAAGAAGAAAATTAACTCTATCCCAGCCAAAACCAGCACAGTAGACTGTCACAGTGAGTTCCACTTGGCACGGTTGTTTTTCTTCTTGAAACGGAGGATGAAAGGCTCTCCTCAAACTTCAGAGGTGTAAATCCTTTCAGTTATTAGTCAGGCTTTTAGAACTGACATCTTGCAGGATATTATATTGCGGAATTATGGACAATTTCAAGAAGAGTGTGTTTATTATTTGGATTTGTTTCTATGGTTGAGCTTGGGTATTTGTAGGAATTAGGGGGTTTTTTGCTCTGTGCACCTTGGGGAATACTGGTTCATCAGTTGTTAGTGCTACTTTTAAGAGAAAGACTTGCACTTTTTTCTAAATGTGTGTTAAAGATTATGCTAGACGCTTGCCATAATTAATGGTGAAAATTATGGTTTTCTTACCTAATAGTAGTTTAAATAGGTTATAAAAGACAGTTCTTAGCTTATGATAGACAGGGGATTTTGTTGCTTTTGGATCTTTGCCTTTCTTCCTGTCTGTCTTTCAGATAATTTCCTTTTTTCTTGCTGCTCTATCTTCTCTCCTCCAAAAGCATTTTTTTTCCTGTGGTACTGTGGCCTTTGCTTTTTAAACCATCTTTTGACCAATTTGCAGCTGAACTTAATGTATTAATTCTTCCTCAAAAAAAGATATCTCAAGGAAATCTGCAAGAAAGCAGCTAGGTACAGTAGTTAACTTACTCTCTTAAAAATGACAAAAAAATACCTTGTGTTATATATTAGGTACAATTGCAGCATCTTTTCATCCTCTCCCCCACTGCTTCCCTGTTTCTAATCTCTTTCTTGCTGCATTGTGTCTCATCTAATTTGTAAACTGTTTGAATCAGCGAATGTCTGAATGCTTCTCAAACACTTTCAGCTAGTAATTTTCTATAATACAATAAATGAAGATTGTTTACAGAAATAGCTGATCTCTAATAGAATAGTCTTTTATGTTAAACTTCTGTACTGCAGTAAATACAAGAGAGAACTGTGTATGCAGTAGCTAGGCATGGATGCAATTTAACAGTCAATCTCTTTCTCCCCCTCTGTTTTTTGAAGGCCTGGATGTGATGAGTTGTCATTAACCTAACTTGAAACCTTACAATACAGCTGTGATGTGTTTCTCAGTATGTAATTAACCTTTACACTCAAAAATTAGGTATAAACAGGCTCTCTTTCAAGTAAAAGTTAATTTTTTTGCCTTCAGAGTAGCCTTGGGGACAGTCTCCCTCTCAGTGCACGCCAATAGGACAGGTTGCTTTCACCAGTTTTCATCTCTTCTTTGCCCAGATTAGACATGACCACAGCTTCATGACATGTTTTTTGACAGTGCAGTGCTAACTTAGCATGCTTAATTTATTGGTCATCTTGTATCCTTTGAGTAGTCTCCTTGATTTTAAGTCCATCTGCATGCCCTGTTATCAGCAGCCCCTTCAGAACCCATTTTCTGGTTCCATCCACTCATCCTCACACTGGGAATGGCTATTGTGTGGCTGAAACAATTGTTCCAGAGTTGTTTGATTTTTCTGTGACTCCAGAGCTTGGATTTGTAAGGACAGAAAGCTGAAACTGAAGAACGATTTGTTCTGTAGCCTTGCTATCTGTACAGCCACATCCACTTCTCCAGCAAGAAATAAAGGAATAGGTACAAGTTCAGCTTGTTTTCAGACTAAGATCAATTTGAGATGAAATCTCTTGACTTCTGGTGTTCATTACAGAGGATCAAGAGACTGCTCAGCTTGCTTTCATGCACTGAGAGGTCTGTGGTTTCAGTGCTTTATACTAAGTCTAAGGGAAATCTGAAAAGCAGTCTTACTCTTTGGTTATAAGCAGCTGCTCACCTTGAACAGCCCAGCTGTGTAGATTCTAGCAGTTGGACATACCCTTTACCATCAGCTGTGGGACTGATACCATTTCTGGACTTTTGACCAAAAACTTGAACTTCTTGAGAGCCTGTGCACATTGACCTCACTGCAGACTTCCATTTCATGTCATCATGATACCTAGTGGAGAGCTTGGCTGAGCTGATTGCAGTCTAGTTGCTGTCAGAGATCCTTCCCACTTGTGCAGTCATTAGGTCTATAATCTAAGGTAGCAGTTGAGAATCTCACTAGAGTTAGTGGAGAGGGAGGTGCACATTCTGGAAGCCATGGACACTTGCTTTAGCTACCAGGTAACAAGAGGTTTGCTGACCATTGGACTTGGTGTTCTACAGGCAGACTTCACAGGAGCTGACCGGCTGTTTCAAGGGGAGAACAAGTGTACTGTTTGTGCTGGTGTGTCACACTTCTTTCATTCCCCAGTTATTTTTTTCAGTTCCTTGTTTGTCAGTGAGAAGTCTGCCCCGTTTCTAACATCAGTTAACAAACTCAAGGACTTGGGGCCAGACAAAGACAGTTACATCTCACGATGTACGTGCTGGGTAGTACTTGTCAATGGAGCATACCTGGCTTCTGTCTGGTGTGCCAGTTTTCCATTAACAGTATGAGGAACTGTGCCAGGTACAAGTACCTGGCCAAAACATATAGAATCCTGTAGGAGGATGTCTAAACTTCAGCTCCTGGTGTTGAATGTCACCTACATCTAAAATGGATCCCTTCTACTAAGATTCACTTGGTCACAATTTCTGCTTGTCATCTTCAAGTTAATAAAACTGCTGAATCTTTCCCTTCCCTGCCCCCTAGTCTACGTTTCTTATGCTGGCAAAGCTTTTTCCTGTATGAAGGACTCCATTGCCTTATGGGACCTAAAATGTACCTTCGTGTAACACTTTACTGATAACTAGCTACTTACTTTTGGTGATGCTTCTAGAAAGCATTCCTTCTGCTTTCAGTTGTGATGTACTTTTTCCAGGCTTACTGGTAGGTCTTTGTGGCTTGCTTAGTTTTACTTTACACCAATACAGCTGTTTTTTCCTGGTTGAGATACCTAGAGAGACCTGTTTCAAGTTGCTTTCGAATATGGTTCCTGACTTCCATCCTAAGCATTGTTGCTTCCCGCCCCAAGTCTTATCTGAAATGCTGCCATAGCCAACGCCATTTTTTTTCCCCACCCATGATGCCAGATGATGCCATGATGCTTTAGTTTTTGTACTGTCAGGACCTGATACCTGGACTACCTAGCAGAAAAACTGGAAAGCAGAACCTGGACTACCTAGCAGAAAAACTGGAAAGCAGGAAAGACGTAACTGTCTTTGTGCAGTGACTCACCAGTGGGTAGCAGTTTAAGGCATCATAGCCAAAAAGTTTGTGGAGACACTCTCTTGTTGTCTGAACACATTCCCCTAGTAATACCATAAATGAAAGCTTGAGTTCTTACAAATGTCCACGTTCCTGGTATCTGGAGTGTTTTTACCTGTATCTCATCATCTTTGAGGTATTCGTGGCTGATGGAGTGTAGGTCGTATCTTGAGGTTTCTGCAGAGGACTGACCTGTCTGTCAACATATAGAACACATTATCCGATGATCTTAAGGATATTTTCCAACCTAAATGATTCTGTGATTCTATCCCTTGTCACCTATTTTGTGACCATACCAGTGACTGTCTTTTAAAGGCGGCAAGCCTACTTGCATAGCAGTAATTGAAATTCTGTACGAAATCCACAGGTATGTCCCCTTCCTGTCCTTCCTGCTTTTTCTGAAGTTCCTTTTCACTGAGATTGACAGAAAATGTCACAGACTCAGATGCACTGTCTCTCAAACTCCTGTTGTAATCATAGGGAAGGTGGTCCTGCAGTTGTACCACTGAAAGCAAAAATGTCACAAGCAGCAAGCTCTATCTGTAACCACTGTAATGTATCCAAACATGTTTAAAGTATCCAACCTGGAGAACATCTGTTGCTGCTTCTAAGTTACTGGTAACCTGTTTTGTGTTCAAAAAGTTGAAAACACATTTAATCAAAAACACTGGAACTTACTGAATGCACTGATGCATCTCAAAAGTATGGCAAAGGAAACCTCCTGTTTATTCCATGCAGTTTTAGCATAAAAGCTAAAGTGTATTTTCCCCAAGTGCTGAAACGGCTGATCTTGGTTTAATATCTGTCATTTGTGCTGTAATTGGAGAATCTAATAAAATGTAATACTTCTAACCAATATATAAATTTAACATATTTAATATCTCTAACTTCTAACAGCAAAACTAGATGTGCCCCCTAAACCTAAAAGAGCTTCCAAGGCCAAGAAGGTGGAAACTATAAACTCTGACTCAGATTCAGAATTTGGCATTCCAAAGAAGACCGCAGCACCCAAAGGTAAGCATTCCAGTGCTGTGCTGCTCCACACTCATATCTGTGCTCTGTGTAACACAGCTTCACAACCGTTTTTATTAGGAATCGGAACTAGTGTCTCTAAAATTAGAACCACATTGATTTATTAGTAGATTAATCACTAGCAGATTACTCAGCCATGAGCCTTTTGTGTGACAAATAGAGTGTACTTACCTTTCTTGACAAACAATGCGTGAACTTTTTATCTGACCTTCACTGTTGGAAATGTATTTAATAGCTCCCCACCCCCTTTTTTTGTTCATCAGTTTGTTTGATCTCAGCTTTTTGCAAGACAGTAAAACTATGTTAGTAATTCCAGTAAGTAGTTATTTCTGGCTTTTTAAACCAATTCTTTGGTATCCCAGTTCCAGCTGTCAGTCCTCACAACACAGCACACCAAGCGGTGTAATCTGGGGAGTCTGTAAAGGATGTGCCAGTGTTGATAGCTCAGGTTAACAGTAAATTTACTAAGCAGTAAAGGTGAATTAATGCTGTGTAATCAGTACAGAAGGTGACCAAGGACTTAGAGTACTTCAGGAGTCTAGAAGTCATTGATCTAACGAAGTCTGTCCCCATCTTGAACTGACAGCTTGAATTGCTAGGGTGAATGGTAACTATATTTTACTGCTGTTGTGAAGAAGCTTGAGTCTGAACTAAATTTGAAGTTTAATATGTAGATGTACTAAAGTAATCTCGCTAGGGTTTTTTTTCAGTTTGCTGAGGTCTGGAGTTTAATTTAAAAAAAAAAAAGAAGGAAAACAAAGTTAAATCTTAATCTCTCACCTAGGAAAGGGTAGAGGGGCAAAGAAAAGGAAAGCATCCAGTTCAGAAAATGAAGGTGAATACAACCCTGGGAAGAAAACGCCTAAATCAACACCAAGCAAGGTCAGTTCCATCTCTGCTTCTTTCTCTTTGTAAAAAAGAACCTAATGGATTACCTCACATAAAAGGTACACGTTCTTATTGCAGGTTGCTGATATGATATTGGGGGTTTAGGGGCGTTTAGAAATTAGATGTTAGAGGAGGCTTCTTTCAATTCTGAATATTGAAAGGGAAAAATGTACAAAGCATTACAACTGATTTGTCTTTTCTTTTCTAAAGAAGTCCAAGAAGGCCGCTTTTGACCAGGATTCCGATGTGGAAATCTTTCAGTCAGGCTTTGCCTCCGAAACTGCCCCAAAGCCACGGACAGGCCGGGCTAGAAAAGAAGTTAAATATTTTGCAGAGTCTGATGAAGATGATGATTTTGATATGTTTAATTAAGTGCCCAAAGAGCACACAAATCTTTTCCAACAAATATCTTGTGTTGTCCTTTTGTCCCTTCTGTCGCAAACTTTTGTACATTTGACTTATTTTATGTGATAATGTAATTGATGGTTTTTATTATTGTGTGTAGGCATTTTAACATTTTGTTCTTACACCTACAGTTTTATGCTCTTTTTTACTCATTGAAATGTCATGTATTTGTCTGACTGGCTTGTAGAGATGTTCTAGACAGCTGTGCTAAAGCACATTTTAATTGTCATGGTTGCAAACAGCAAACCTGCTTTTTGAAATGAAGTTTAAACATTAAAAAATGGAAAATTATTGTGTGTGCGTAAGATTTGGACTGGAGGGACTACTTCTACACAAGTTGTTGGGTTTTTTTTAAAATAAATATATTTTATTCTTTGCCAGGAGACTCCATGGAAAAAGGTAAACAGTATATGAACATAGAAAGCATTGTTAAACAATCTCAATGTACAAACAGAGCCAGTGAAAGTACATCACAGACTTGCTAGAATATAAAAAAAAAAAAAAAAAATCCACTAGTGCTTTAAATGAAACCTAAGAAACTGACACTTTAAATCTGTTAACCATTCTACCACAGTTTTCACTCTGCTTCATGGTGATTTAACAAGGCCAAGAAGGCAGATTCTCTCCTTGTGTTTCTGGAAGTCCTAGCTGTACTTCCCTAGCACCTGGAAGGCCAGATAACCCAGCTGATTCCTGGCAGCTGATTCTTAAGGAAATACCCTAGACTCACCGATTCAAATGCTGTACATGAGTCTGCTGGTTATCATCCCATGAAGTTTCCCTAATGGCTTGTGAACAAGTAAACAAAAACATGGTAACACTGAAAAGTGTTTCTGCCTTGGAGGCTATCATTACTGTAGAAATGGAGTAGTTAGTTAATTGTGTAGCTAGGTCATCAGCCAGGTAAGAAACCACTTCTTTAAATTTTAAAGTGACATTAACAGTGGAACAAATGACATCTGAATAACTGATCTGGCAGTTAATGCTGATGTCTTTTCTGCCAGCACAGTGAATTTCTGTATACTTTTTACAAGGAAGGAGATGCAAACTGAGGGCATCAAAGACAAGTTTTCGTATTAAACTAAATCAGACGGTCCTTTAAACTTCCTTTTCTGGACGTGTACAGTAGTCCGTTTCATATGGTTGGTGTCTTGATCGTTTTAGGTATGAGACACAAAAGGAAAGCACCACACATCCAGTATGGAAAGCACAGCCATACATTTGTATGTACAAAGTCATCAGAAATACAACCAGAATTTAAAAGTTTGAGATCTGTCTTGTCACCATGCAATCTTGAATGCTCAGAGGAGAAAACAGAAGCTTAACTATTTTTTGCATGAAATGGCTGATTTAGAGTTTCAAAAGTTTGCATTTTCTAGTTTTAAGAGTTTAAACAGCAAGGAGTATATATCGATACATATGAAAATTTCTTGGTCCTTGTTGAGTTTTTATCTATATATATATACATATATAGATATATATTAAGTCCAGAAACTAAGCAGCAGTAAAAATGTTTTTCTTGCTTTTCATTCCTGTACATAAGGTATTAGGAATGTCTGAAGTAGCTGGAAAATGTCTTATTCCACCATAGGGGATTGACTGACACTGCTGTTATCCACTGAACTAGGTGAGATACTAGGACTGTGTTCTGCAGTATTTCCATTTGAGGTTGGTGTCAGTGGTTCATGTCCTTCAGAGTTCTCCAGCATTTCCTGAATAAGAGGTGGCATGGATCCAGGAATTTCCATTTTCAATGTAATGACACGTTCTGCACCTTCAAAAAGAAAACAAGAAGTCCTTTCCATTAGTACAATTTGTAAAATTTCCTTTTTTTTTTTTTTTTAGCATCATCAGTAGCACTTTCAGGCTACATTGTAACAGATGTGACGTCTCCTTCTATACATGATTTTGTGTGGAAGAAGTAAGGGAACTACTTACTTCATTCATACAAGAAAAAGGAGTTAGATGGGTACTCCTTAACTAATTTAAAATCATGACATAGCAACTGATATTACAACACAGGTAAATGGGATGAACTGCTGCTTTTCATGGAAGGAACCAAACTAGCTTTAAATTATACTGAAAAGTTAAATTAAACTGCTACCACATAGATGTGCTTATAAATTGGAATATACTTTACAGTTTTCAATCTGTACTCATATCTACAAAGACTAGAATGACAAAAATTCTAGCCGATTTCTGTTGAATAGGTGAGGTGAATCCTGTAAGAGAATTGCAGTGATTTAAGTCAGAACATTCTTTCCCATATACAAAACTGTGAAATAAGATTCAGAATTTAACAAACCACTGTTTTATAAAAGAAATTCAGGCAAAAAGATACTTTTTTTTTAAAGTGTCCCATAGCGTTCAGGCATCTTTGCTTGTGCTAATTCATCACAAAAGTACACAGAAGCACTAACAGTGTTCACAGCTGACTTAACTGTTCAGTGTTTGGCCTTGTCAAATGTAACAACAGGTATTTTTATGTACACATGGTTTTGCAAGCTAGTATGCATAGGATTAAAAAATACTACATAAATCCTGACTACTCAGACTGTGAACCAACAACTAGTATTAGTTTAAAAAAACATAAATCACAAAGGCAGACAACAGCGCCTGTTGCTCCTAAGATGTGTTAAGATTTCCTGAACATGACAGGCATACAGGGACAACTGCATGAACAGGCAGTCACCTCGCAGTTCACTTGTAACTTGTGTGCGACATCAGCTCGGTGCTCCCAGGAAGCTCTGTCCTTCGTGTGCGGGGGCACAGCAGGAGCAGAAGCCTGCATTTAAAAAACAGCCAAGACCCTGCCTGACACTGGGCAGTTAATGCTGAGGGAACTGCTTAGGGATTAGTAAGTTATTACAGACAGGAATCCTTAAATGCTGGATGGACAAAACTCTCAGTGAAAAAAAGGGCTGTTAATTGGGAAAAGTCTGGTCTGTAAAGCAGGAGGGTTCAGCTGCTGCCATCGCTCTACACTGCTGCTGCTCACAGTGAGAGATAAGTGATGTTCAGAAGGCCCTGAACAGCAGTAACGCTAATGCAACTTCAGGGAGTACAACATTCTGCTGTAAACAGCGCTAGAGCTGAAGGACTGAAAGTTAGTTAATAAACATTCAGCTACTGACTGGTGAGACAGCAGTATTTTGGAATTACGTCTCAAGTACAGTGAGGCTATATAGTAAAGATTCTGTTCCACACTGAGGCATGAATGTGCTTTACGTATTTTGCTGCTGATGGGAAAAAGATTTTTCTTATCAGGACAACATCAGGCAATTTATAGCCATAAACATCAGCATTCAAATACCTGGTGTAACACATTGCGTAGGATAATAGGAGTCTGTGCTTTTTAAACATGAAGGGAGGCAAGAAGAGCCAACAAAATTAAAGAGAAAATAGTGTGGTTACTGATGAACTACTCCAGAGAAGAGAACTTTGGGATATATTCCACTTATCTGTGCTGCTGCAATGTACATGCTGGAGAGCGCTCGTTGTCAGCCACAGCGGTAACCCCAGACTGGAAGGGAGCGCTTATGTTCATGCCTTAACTGTGGAGCTTCAAAAAAATCACCTACAAAGGCAATGACCAACTTTTTCCAAGTGAATGCTGATTAAAAAGTCTCTTAAATAACTGTGAGGAACAAAGGGGCAAGCTTCATAATTGGAAAGAAATTAATGCAGAATTATGCTGAGAGCTGCTCTGAAAACCATCTGCAGCCGGAGTGGTTCTGATGAACTGACTGGCCATGCTCCATACCTGCTTTCTGCTGTTGCGGAGTAGGTCAGTTGGACTACCAGGTGGTTTTGTGGTTACGTAGCAACCACTGTAAAGCCACAGTAATTTTTCAGGTCTTTTAAACTTCCAATTTAATACTGGGACAAGAGAACTCAGAAGACAGTCTCTTCCTTTAGTCCCACGAATGCTTAATTCATTACGATACTTTTGATGTCACAGAAGAACATCGTTGTATAAGGAACTCTAGTGTAAGGAGACATTCTCAGCCTTTTCGGGTCATGCTTGCTTTGGTAATTGCTTTCAGCGATCATGTACCATCAAAAGTCATTATCTTCTAATGTACGTCTTTTCAAATGAAACTCAAGACGCACACACCCTCCTCCAGGACATCACCAGTCCTTTGTATGATTTAGTTCTACCATAAAACATTAATGATATAATTAAAGTTAAATACTTATGTCAGAATGGAGAGGAGAATCCTTTCTTGTGACTGAACACAAAGAGACAGAGCTGTGTTCTTGAGGAGCTGGAGGGCTCTGGCAAAGCAGCAGGAAAGTGGAAATGGATTTCCCACAAGCAAGAACAGTAGAACAAAAAGGCTCCCCTAAATATTTTTATAGCTCAGTACTGCTCTAAGTTTGTTTGGTAGTCTCAGTTGGATGGAGCTTGCTTTACTTGAGGGTAAATGCAAGCTTTAGATAACCTGGTAAGTGGTTCCTTTTTAGGTTACTTGTGCTTCCCGCTCTGGCACTTCCTAAGTTACTATTTTGGTACTAATCAATCCAATTAAATTGCTCACTTCTTTATATAAAAGATTAAGCTATAGCTATGTTTAACTTAGATATATATTATTTAAAGTGTAACAGTTCAGGTTTTAATGTAAAGCAAGTGTATTTATTTGAGTGATTTAACTGCTTACCCCCCCCCCGCCCCGAAGTCTTGTCAAAAACCATGTCAAACGAAATCAGTATTTTTTTTAAAAGCAGAAATCCAATCTATACCTACATAGGTACCTGTACATACAAGCTCATGCACTTGCTTATCTAGCAGGGGTAGCAAAACTGTGGTTGAGTAAGCACAGTAAGAAAGCAGAACTGCATCAACCACCGTGAAAAATGAGAATTGCGGCACTTTAGACTCTCTGTATTCAGGCTGGTACATCTCCTGTACAGCTCCCAGGAGTCTGGAGGTGAACATATATGAAACAGCTGGACACGTCTGAAATTAGGTCTTGGGGAGATAGAGGGGTACACAAACAGAAGGAGCAGAGCCACCTTCGAAGCTGCAGCCCAGGGTGTGCCTGGAGGCAGCCAGCACCCCCCACACCGCTGACTGTCCACTCTACGTCCAGAACAGCCACCCAGCCCCGCCCTGGGGGGAAGCACGAAGTGGGGAACCTGATTAAATGAAAGCATTCAACCACACCCGGGCTTTAGAGAATTTATGTGACAGCACTTCGACTGTGTTTCACGTGATCAATCAATCACATACAAGATCACACAAAATGTTAAAATTGATCCATCTGTAAGCATGGTTAGTTTGGATTAGAGGTGCTGAAATCTCCAAAATCCTGGATCAAATCAGTTCTAAATCTTAAGTATGTCAGACCACAGTTTAGGGGAATTTGGGATGCGCAAGCCTTTCTCTGCTGTCTGTAAACAGACTGTTTTGAAAGCCATTAGCGATACAAAGTACATGTTGACCCGCACCACCTTGTAAACTTCAACAAAGGTTTAATTCAGGGTTTTATCTTGTCTTAAAATGACTAACATAGACAGAGTTCATGCTAATGATTTGCTAACCCACTTATACCTAAGACGTCATTTTCACTGTAAGTTGCATGAAGAATGTAGCACCATGTATGTTTAAAGTAGAACCAATTTAAACACATAAAGAAGGGAAGAGGAAGGTCACAAGGATGTTTCTTAGATACATTAAAAAAATAACAACCCTGGTCTCTAGGCCAGTTTCCTCTGAAACCTAACACTGACACTATTGCTGAATTAGGGGGAGACACTGTACCTTTTGCACTGATGCTACGCAGATCTGTGATTTTCATTAAGATCTTTGGGAACATATGAGGCTTGTTGGGTCGTCTCTTTCGGATGTAAATTTTCAGTGCTTCAAGCAGTGGTTCCTGAAGCTTATCCACTTTCATTGGTTCTTCAAGGTCCTGGCGATCTGTAGAAAAGTATCGTATCACTCATACGGTTTTAAATAGTTCTTTGTTTTTACAAACTCCAAATCACAGAAGCTCCTCCATGTTCTTGATTAGAACTCCATGAATTTCATCCTTCCACTTAACCCACACTCTGTAGTGAGTATACCACAGCAAGAGGCTAAACCATGGCTTACTGAAACTTAGACTCATCTCTCCTTGGTAACTGGAAAGGTTTGTCATTCGAGTGGTCCAGAACTACCAGTTTGCTCTTGTACCTCCCTCTCCGAGGGGAAAACACCTTGCTGCAAACAGTATTTCAGAATGGATTTTGTGTGTGTCACGGATAAGCTACCTAGGTATACAAAGAGATTACCGCTAATTTATTTTTTGTATCGATACTAAAATAAACTGAGTTACCATCAGGTATCAGCAGATGGCAGTGCAAGCCTGAGTGACAACAAACATCACCCATAAACCAGGATGCACCAGTCACATACCAATGACACCTCAGAAACCACCAATGCTTTTGATGGGTTATGGTTAGACACATAAAATTGGAAAGATTTTGTACTAAAGGGCCATTGTCAACAAAGACTAACTCTTGTTTTTTAAACATTCTCTTAGTAGCACCCAGTTTGTATTTCAACAAAAGGGCCCAACTAAACAAGGTGTGTTGCCATTGCTAGTCCAGATTCTGCAGAGGAGGAGACTAGGTGATTAAAATAAAATAAATTTACAGAGGATTTTGGAAATTATTTGAGACTTTACTTTTTGTATTTGAAAACCATGATTTTACCTGACAATACCCCTTTCAAACTGTAACCAGTGCTCCCCCTCCAAATCATGTCATTAGTGCCACTATGCTGATTTCAAAATATCTATTATTTTTCCAAAGAAAGTAATCACCAATGACTTCTGTGTGAATGTAACTATATGTGTATGCATGGCAATTATGAGTAAAAGCTGCGTAACGGACATCTTGCTGTAACAAAGGTCATTCATACAGGTACCTATATACCACTTATAAAAAAATGCAGCAAGTATCCTATACTGCAAAGAGCATCGGTTGCTTGACAGAATTATTTGATTCATTTAAAAACGTATCCATAATAAAACCAATAACTATCACCGGTGGAAAATAAACCTTTAGTGTTAAGTGGTTTATATAACATATATAATCATTTTATATCTATTTTATATATACGTTTTAGTACAGGAAAGCAAAACAGAACATAAATGAAGATCTTAGCATCCTTTTCAAATGCATCTGAGTTCATGCTGTACGTTACCTCCACAGATTAAGCAGATGGCACTAAGGAGACCCGTTTCTGTATCATCCATTTCCAAAGGCAGGAGCTGGTTGGCAAATGTGAACACGAGATCAGTCAGGGGGCCAAATCCGGCGTTGTGCATCTGAGTTCGGTTTAGGGTAAGGCCATCTGAAAAGGTCATGGTGTCTTGTTCTGGTGTGTATCTTGTGCAAATTCTAAGGATCTGTGGAAGGACAAAAACCCCAAAATCTGAAGAGTTCAACCCATGAGAGGTTTGTTGCATTTTTTGGATGCAGCAAATGACGTCTGGAACTGCAGTACACAGTCACATCAAAACAATCTGAAATCAAACCCCGGGTTGTTTGGTTCTAGTAGCACAAAAATTCTCTGGTACTACATAAATATACTCCATTGACTATGGGTATTTTTTATAACAGAAATTTAAGAACAGAAATTTTCCCCCTAGTCATGAAATAATCAACACTTCTATGCAATTCTTGCCACTTAGGTCACCAAGATTACCATAAAGCAAGATCATAAAAATATCTCACCGCCTTGAACACACACATATTCATTGATTTTGGGGATCAATTTTGCAGACAGTGCTTTTCTGGGTTGTGTCTTTGGTAAGGACAAAGTGTCTCTGTGGTACCTTGTGAGAGCGAGTGCAAAGAGCTGGGAGTTGGTGAAAGAGGCAGAACATAAAGCACATGTTACTTGTGCTTGTGGGTGCCTTCCTTTCGTCTGTGACAGCAGATAGGGGAACACCACTACGTGAACACGACCCCTGTCTGAGCGCTCCCTAGAGCGCAGCCCTCAATCTCCAGCGCAGCTGCAGTTACAGTCTCCATGGAGCACTGTTGTCTGGCCAGCCTGGGAGCCTGCACCTGAACGGATTATCAAACCTGGAACCTCCACACGGCAGCGCACGGGGCGGCTGGCGGCCTGGCCAGCAGCCTCAGGAGTTGGCCCATCTTTTCTTCTGTTACGGTTGTTGTTACTTCTGTGTGCTCTAACACCGAACCTCCTCACCAGCCCGCTGGCCTCCAGCCTGCCTGGAGGCTGCTCCGGTGCTTCCCCCATGCGGCGCCCTGGGCAGTGCCGGTGCCGGTAAGGGTGCGCACCCCGCCCGCCTGGTGCAAAGCGCATCTTCCCACTGCTGGCGGTGCCCTTCGCTCCCGCACAAGCCCAGGCGGTGTTGCTTTTGGCAAGTCGGCTTGTACGCCAGCAGCCACCCCGCACTGACCCTGGATGAAAGAGCGTTCAAGGGGAGGATGGGATTCACACTTCTAACTGGACACAGAGGAATGCAAAACACATGAATAAAACACCGACGACGCTCTGCATTTTGTTAGTAAATGCCTCTGGGGTAACTGCGGTGTCAAGAGTGCTGTGACAGCAGAGGTGGCAGCGCGACCAGAGAGAGTGAGTGCATGAATGCTTTCGCCTCTCAGAGCAAACCCAGGATGTGTCCCATGATAGACTGTACGGCACGAGCTCATTTGTACAGCTGCTATTAATGAACACTGCCTTAAGGATCAAATAAAAGAGATGTCCGTCATGTTGACATATTTCTGTTACATATATATATATCAATGCTTAATGTTTAAAATAATCAGAGGTGGGAGAAGGCTTATCCCTAAACTAAAATAAAACGAAACCTTGCAGAAGTCTAGCTGATTAGCTGAGCTAAGACTACAGCTGCATTTTTTCAGGGCTTGACTGTATTTATTTCCCATACAGCCATCCTACTTTGTTTTAAAGATTCAACAAAAAAGATTTACATGATTGTAAGTGAGCACAGGGAGAATTTTAATTATTCCTATAGCTGCCGAAGCTCTGAGTCAGAGGCCCCAGCACTTGGCAGCTGACCAGTCTGGGCTTGGTTCTCCCACTTTCATCTTTGCCTGGCAACACTGCTCCAAATAAGCAGGGAGGGGAATCAGGAGGACACGACATGTAAAAGACCTACAGGGAAGCTTTTATTTCTCTTCTTAAATTTCTTGGTAAGAGACTTAACAGGGTATATTTCTGCAGAAGACTCTTCAACTATTCTCTATCTCAGCAATAATCTTATCTCACATTGTGGGTATACGCTGAAGCACTGAGACTCTATGTGGCTGGACAGGCATGTTTCACATCGTTCCCCTATCCCTGAATTAGAATAAGCTCTTGAAATTACTTGCATCAATGACCAAGAGAGGCACAAATCCAAACGCATGGCACTCAAATTCTTCACTGACCACAAATTCCTCACTAATGTAAGTGATCTTGAAAGGCTGCTGGTAACTCCAAAGGTTTTATGTAATAACCAAAGTGTATTTCAGGATTATTAGCAGAAATTAACATTGTGAGGTGTGGCACCCCATCAATAAGAGACAGTATGTTTACCGTAGTCTGCGCTGCCAGTAACCACCAGCAGTGCTCTCCCCTGAAGTTCTCTGTTGGTCATGCTTTTAAATCATTAAAAGGATTGTACAGAAAGCAGAAGAGACATGCAGTTTGTTGTTTTCAAGAAAAGCAAGGTTTGAAAACGCTGCATATTTATGGAGAAGCCCAAGAGCTGCTCAGTTTACTTCTCTGATGGCACACAAGAGAAACTGGAATGCAGCTCTTCCCATTTGAAGCCTGCGCATACTGTAGCTGCCTTCCAGTAAGGGTGTGTGGCCTGTGCTGATAACGTATCCAGGTTTTGGAGGAACAAGGCTCTTCTTAGGTGGTACTGATTTTTCCTTCGCTCAGCTGGGAAGAAAGGCAGCCCCTTTTATTCCGGTGCTATTTTAACTGAAAAGCCTTAGCAATGACAGTTCCTCCCTCCACACCCTCAAGACTCCCAGTCCAACAAATTAGGTGATCAGGACTTGGAGCTAAATTGGGCAATGCCATGGTGTTTTCCAGATGCTGCCTGCAGCCTCCCCAGCAGCTGCCCAAGCAGGGCTGGCACATACGGTTCCTCCGCATCCTCCATCCAAGGACAAGTCTGGATACCGTCTGCCAGTGCCGCACTGCCCAGAGACTCCTGATCCAGAGGGACTGGGGTGCCCTGGGGTGGTCACCCCGAACAGCCCAGAGGCTGAATGCATGCCTCCTGCCATACCAGCGGCTGCTGGCTCCCTTGCTGCAAAGCTCTCTGTGCTCACCCCCTGGTGCCGTAAGACCCACTCTGTTTGGAGGCACATGCTAGGGGTGCTCAGCAAAGACCTACCAGATCCCCGCCCCCCAGGGCTAGTGCAGAGGAAGACCTCCTGGCTGGATCCTCATTGGGAATGAATTTGGGGTTAGGTTGCGCAGCCTAGAGCCCCTGTGGGCACACACAGGAAAGCTCTACAGGCCCTGCAAAATTTATCATTAAAACAGAAAGGTCCTGTGGAATTTAGCTACTTGCAGGCTTGGGCAGCAAGTAGGATGGCTTTCTGCAAAAGGCAGACTTCAGGCTTTCACCCCGAAATGCTGCCTCAGCCACCAACTGGAAGAGCCTGCAGCAGCTCTGCTGGGCACTGGCACAGATGCAGCTCAACTGTGCGTTTTCCACGATGCACTTAGCTTGACTGCAGCAATCGGGTCTCAGGTTTCTCCTGCATTCCTTTGACATTATCCCACAACACGCTGTTATTAAACTCCGAGACAGATCATTTGAAATGTTTTTGGTTGTTTTTTTTTTTAATTTGTGTCCTTCATCAAGATCTGCAAAACGCCATGGATATTGCTGATTCGCTGCTAAACCTTTCTTGGGCAAACTTCCAGTGTCAAAGTGAAGCGGATTTCAAGCTCATATTCACTGAAGAACATATGGCAAATGTCAGCACTTCAAAATAAGAAATCACAGTATCTTTCTCCATTTTAAACTGAACTCCTAATGTCCTCAACATTGTTTAGATTTTGTAACCAAGCCAAGTATTTTAGTTGTCACTCTGCTCTTAAATGCCACTTGCAGCCATAAATAAGGTTCTTGCCCACAATTAAAGGACCCTTTGTTTTAAGGCATAGTTGTATCTTAAAGCATCTGGGGTTCCTATGAGCCAGTTGCAAAGCGCAAAGCAAAAACCCTACAGGTTGCACAAAACCAAAACCATCCAGAAAGCTGCATTTACAAAATTGTTGCTACCATAGAACTCTTACTTTTTTTAAACGGATTAGTTAAGGCAAGCTGGGCTTTTGTTTAGCAAACCCTGTTGGTTAGACGCGAGCTGCCTTAGCTGGCTGGGACAGTTTCCCGAGAGGAGAAACCCAAGCAGGTGACTCTTAAACAACGAACAAACCTTCACAGCGCTGCCATACCCCATAAGCACGGGTTGTTCTGCACACACAAATTCCTTCCTAGCATTAACAAGCAGGGTTTTACAACAGAGAGCAAAAATGACATTATTAAGGATTAGTGTTCAAAGATTTCTCAGGTTTTTATCCATTGGATTTAAGACAGGCTGGACTTTGGACTCTTCACATTCAGTGCTTGGCGAGGCTGGGGATGCTCGACCGCTGCGGCGAGGCTGGGGATGCTCGACCGCTGCCAAGCCAGTGTATCAGCAGACAGAAGCACTCACTTTTACAAGGGTTACTGACTGAATTTTAGTCATATTTATCCCTGAAATCTTTGGCACCAGAGCAGACACAAAGTCCACCATCCTCAATTGGCACCTTCAGCTGCCTTGCGAGGCTTGATGCTATTTCCCTTCCAGAGATTTTGCTTGTTTGTATACAAAACAATTCTTTGGCACATACCCAGCAGAGTTTACTGAGTTCCTGGCACCATTTCCTTTGTCAGCCTGTTTAAGGGAGGGTTTAAGCATTCACAGCCACAGGAACCAGCCAAGCAGAGCCCTTGGCAGGGTCTATAAATGCTTAAGACTCCCCATAGCTGGTGCTGATGGGCAGGTGGACAGTGAAGCCAGAGTCCTCTGGTGGGGGGAGCCTGGCCACGCTACCTGGCTGGGCTGGGAGCCCCATGCTGATCCTCCCATGTGCAGCAGCTCTGGGGACATGTCCAGGGGACTGCACAGCAGTGGGACCGTGAGTGCATGCTGGTGAGGCTCACACGATGCTCGGCAGTGTTTGCATAGCAGACTGCGGGCTGGCACCAGCAGCGGGTGCTCGCACAGCAGGAGGGGGAACAGCGCTCACTCCGTGTCTCAATGCACAACAAAATAAAACGTTCGAAACACTCATAATTAGGAGAACTAGCTTGCTGAGGGGGAAATACGTGCTATTAAAACACTGCTCCAAGTACTGAAGTTTAACTTAAATAAAGATACAGAGCTGCATTGCAATTCCGATTATGTGCAGGTGATGTGGGTTTAATGGATATGGGCATTTCACAGACAGTGCACGCACTACGCATTACTGTGCTTGTGGTAATTATCCCTTTTTCTTTTTAAGCAGCACATAAAATAGTCACATAAAGCTTGTGTAAATGTCGCAGAGGAAAGTTAGGACTCTTTGCGGCAACCGTGTCTTATCTGCTCCTGTTTTTGGAAAAGCCTCAGCTCATCCCTGCTATGGGTAGTTACGGCACTTGCTACACTGCGCTTGCTCAGGTATGTCACCTTCTCTGGCTTCATGAAAAATGAAAGAGAATAAGCAGGTGATTGGGAATGACAGGTCTCAATAAAGTTTCTAACTAGAGCTTGAAGGCTGCCACATGGCCACAAAGTAAAAGTGGTGAATTGTATTAAAGAATCAACCTTTTCTATCCATTAATTAGTTGAAATGAAGTCACCATTTACCACCTGCTTCATTATTCTTTTTCTAACCTAGCAACTAAGCTTTTATTTAGTCACTTTGATCAAAGGCTGTGAAGTGCCTTTATCTAGGCACTTCAGATAAAACTGCTAACAGAAAGGCTACCCCTGAATTCTTGATATTGTCCAGCCACTGTTGGCAATGCAAGCAGGGAGCGCAGCTGCCAGCAGGACCCCCTGCAACAGGGGCTGTGCATGCTCACGGGGTAAGCTCCCACTACCCACCCCAACAAAGAGCACCAGGAGCTCGCAGGATCCCGAGCAATTACAGAATTAGGGTATGGGTTTTTTTCCAGCAGCTATGGGCATGGTAGCAACAAATAGGGGAAGCAGCTTAAGGGCTGAAGTTTTGGGATTAAAGAGTTTGGATGTGCGGATTCTTGCTATATCCTGACTCTTCCCCATCATTTTTGGGTAGTCTCTGTATTAACCATTCATTACTGTTTACAACAGCAAAGCACAAAGCAGTTCCCATCCTGTACCTCTGGCAGAGTACACTCGAGGCAACACCACAGTTTATCGATTACTGTATGCCTTTTAGTGTAAGGGGAACGTAACTCTGTCTTATTAGGACAGAGCTGGTGATGACAGGCATGCAATTGGTAATGAACGGCCCTGCCCCACGGAGGGACCACACACAGTAACGATGAGATGGCCACGTCTGAATGAGTGCCTGGACGAAGGGGACAACGATAGGCAACTCTTGAGCTCAGCAGGGCAACCTCAACCTTCTCTTTTTTATAGGCCACAGAACAATATCCCTTCCCCTCTTCCACCCCTCTTCCTCCTTCATCAGTGTCCTCTAGATGCAATTCTTCAAAACAGCTTTTGACAAAACAAGAGGAAAAGGTCACAGCAGTTAATGTCCTCCTCAATATGATCCTGTTTGAAGCAATGCACTTTTAGAAATCCCAAGATTAATTACTTCAACTTCCAATTCCCTAGTTCAAACTCCTGTATCATGCCAAAAGTAGCCACCATACAATGGGCTTCTTGGCCATGCTTGTCTAAAAGAAGACCTGAAGGTTTGTGCTCTGAAGAAAAAATTCAAAACACTTTGAAAAAACTGTTTTACTGAAAGTTATTGCTACAACCAACAACAAGAAGCATATTTGCCACTAAAAGCCTGAAGACCTCTAAGGTCTTGATAAAGAAATGCTGAGATCCCAGAGGGCTCCTCTGAAGGTCAGCATGACAGAAACAGAGACAAAGGGAGGGAAGACAGCTTGCCTTGACACAGTGACAAGGCAAGGTCTGGGGGAAAACGCCAAACCCACCTGCACAGTTCCCTGCTGCAGGTTGTATGCCTGCCTATTTAAAGATTAATTACATTTATCTAAAATCTGTACAGAGTCCATTACAGCATTCATTTCCACAGGTGCCTGCAGCACTACTAGTGAAAGGAGGGGGATCTGCGTGCTGGACACTTGTGCCTACTGGGCTCCAGGTACACCAGTTTCCCCTCTACAACCTACAAAAACCTCACTCTGAGGATTTGCATTTTGTTCCTCAAACCACCTCATGACCACAGATACAGCAAGTTCCCAAAAAGTTATACAGCAGATTGTCTTTCTAAGTATCCTTTACAGAGAGAGAGCATTATGTTTTGGAGGGAGGAGGAAGGAGGACAGAAAGAGAATCAGATCTCTCTTCAGTGTTATCAATAAGGAATTTTTTCCAAAGTTGCACGTATTTCATGCTAGTGTCACAATACCAAAATGTGCCCTTCTTGCAACTACACTGAAATCCATAAACTACAATAACTTATTTTGAAATGGATGCTCATCAAATGTAACAGATGCCTGTAGGTGTGCTAGAGTCCACTCCTGACTGTATCAGACTACCTGGTAAGTTCAGTTTCGCAACCATAAGGTCGGGGCAGTATTTGACACCCTCTCCCTGTCGATTACAGTAAAAAGAAGAATAGAAAATACATTAGTAGTATAATAATGGTGCTAAAAATACATACCAGTATATCCAGGCAGGCTGCTTTAAGTAGAGTTATCTGGTCTGCAATGGTCAAACTTGTGAAGCCTGGCAATCGCTTTGCAAATTCCACTATTTTAATAATGCACTTTGTTGCAAGTTCACTGAATTTGTCCCAAAGCCCAAGGTCCAGTCGAACCCGATGATCTGCACTGGAGTTCTGGAAAGACAGACAGAAGGCATCATAAACCAACAACATCCCTTTCAGTAAATGGTTTTCAAGGGAAAGAAACAACAACCAAGTATTCCTTCCAGAAGTACTTTCTATTAACATTCCAGGCATTTTCTGCAGCTTGCTGTTGGGATGATGCTGGTTTTAAACTTGGATTAATCGCCTGAAAATTCCTTGGATATTTCTCTGCTACTTATGATTGCAAAGGCCATCTGTACAAGGAACACAAATGAACTTAAACATTTCCAAATGCCACTACCATTATTCTTCCTCGCCATTATATAATAAGTGCATTGAGAGAGACAATTTACAGTTGTACCCCAGAAAATATAAATGAACAGTGGAACAAGAATATCGGGTCCTCATCTGGAAAAAGTAGCACAATATTTGGAACATAGTTTCACATACTTAAGGTCTTAGCAAATTGGTTCTACTTAATTTTTCTGCTCTGTGGCTCTGCAAGAGTTTTACAGCTTTCTCAAGCTACAGTCTCCCATGACTTAAAAAGCATTTCTTTACATGACATTAAGAAAAACAACACGTGCACTGATGAATGCTATAAGCTCATTCGACGGTGCATCCCACATATACCCTACTGTTAGAAGTGTTACAAAGACATTACAGCTGCATCTTTCAGAGACTGTTTCCATACATTCATGTACCTTAATTGAAAAGTCTGTAGTTTGCCAGGATGCATAGCAAAATTTGTGTTAAGTTTGTGGTTAAACTTATGCTTTCATACCTTCAGAATAACCAGTTAATCCTTGAAAAAGTTGAACATTTCAGCCAAGAACCAGCTGACTCAAAAGCTGCTGTGATCTATTTGATACTGGCCCAACAAAAGGTGGTGTCATGGGGAAACCTCATGAGTCATTTCCAATCCGCCCGTGATTGCCATGGGGTGACAAGAAACAGGTAATGACAGAGCTCTGAAACACCCAGAGCTCCTCTCCTCCTGTCCTAGCATGCAGCATGTTCCCATCTAGCCAGTATTTGATCCAGCGCGGTTTAGGATGCAGCCAGCACGATGGTCCCTCCCACTATTTCATGAGCCACCAAGTTTAGTGTGCATTGCAGCTGCCTTCGCTGTCTGGGCAGTCTCCTCTGCATTGCAAGAGGAATTTTACCTGTAAAAATATGCTGTAATTAATTTGCAAAAGGTGCTGAGCTGCAGCCATGGAAAACCAAAGGCAGACTTTCTCTCTTCCACATCTCATCTGAGATAGTTGAATAACCAAGAAAAAGAGAGGCATCTGCAAAAAAAAGGCTCACCCACTCCAGATAGGTACTTAAGGCAGGGAAGGGAAAATCCCCTCAGATGGTGGCTTTCTCCCCAGCTGTAGAGGAAGCTGATGAGATTGGCTGCCTTAGTCTTAGCTGGTTGAAGTTAAAATGTTAAATTAACTTTTAATTAAAGTTAAACGAGAGGACTCTCAACCCAAAAGTCTAACAAACATGGCAGACAGACAGCTATCAAAAAGCATTCAATTTACACAGATCACACTTTCCTGGAGGGAAACAGCTGTAGTGATGCTGCCACCATCACTACTGATGGTGCAGATGTCCACCTCCTTGGAAACTTTTTAAGCTATCAGCTTGCTCTGGTTCACGGGAAGGCCACAGAGCCTGAAGAGGTCAATGAGGGGACGTGGAGTGAGCTCAGATTGGCTGCGATGCTCTGTCAGCCCTCCCAGGACTGCCTTCACAGATGCCACGACCACCATCAGTCGTGAAGGAGAAAGTCCTGATGGGCCCAAAGGGCGCTGCCAGCCTGACATTCACCCTCATTGCAACAGGGTGGAGATTCAATAGGCCCTTATTACAAAAAATAAATGCTAACCATGCTGAACAGTTCAAAGGTGCATACGTGCCCTTCCCCACTCTCCCTCTTTTTAAGGGATAACAACTTAACTTCAGCATTTCTATTTGAATTTTTATTCTGGGAACTTCCTCTGTTTTGTTTTGTTTTTTTTTTTAAATAACAGAAGATAATCCTAAACCTAAAGAATTGCCTTCAAAATGGTAAAAAACTAATGGGTTAACAGTCATTGTAATGCCCTTTGAAACATTTCTTTTGGCTACTGGAGTATGCATCCTTCAGATTTATTTTATTTCATCCTCAAGGACCTTGGTGAAATACAGTACATTGGAGGAAAAATAAGATCAAGATGTGCAGTCATTCAGGCTGTAATTAAATTTAATAGGCAGTTTATCCAGTTCATAGAAAGATGGCATAGCGGAGAGCTACACAAAGCAGAGCCTAAAGCAGGAAATCATTTTACAATAGGGTATCCATCTGGAAAAAAAGACGTTGCATGAAACCAGCAAGTGTGAACGAAATCTTCATCAGTATCATATGAGGTTACTTTATCATGCTGCAGTACCGACGACGGGAAGTTTGACGTGTCTTCTATTAAGAGTAATGCACGGCCGTCTTAACAAATGTAAATCTAACTCACTATTATGCAAACTGAAGAGAAGGGGCAGTTAATAAAATACAGAATAACCAGGTGTTTTATTACACTGGATGCCAGATTCCTCAGTGTTGGAGCTAATGTGGTTTACACATTGCCTTTGAGACGCTACAAATGGGAAGAGTTTTAACATTTTATTTGGTAATTAATGTGGTCTAAGTGTTATG
Organism: Ibycter americanus; assembly: GCA_035590275.1. Lineage (NCBI taxonomy): Eukaryota > Metazoa > Chordata > Aves > Falconiformes > Falconidae > Ibycter > Ibycter americanus. The sequence continues at coordinate 103,984,606 of JAVJGI010000050.1, forward strand.
GAAAATAGCTAGATATTTAGCAGCATTTCTGAATACGTAAAACCAAAATGGACTCAATATCAATGTATAGGTTGAACAATAAAACATGGGGTTAATAAAATGCACGTCAGAAATGGAAACTCTGATTAAATTTGCCTGGGGATCTTCTCTAACCATGCTGTGAAAAAGATGCAGACGCTATGACTTTTCCTGAATATTTTACTGAAGCATTTTTTTGGGTGTCTTTTCCAGGAGCAGTCTTGCATGTTTTTCAGGCCTATGCACCAGCGCACATATGGTGGAACAATACTGTAATACACCCCAGTGGCATCTTTATCAGTGGAAAAGCCCAACCTTGCTATGAAATCCAATTAAACAGCCATTTTTGCCACATAAATTGATCCCATTTTTTCCATCATTTTTGTTTTTACATTGCAGGCTGCTCTATCTCCACATTAACGATACGGGATGAGGTACTCGCAGAAACATACACAGTAGCAGAATCCCTACCGTCTTTAAAATCCACTTTACAAAGGAAACAAGGCTCACAGGGGCACTCTGCCCTAATCAGGAACACTTGCTATGCCTCTTTAGTAAAAGCAGCAATGTACTTCAGCTCCGGCGAGTTCACCAAGGACCACAGCACACACCTCCGCTCAGTCCCAGCATCAGGAGATAAACAGACAGATAGATAGATATCCCTCTGCAATGGCACAGAACAATAGGCATGTAACTTCTAAGCCCAGCACTTACAAAGGACAAAATGCTGCCGAGATGCAAAACCTCTGTGCTTCCAGCCAGCCTGCCTGGGAGAATCCGCAGCAAGGGTCCACAGAGTCAAAATTATTTTCTGTTTTATCCTCCCTTTATCATGGGGCTGAATGTAACACAGCTGTAGACTTACAAATAATACCAGTCTCGAGGGACAAGCAGTATAGTTACACTCAATTATACTATAAAGTATGACATCTCCAGAGAAATTACTAAGGCACTCTCTCTTACCTGGATGACAGTAATAAAACAGATCTATTTATGATGGACTTTTGAAATCCATTACGTTTAAACAGCTTGCTGATTCTCATCATCGGCAGAACTATACTTGCCACTGCCCACCAAATGCAACTGTTAAATCAAACGACCCAGGGAATTTAATACCAGTGCTATTCTCCCATTATTTTAAGTAGACTGTTATTAACTACGCAAAGTATGGTAATTATTACAGATCGGGACACTTTTTCTTTTTAAAGAGCAGATGGACGTAAAAAAACATCATTGAAAATGCTTCTCCAAAATCGTTTTTGAGCAGGTAAAAATACTCAATGGAAGAAAAATATCACCATGTAACCTTTCTCTCTGGGAAATGCAAGCTGGAGTGCTCAAGAGTGAGAGGAGCCAGATACACAAGCCAAATGTCTGAACAGATTTTTTTTATGACTGTATCTCTGCAAGGTCTTTTTTACTCCACTCTCTTAACATTCTTTGCTCTTTTTAGCAACAAACAAAATCATGTTTTAAATCAATCTGAATGATTACGTAACTGAAGGCATACAGGGGCCACACTTGCAGAACAGCTTCTTCCCTCTACCTTCTCTATCAGTACACAAGTGCAAAGGCTCATGAAATTCAAGTGAATCCACATCGATTCAATACACTCACTTCTCACCTCTCGCTTAAAGAATTAAATATAAACCTCTAAGGTTACAAAAGCAATCTGTATGCTCCACAGCATGAGTGCACCATGCTTCATGACTGCCAGCCTGCAAAACCATGCATAAAAGCAGGACTGGTGGCACTCTTCTACCTGTACTGACTTGTTACTCCCAAGAAAAGTAGCCTTCTAGCTCCCCTTGGACTCAGCATTTAGGAAGAATTGTGTGCTCTTTTTTTTGACTTCTGGTCTCTGCTTCAAGTGTCTCAAAAGGAAAGACTGCCTGAGCCCTGCCGTTCGACCAGCAGCTGGTGGTGGTTGTCCAAGCTGTGCTCCCCTGATCAGCACACACACCTTCCACCTCCTGGATCCTCTGCCGCTGTAGAAAGGCTTCTCCCCTACTCCTGGGCTGACTGGCAGCTGGAGATGACGATGACCCTTACTCCAGCCCTAGTGGTACTCTGTCCTTTCCACAGCTGTGCAGGATCAGTGTTCATAAAAATGAGCTCTTAACACTGAATTCCTGCCTAAAAAGCTGGAGTAGTCACCAGACCTCAGCTAGATGAGAGATTTAAATACTTCACATTTCACACAAAGACTATGAGAATGCAGTAAGAAGACAGTATTTAGCACCACCACTATTAGTTTTGACGCAGCTGTTGAAGGAAGTTGTATCGCTCTCAAAGATGCATAGTAAACCAGAAATAACTCTCTGTGCTATTTTGTTATAGCAGCTTGTATAGTACCAAGCCATGACAAAGCGGCAGGGACTTCAGCCACGTGCAGCTAACTGCTGTGGACTTCCAACAGACCGACAATATAAAATAGAAATCTCTTTCCCCAAGCTGTCCGATCTGGCCTGAGATATGAATGACCAATATCTAGCCTCAGACAGTGTGGTCAGGTCACGGTTACTCAGGACCCATAGACAGACCAGATTTATCCATTTATTACTAAGGAGTAAGGGCTCTGAAATTCCAACAGGGATATAAACTCACCAGGGGGGTCAGAAGCAACCCAAGGACAAAGGCGTCAGTGGTGGGTGTGATATGCAAGAAGACCCTCTCCAATTTCATCCACTTCTATCACTTCAAGAGCTAAAATATTAATGATATTTAAGCATCCAATACATAATGCAAGAGTATAGGTGCCCAGGTTTATTTTTCAGCCCTCCAAGGATCTCTGGCCATTACCAGTACAAAGTACCATCACACCACCTGCAGTGGTGTAACTCAGAGGTAACACAAAAATATGTGCCAACATGTTGACGTTGGGAGGTATACCAACAGATTATTCTGGGATAGCTAGGCCGTTTGCAACGCAGCCTGCAAGCAATAAACTCTGGCACGCATACCAGCCTGGCTATACATCCCAGCTGCGGACATACGATCACCAATTGTGCAAGGCATAAACCCACTGTCTTTGAACTGGGAAGATTTTTTCAAGCTTGTTCAGGAAGCACTCTTGCATTTGCAGGAGTGTGAGAGCCTGTTTGGAAGATTTTATTCACTCCAAGATGAGGCTGCAACTGCACATACTGAGAGGAGGGGTGGAGGGCATTAACCCAGGAATTTCCTTGAAAAAACACTCTATGGATTCCACTGTCTCCAGCTTTTTGCCTTTGGTTATGTCACCAGCTGGCTGCTTTCAAGCTTCCAGCCTTGCACGCTGCACTAGTCCCTGGGGGTCTGCCTGTATAATATTTACCAGCATGCCTATGCTGACTGTTCTGACCACAACCCACCCGAGCAGGGCTAGCACCAGAGAACTGTGCAGAGGACAGGCGCCTTCCCCCGTACTAACCATCTAATGTGGGTCTCAAAATTAAATGTGAAAAATATTTGTGAAAATACTTCCAGCAACACAAAAAACATGCTTTTTTTCTAACATCACACCATATATGCTTGCTTTTCTTGCACTTAAATAGAAAGTCTTACACCTAGACCTGAGAGTTTTGAACCTTGCACTTTGTAAATAGTTGAGTATGCGTTAAAACAGCATCCTGCTCGCTAAAACAGCGAATATTGATGCCACACAGGGATTTGCCTAGACCACTCTCTGAAATGTTTGTTTCAGCAGCAGAGCATTTACTCAAAACAGAGAGCAATCCAGTGACAGAGGTATTTCACCTGGCCTGTGGGGCTTGGTCCCAGATCTCTGGGGCTGGAGGACAAGGACCGTGGAGGCAGGTGTCTCCTCACTCCAGCCACACCACTCCTGAACTCCTGGTCTCAGCAGCAAGAGCACATGCTCGACTACTTCATGACCTAGTGCACATCCCTCTGAAACAGCCAGTGCTGCTACAACCGACAGCAAGAGCAGGCCCAGCACAGTCATTCCTCTGCCAACAAGACACTAAACACTACCTAACAGTTATTTTTTAGCATGTCTTTTATTACCGCATTTGCAAACTTGACATTAATTTTTCTCTCTGAAATCAACACATATCACTGACCTTCCCTTTGTTTAGCACATATATATATAAAAATAAAAATTATTTCCCCAACTCATCCTGTGGAGAAATTCCCACAATGCTGAACTTCTTGATGGGGGGCTGATTTTTCATTTCAAAAAGCACAAGACGTTTTTGCTGCTTTGTGGTATTTCAGTAGATTGGAAGAGGAATAAACTGCACATGAGCATTTTGGAAACTGGCTTATTTAGACATTTCATATTTTCCTTGACCTTGGTAGCTTTGGGACTGTCACCAGTAATCCAGCAGCATTTAAGAACTCTACACCTACAAAGTTGTAATTTGCTGACGCACAAGCAGAGATCATGTCTTTGGAAGCCAACAAATTTCTAATGAATGATGGCATGTAATTGACTCATGGACTCCAAGCTTGTCTCTTGGCTGGATTAATCATTCAGTCTTTCACAACACCACTAACAAATTATTATAGTTAAGTGCAATTTCTCTTCTCCAGCATGCATTTGCATGCATACATGTGTTCCTTCATGGCTAAGGAGGTGCAAGGAGTGCATCTACTTCTGCGTCTGTTTAAAACATCTGAAGCCTCCAATGCAAAACTCACATCATCCGGGCATATCCAGAATGTAAATGTCACAAATCACACTTACTGTAGTGTATTTTCCCAGCTGACAGAGTGAAGGGAAGGTTTCCTGATGAGCTTTTCGGATCTTCTCAGTAAGATCATCCAACTCTGCTGTCATTTCATAGTTTTCTGTGGACTCCTGCTTTGAAGGTTCCTTCTTCTTTTTGTTCCTATCATTTCTGACAGCTATAGAAAAAGCAGAAACACAGATCACATGCGGCTATTCACATCACCCCATGTTGCTTTTGTCGCTCTACTTCAAAACACTGCAAAATGCTTTTATTTTAAACATAAATTATTTTAAGTGGAGATACAAATGTTATATGCACAGAGAATACTAATGCAAGCTTAATTACTTAACTGTAAGAATTAAATTTAACGGGTAATGAGGAAACCAAACTTTCATAGATGCTTGTAGTCGACGTGCCATCACACCTCATAGTATCTACCTTCCGAGAAAGTCTACTGCAACTTCACATGCACTCTAAATGTCTCAGTAACTTTGAGAGGTGGGATTTTTCCATCGTACCATTACAGCTGTGCACAGTGAATGGCAAAGTCCTCTGCAGTGATGCAGTTGGTATTTCATTGGATGTGAACGACACTAAAAAAAGACAGCAACTGTCTCTCCTCTTAAATTTCTCAGTACGGAAGGTAAAAACTCATACTATATACAAACTGCACCAAGCAAAAGTTATTTAAAAAGAAAGTTAAATGTGAAAAGAGTAAATGAAAGAAGATGAAACACATTAAACTCAAGATCTAAAGATCAAAGGAGAAGCACAAACACTTGAAAGAGTAAAAATGACAGTGAAGCTATCTAAAGTTGCTTGCCATCTGCTCCTGCACTCAGATCAGCCTTCTACCTTCCCCTGGCCATGGGGGATTACTGGAAATATGCATTGTGCAGCACTCGTGCTGTAATTGATTTTCCACATATTTGTGTTTTGTAATAAAATATGACAGCTGCTCCATCACCATGCTACTCTTTGTTCTTTTAATGAAAATAGCTTAATTTTACAAAACGTGCCCAGGAGATAAGTCTATGTCCACAGTATTGCCAGTACTTGTGAACTTTATCAAGAGGCTTGTTGTTAGCTAAAGCTAACATCTTAAGCATAACCAGATGCATAAGGCTTTACAACAAAGCCAAGCAAAATCAATTCCTCTCCCCAAAGACTCCGTGTCAATATTAAACACCCCGAAGACAAAATGTTATTGGACAAATAAAACCAATCCTAACATTCACTTGTGTCCAAACCCTCACAATATTTAAAAGCACAGCAGAACGGGCAGATGCCCAGAGCCACCTCCTTGTCAGCTCTTTTCCCCTATGGATTCCCCAGACCCATCTCCATATCTTCTGTGGGTGCTTCCTACACACCCGTGAACCACAAATGACCACAAAGAGCAGCCAAATGGTGAATATTTCAGGAGAAAGAAAAGGTGTTGATCCAGCCTCACCTACAGTATCTGTTCAAGAATGAATGACACACAGTTGGATTCCTTTTTCTCTGGGCGTCCTTTCTGAGAGAAAATTAAGAGTGACCTGGGAAAATGGTGGGGTGGGAAAGCAGCAGAATCAGGGGCATCTACAGAAATAACATAATATATGTAACAGAAAACAAGGGATAGATGCAATTAATATTGTTGCTCCTTCACGAGGCCATTAGGAACATACACCATGTGACGAACGGCTCTGGTTTTCTCACTAAAGCTTTGACTTTGCAACTGAGAGAACTGTGACCCCTATCCAGCAGATATTTTAAGGATGAGCTTGACTTTAACTGTGTGAACAGACCTGCACTGAAGTCAGTTACGTGCTTTGCTGGGTCACGGCTGGGATGCTGAGCTCCCCACCGGATTAAAGCCTAATCTTGAACACCATCAATTCTGGTGTCTGGAGTAACACAAAGGAGGCCAGGAAGGGTGGACTGAAAAGGTACCTTCTTGTGAAGGTTCAATGCTACCAGTGTAGTCAGGTTTAGGATGGGGTGGGTTGGGTCCCCCCTCTGCTTCCTTTTACAAATATTCCCCTGAAGCCAATGCTCTGATTTGTTTGCTGGACCCCAGGGCAGAGTGTAAGTACAGTCTCTTGCACTGAAAAAACATCCAGGACCCCCACGTACATCTGAAGAGCTCCAAACTGCCACCTCAGAAGTAAAGCCTAATCACTGCTGTACTTGGGAGATAAAAGACCTCCTTAGAGTATTATGTAAACTCCTACACAACCGCAAAGAGCAATAAGCCTTTGTAATAAAGCTCCATTTACTTATAGCTCTACGAGCCGATTGACAAATTTGCCAAACAGGAGGCCTCAGCAACTACTTATCTCAATAGCTTTGAACTCCTTGTGGAAGACAAACACGTTATGCCAGGCTTTGGAGCAGCTGCCAAGAGCTCCCAGAGACCAGGAGATAACTCCAGCAGGAACCACGCCACACTCCCATGCCACCCTGGCACAGCTCCCTCTGCAGCTGTACCTGAAGTCCTTCCCCTCCCCAAAGGCCACCAGAGGAACCGCTGCTGGTCAATCCACACCACCTAACTGGCCCGGCTCTGTTCTCTTTCTTTTTGGGTGCAAATCACTAAAGGCTAGGAAGGGGAGAATTAACACATACTGAAAACTAAGAGCAGTTTTTGTTCATTGTTACCTTTTTTCTATGATTCCGACAGCCTTTATAATAATGCTAAAACCTGAATAACATTTATCTTCTTGCTTTATGTATACTTTTTACATTTCCTACATTTGTCTTTGCTAAGTCTGCATAAGACATGGCAGTGTTTCTATATTCCCTGTAAGATAACACAATAAAGTGCTGACATATAACACCCAGGCTCCAAAAATATAAAGAATTTCAATAACGTTGAACTATTATGCACATTCAACTACAACTATAATTCAGTACAAAAAAAAGAGGAACAAATTAAGACAAGAATATGTTTAAAAGAGTTAAATAAGAACATATAAACACACACGTTTACCCAGTAAATTTAAAAGCCATCACTGCCCTGGGAACAGGAACTGTCACACCGCATGTGGGAAGGGTTTTGGATTAAAGCTTATGCTTACATTACATAAATCACACCTTTTTGTATCTCGATCTTTACATGCATATGATCACATCAATCCCCGATGCAATTTCACTGCCTTTTAATGATGATACGCCAGTGATGAATCTGTGTCACAGTTAACGCTGCGGTAGAAAACTCAGGTTATGAATTTCATTACTTGTGCACTAAATTCTGACTCGATGGCTGCCTTATTTAGGAGCTCCCGACAGGGGACAGTATGGAAGCTCTCTTCCCCTGTGAGAAATACTGGAAGTTAAAAAAGTAAGAAAACAAATAAGGTGGTGGTGTGGGGAAAGAGAACGAAAAAAGGTGTATCTTGATATGTGAGGAAGCCACGTCTCTGCTGCTCAGATGGCTGAGCGACGCACGCCCATGCCTGAGCACGTCTGCTTCGATCCATCTTCCCATGACAGTTTCTCTGTCCCCTCGACACATATGCCAGGACTTGCACTCCCCCAGCCAGAAATCTCCAGGCAGCCGCGGCAGGGTTTGTGAGCTGGCGAAGGTACTTTCTGTTGCCTTAGGTTTAACGACCAGCCCCTACCCTCAAACATTCATCCCTCTAACCTGACGGTAGAGGGGCTGAACATCATCTCTTGTCCTATCCCACCTGTTCTGCTCACCGCAGGTTTGCACTGCTTTCCTTAGCCTCAGACACATTTTCCCTCTTCTGCTTGAAGCGATGGGCAGGGCACAAAAGCTGGAGGAGGGAAGGATGCATTTTTCAAGGAAAGCAGGGCCTGCTGTAGATGAAACTAAGTATAGGAAAGACACAAACAGCTTCTCTCGGAGGACCCCAACGCTCTCATTTAGCAATCACGCAGCAATTCTCCTGCTTGAGTGGGATCATTTCAAGCATGTCATAATGCTGGGAATTGTCCAGTCTTAAATGCAAGCCCCTCAGGTCCACCAAACTTAGTCACTGCTTGGCCTACGGAGAGTCTGGGATCCAGCTTAGGAGATTTAGGCAGTTTCTAGATAATCAGGTAAAATTACGGAACAGCTAGTGTTTGTACTCCCCTCTGTCACAGGCGGCACAAACATGTCCAGGGGAGAAGAACCTGCAGCTCGCAATGCAATTTTTCCAACTACTTGCATAACCTGTGCTTCCCCAGATGCCCAGAAGATAGTTAGACAGCACCTTTCATATATTATAATGATTAATCAGCTATAAATTCATGACCTGAAATGCTATCACTGCAGTTTTGCCTCTCGAAGATCCTCGTGACCTTTCAAGAGCTCTGTGTAGTAGTTAACTGGTTTTGTTCCTGTAAGGACAACTACTTGTGTTTCCAGTTAGTTCGCATTCCTGTAAAACCACACTTCTCTTGTCCCTAAATATTTTGGAAGTTACTTGTTAAGCTAACAAATCTCAAAAGCACCATAAAGCACAAAGAGCAAGTCAGTAATTGCACAGCACTGGGCACAACGTAGGTTTTCAAAAAGACTCCTTTTGTTTGTGAACGCTGATGAGAACAGAAATAGGAGGTGAGCTGAGGCAGGATGGCTGCAGACTTGCCAACTCTCCCCTCCAGGCAGAGGCTTGCTCTCCTGTGCCTTGGGAAGCCATCTACCTCTTGCCAAACACCAGGCAGCCTGGGCTGCTTGACATCGTAGGCAAATGGTGCCAAACGTGGGCGGTGAGGCCAATGCTCAGCACTGCACCCAGGGCTCCCAAGAGCACCAAGCTGCTTGCTAGGGTGGAAACCCGCAAGTCTTGCACAGCTCCTTTATGCTCTGACTTCTCCAATTCCAGCAGCAGCTGCTAAAAATTTCTAATTCTGGCAGAAGTTAGCAGCTGTGGAAAATTTCAGTCAAATATGAGAAATGCTTACTTATTGCCATTACCAAGTTTGATCCGTCGGGATAAATGTCCCCCTCACACCACACATCACCCTTGTCCCCTTCACTCTTCAATAGACTGTGCTCATGGGAATGAATGGTGGTCCATAAGGACATCTTTCACAACAGTCACCTTGGAAAACCTCGAACCAAGGGAGACTTAGCACCTTGAATGCTGCTGCTGCTGCATTAGGCTTTCTAACTCCATGGGCAAAGCCAGCACCCAGCTGCACATCACATGTGGCTCACCGCCTGGGAGCTGGTGGAAGCAGACACAGAGATGAGGTACCTCAAGGAGATCTATTTTCCCAGCTCCAATGTAAGAAAAGCAACAAAACCACCATCTTGAAAGCAACACAATAATGCTTGACGAACTGACGCACCATTAATTCAGAATGGTAAGGCTTCTGTCCACATTTTAATAGCAATGCAATTGCAAGCCAAACATAGCATTAAAATATGCAGAACACCAGGTAGTTATAAATAGATTGGTTTTCATAGGTCGAGATTTCCAGATGAAATAATGTTTTCTTTCAGGCAAAACTGCTCAGTCTTTTTAAAAGAACAGGAAACTATCTTAAAACAAATTCCCATGCCAAAACTGAGCTTTGACATATGGAGAACGATGGGAAGCTAAGCACGTTTCCAACACAAAACTCCCCCTTCTACTGGACAAAGCCAATAACAAGTACAGAGTTATGTAAGGGGCTTCAAGTACAAAACCAAAACACATTGAAACCTCCGTATGTTGTTGGTGATTCAGAGAAATCAACCATATCAGCTGTCGGGTACAACTGCCACAAGAAAACATCTCGATTTCAGTGAGATAGTATCTCTCTACAGACACGTATCAAAATTAACAGGGAGCACAGAGAAACAATCATGGAAGAAATTTCATAAGCACCTGGCACACTATCATTTTTCCCCAGGCACAGAGCAAGCACATATATTACAGAATTCAAGCCCGCCCCTGGTTTCCTATTAAGAAATACTGTTCAGCTATGGCAAACGTGCCCTGGCCAATGCTCCAGGACCCCCAGTTCAACAATGGGGGAAAGCACCACAAGTCGAGAGGACATCGTCCTGTCAGCTGCCTTCACGTATGCTGGCTCTTCCAGCCACTGGTGGTATTTTTCTCTTTTTGACGAAGGTGAATCTGAACTTAGCCTTACAGCTTTGTATTATTCATTATATAATTGCTATGTTTTATTAGAAATATGATCTATTATAACCTTGAATACAGTAACTTAAATGACATTGAAAATTAGATTATTCTGATTATTAGAGAAGTGAGAAAGGTACTAAACATTTGTAAGGCTGATAATCAATCAGTGTATCCATCTGAGTGCAATAAAAATCAATCAGGAGCTAGTGCGTTTAAATCTAATTTTTTAAGCATGACATTTTCTTCTGAGTTTCTTTTTTAAATGTCACCCTCTTCTACAACAGTGATTGATTCTATCCCCAGGGACAGTTAACTCCAACTGTTTTATTCATTGCATTGAGCTCTTGTATCCACAGTCTTTTCTAAATATCAAATTAATGACAACAATATTTTCATCAAAATGTGAAATTCAGAAATACACATGCATGGAATCAAAACAGCAAGAAGCACAATAGTACATCTAAATTGGTTCAAATATCAGGGACCTTTTAACTAGCAAGCAGTGTATTTTAATGCAGAAAATGGTGGAATTTTGTGTCTCTCCAGTTCTCT
>JAVJGI010000050.1:103995964-104062580 GCA_035590275.1 Ibycter americanus
AACTTTCTGCAGATTCATTTAGAAATGTTTCAGTAGTGAACAATGAATCACGAGCTATAGGGAGTCCGTGAGTAATTACTTATGCCTCCAAAATAACCTTATTAGGCTATTGTAAGTATAGGGGAGACCTTTGATACCTATAGCCTAAGGGCCTCTATTTTTCCATTCATGCACAGGGGATTTATATGGTTATATCCTATTATAACCGAGGAAAGCAACACATCTCCCATTTATGTATGAGGATAACTGCGGGGTTAATATATCAAGAACTGAGTTATAAGAACAGGTTTCATTATATGAATGAATGATACAAATGGATGCTCTACAGCTTTATTTAACTGGCCTGAAACTTGATCTGTGGTTTCAAGGATTCCATCAGCCTGAAAATTTTATTTTTTACATGAAATTTGGCATCTGCTATTGTCACATCCCTGAAATATTAGTAGATGGAATGAGCAAAAAAGGAGTTTCTAGACCCTTGAAGAAAAACAATACTGACTGAACTCAGACATAGGACCAAAACAGGAAAGCCAATGCAGAATAACAGGCTGAGAAAAATACCTCTTCAAGACAGCTGAAAGGTATGGCTTTTGTATTCTTTTTTTTTTTTAATTTATTTTAAATTATTATTTGTATTATTTCACTTTGGTATCATTTAAGAGGAGAGTTTTTCTTTTTCCCTCTCTTTTTCATTTTAAGCCATCTGGAAGCAAAACCAGCAGCTATCATACTTTGGGTATCTAGAACCACCAATCCAAGACCCCAAACTGCTGCTGAAGAAAAAAAAATGGTTCTAAAGGCAGACTGAATGTTGCAGAAGGCTCCATGAAGTGCTTCAGCAGGAAAGAAAACCCAAAAGACCATACACTGTTTGCAGGTATATGAAAATACTGCTGATGCCTATATTTATATTGACTGTGGTATTTCAGGACTAGTTCAAGTTCTGCAGAATGTGCCAAACACAGTAACTGCCTAGAGAATAAACATCACAACTCCAGAAACACAAATGAAAACACCCCTCCCCCCTCAAAACAGTTCCTAAGAACAAATGAAAAACTCAGAAGCTGCAAAAACAGAAAGACAGCAAACAAATGGAATGAAACTAGAACAAAATGTGGTTTGCAGCATGTGGGTGTGGGCAGGCAGAAGGGACAGCAAGAGCAGCAGCTGAGTCAGAGCCAAGATGTACAGGGCACAGGATTTATACTAGGGACTGAACCAAAACCACACTCCTTGGTTTCCCTTACCATCTCCCTACATATTGCAATCGAAGTGGGCGGAGAGATGTGATTATACATTTAATGATAAACTGTTTAAATAGCATTTGTCCTGTGATTCCATTTTCGAAGTGCTTTAATATCATCAACTAATTGCCAGTGTGAAATAGGACAATCCACATACTCTTAGCAGCTGAGGCTAAAAGAGCTAGTGAAGGTTGTTAGTACTAACAACTGCAGGCAGAATAAATCACTAACATTTCCCATGAAGGCCCACCAACATATCTGCAATGGAAACAGCCTAGCCATACCCACTGACTAAAACAAAATTTACTCACTGATATGTTTCCATTTGTATTTCACATAGGCATCACCTCAAGTTACTTAACGTAGCCAGAAAGTCCCATCTGCAAGATGGAGCACCTCCACAGGCAGGTCCCACAATATCCCTGTGCATCTTGTGGTGCTTTGAATTAATCTACGCATCTGGCATTCCCTTCTCGTTCATGCCTTACCCAATCTCTCTCAGTATTCTGCATGAAATCAGTCACTTCCTTGCTGTAAACGTAAACCCCACAATTTTTATTAAGACCTGCCATGCCACCTGCAACAGGTTTGCAGAGTAATAGCATCACCCAGTGGATATTGCCAGTTGTCCCTTTCCCTGTTCAGTGCAGGAATGGGAAGGAGCTGTGGGAATCAATCACTCCACCCGGGGAGGTTTCCCAAACTCACAGGGCTTCTGCGGGTAACCCACTGTGAAGTGCCAGCCTACGGCCGAATCCCCAAGAAACTAAAACCCTCAGGGAAACAAAAGTATCGTGCTTACTATCTAGTGTTTTGGCTGCCAAAATCCCATTGGATTTACTGCTAACTACTGTGGCAGTCTAGCTAAAATTCTGCATACAGCTAGTTAAACTGAAATACTCTGGGGAACAGGAGGATGGCTTTTCTGGAACTGCAGCGTCTTAACATATTAGCTAAAAATATACACGACCACAAACACAATGTCATTATTCTTTCTCATCCTTACAGCTGAAGTGACCAAGTACATATACAGCAGTTGAAAAACACTTTTAAATACTCAGCCTGAAATTAAATTTCTATTAAGCTACAGTGCATTTGTTTTTTACCATAGGCTGGGTAAAGAAAAAAAAACCCTAAATTTCAAACTGAACTACAGTCAGAAATCACTGAGAGACCATTAAATCTGTCTCATTTGATTTCAGCTGTACAAGTGCCCTTTCGAGCTACCCTCTCAAAGCAACTGCCCTTTTGAGCTACAATCTTAAAGCCTGGTACACTAACTCTTCATGGATAGCCAATTACAGGTAAAAATATCCTGAACCTGACCTTTCTCTCCAGGGTCACCAAAAGGTAAATCAGTACACTCATCTACAGATATTACATTAATTTCTCTTAGGAGACAGTCATGGTAGTATGATGCCTCGCAACTGGGAGAAACTGCAGTTATCCAAAGTCATCAATTCAATTTGTTGGGCATTAGCCAGGACCGCTGATGGCCAGGGAAGTGCACGGCTGTAAACTAAGACCAGACACTGCACTCTATTGCTGCCCACTGCCTGGCCTGACTGTAGCACTTCATACACTTCAACCTGCTGTGGCTATTTTATTTCCTGCGCAGAAGAAAAGAACATGACTTGCTTTTTACTTAACTGGAAAGCTACCTACCATGACAAATTGCAGCCTTTCCTGACAATGCCGTTAACAGGCTCCCTTAACAAAACAACTTTCCATAATAAGCACATTCTTTCAACATAATGAATGAGTCTCAGCTACAGGATAAATTCTGATTATGTATGATAAAACTGACTTTACAGGACAGCAAATGGAAAGGCTATGAAAAAAAGGAAGAGAGCTAGATGACCCCTTCCCTGTGCCCACACGCGCGGTTGCTCAGTACCCAGGGCAGTGGCTCCCCAGAAGGAAAAGCACAAGTTCAGGAGCAATACCAAGACAGCGTGCCACCTGCATTTCTCCCTTTTATAATGGCTGGTTTCATGCGGTGAACGCAGTTTGGCTTTCCCCAAACAGGATTCAACCCTACGTTATTTACCAGAATTAAAAAAACCAGCCCCAACTTATCACCACTGCTGTTTTTGTCTTGCAGTGGTGCTACTCCACTGATTGCAGCAGAGTCCTATTAGTGTAAAACTACAGTAGCGTAGTGGGAGATCAGGTCTAATATCTGTATCTGCAGATGGATAACACCGCATTCATACCTAAGTTTCATTTCTTTGTTTTGCCCCCAAGGCTAAATTTCACATTTGTACCTCCTGGTGCCTTGTGCAATTGTGTGAAGGTGCATCTAGCGAGAGAGCTGCCAACTGACAACACATCTGAAGAGGCTTGCGTGCACAGTGTACTTCATCAAGCACAAAGAACACATTGCCTCCTGCAACCGTAAATTGAGCTCATGAAGGCAGAGGAACAGTTGTTCCAGGAACGTTTTAAGAAAGGAAGCCATAGTCTTGAATCGCAGCGTTAGCCTGCGTTACAGCCTCAGCAGCTTGCAGCCCTGGCCTCCCACTAGGCCAGGGATAATAAAAGCAAAGAAATAGCTCAGCTAGTATTTACCTATTCTTCTGAACCTAACGTGGAAAACACGCCATTATGAACTTACACAAATTCCTTCCTAAGGGCAAGGGCTTGTTGATACTCCTACTACTAATAATAAAAAACAAAAGAAAAAAACTCTTAGGATCAGGAGGTTCTTTCCAGCTCTGAAGGTGCCAGGGCTGACCCCCAAAGTGGTGGGCAGTGGGGACACAGGGTGTGCAGCTCCACAGCCATGCTCAGCCTCCCTGCCCGGGCTCCCCTCCTGGTCAGCTGGAGGTGACACCAAAGGACCTGCTCCACCAGGAAAGGCAGCCCAGGCGCAAGAAAAGGGAAGAACTGTATTACTCAAGCAGGTGGACCTAAAAGCACCGGAAGATCAGCCAAAAAATTTACTGTTAAGTCTCACATAGCTGTGCGGTCCAACACAGCTGGTAGGCATGCATCTGCGCCTGCTGGTGGGCTTGGTCTGCAGCTGTGTCAGACTGTTTAATTAACAGTGCCTGTCATTAAAACTGTTTTGCCATATTACTAAAAGAAAGGTTTCATCAAACAGTTAAATAACATGTTCAAACAATACTACTGCATCTTACTGCATTTTAGCATGTTGTTTACTTCCTCTCTCTTCCCAAAAGCTGAGCAATTGGAATAAAAAAATCTGCAAATTTGTTGTTGGGGTGGGGTACTTCTTTATTCTTTTAAGATTACATTGTCCTTTCTTCACAAACTGTAACCTAAGGAGAAAGAAAGGAATGAGGTCAGGGGACTTCTTTTTCTTTCCATCCACAGGATTTTGGGAAGGCCAAGCCAAGCCAAGCCAAGCCAGCCAGCTGGCCAGCCAGCTCTGGGAGTGCCGCGGTGGCAACGTCACCAGATTCCCGTAAAAGCCCTGCTGAAGCTGGCGGCTGATACAGGTAAAGAAGTTTATTCACCTTCAGCTTTAGTGTCTCACTGCCCATCCTGACTTGCTACACCGGTGAGCTGAGGCACTTGAAATGCCTCTGCCTCCCAGGTTTTTCTCTAGGCAGGACATCCCTTTCCACCCATGCATGGCAGGACTCTGCGGTGAGGCCCAGCAGGGATTAACCCGCAGCAGCCGAATCCCCCGCTCGCGTCCCGGATCTCCGCGCCTGGGATAGCAGCAGGCTTTAACGCAATTCTTCAAAGCAAAACGTGCCTGGGAGACAAAGACTGTTGCTTGTATGTTTAATAAATACTGCTCCATCCATAATTCACACACAGAAATACTGCTTTTCATCTATTAATGCAGGCTCTCCGGACATCTGTACTCCTGCTTTATGTAGCGGCAGAAGCATCATGGCATTACGGGGTCGAATTCCCTTAACACACCTGCAGCAACCTCAGCTGTTTCAGCACTCACGTTATGACATGAATCACTCCACAAGCCTGCACCTAATTATCAGACTGTCTATTTTGATATATTTTATCCGTTATGTACAATGCCAAAGAAGTTCTTTAAAATGTGTTCCAACTACTCTTTCATATTAAAAAAACAACCTGCTTTCTTGTCTGGGACTTAAGTTCTGAAATAGCAGGAGTAAGTGGACCAGATTAGTTAAAAAAGAAGGCATGCTGTTAACTACAGGACTGGCTTAGAGAGCTTAATTCTGCCAGACAGGGTCAAGCAGCATCAAATCCTGATTTCTCCCTAAGATCTTTTAAATATCCCCAGTAAAGCCAGCACATAACCTTTTTACATTAAGTGCTTTCACAGTACACCAGACCAGCCTGATGTAGTGATCATACAAGGAGCAAAGCAGACCAATACTTGTTTCCAGAAAACAGCAAGACACTAAAAAAAGCAGCCATTTTTATTGTTGATTTGAAATCAGAGTGATTACTGAGGCCTCTGCAACTTCCAGCACAAGACTTACTGCACACAAGGGAGTTCATTTTGAGAAGGCAAAGAGGCAGCAGGTCATCACAGAGTTAACTCAATAAAATAATAATTTCTACTTGGATAAACTGACCTAGTTTTCCCAGACTTCTCTATGAAAACAAAGGATGCAACTTGGATGTGAGATGACGTCTGAAAGGGAAGCCAAGGGCTGGGCAAGGAGTCTGAATTCCACACACAGCTGGTCCTCAACTAAATGATGGTGGTGGTCCCCAGTTGGCATTACAAATGTCAACCCAGCATAGGATTAACTGGCATTAGGATTAACTGGCATTACTAGTGGTTTCTACCCCATTTCATCTCATTGATGCCGATAACAAATCTTTCATGTCCTT
This sequence comes from Ibycter americanus, assembly GCA_035590275.1. NCBI lineage: Eukaryota > Metazoa > Chordata > Aves > Falconiformes > Falconidae > Ibycter > Ibycter americanus. The sequence goes on from JAVJGI010000050.1 coordinate 104,002,012, forward strand.
CACCAGTGTGGGATTGGGCCTGAACGCATCATACATGGGTTCAGTACCTCCTTCCAGCTAGGATCGTCTTCTCCAAGGCTATAGAAAGTGCCTGATGCAAGATTCACTTACAGAAGACTTTTTATGAGGTCCTCAGGATATTGTTCCTGGGCTACAACGTCCATGGGAAGCACTGGCTGAAAACTTGGATTTCCAAATCAGAGCTTTGTTCAATTCGTGAAAGAGCCCATGAACACCCAGCTCCCCAGCCAGCTGCGGAACTGCCCCTGAGCCCCAGGCAGACACAGCACAGGCAAGTCCGTCAGGGCTGGGACGCACAGCGTGGAGGACAGGAACCAACAAGAATTCTTCCCGCCCCCCCTCATAACTCATCCTGAGATTATGCAAACCTGAACACAATGCGATGCTGACAACTGTGCATTTTGGGATTCAACCCAGTGTTATTTTTCAGCAAAGCTCTGTTGTGCTGGAACACCTCCAACCAGCTCAAGTTAAACAATTTGCCCAGAGAAAATGTTCAATGAAGGGGAAACATAAAAGTATGCACAGAAAGAGGCCTGACTCCCCCTCTTTTCTAATCCATCACACAGCATTAGAGATTAAATACTCATTAAAAATATATATAATAAACTGTTAAGACAGGATATCTAGTGATTCCTCTTAATTGCCTCATTCTTCCTACACCCTGGTTTCTAGGGAATATTTTAAAATGTTCCTCCTCCATTACTGCAAGACCTGTTTACCGTAGGGTTATTTCCCTACCTCGTTCCTCCAGCCAAGAAAGACGACCCCAAAACGCATGGGGCTTAGTACTCCATACCCTGTGGGAGGCAGCTGATGTGTCTGTATGGTTTTGTATACGTTCATGCCTTGCCACGCATAAATTCTAGTAGGAATAATGTTCCTAAAAAACCACGTGAAATAGCTGTAACTGACTTAAAAAACAACAGGAAAAGTTGCCAAGAAAAGGCTTTGACTCTCTCTTTAGGACAAGCAGGATTTAAGCCCTCAGCAGAATTAAAGGAGTCAAATATTTCTGCTTATTCCCTTCTTTCCCTGTGTACTTTTCACTTTGTTATGGGACAGGGTTGAACATAATGGGGTTTCTTTTTGTTACTAACAACTATCCTCTTGCTTTTATTTGTTCTTTTTTATTATTTGCATTCCTTTTCAAATTAAAATTATTTTCTGGATGTTCTGATCTAGTAGCAGCATTCACCTGAAGACGCATCCAAAGAGGAAAAAAAAAGTATGCATTGAGGTTCTCTTCCAAATTATAGAAAGGGGCAAACTGAGCATCCTTCTTGTAGAAAAATGCTGTCGAAAGACTCTTGAACTAACATTTCTCCATGCCACTTGTTACAGGGATCTGGACCATACAAGTTTGATCCCTGAGCTCCTCAATGGGATAACCAGGTGGCATGGCACTGTACAATGTGGACCACGAGACCAAACACACACTGAGCTTTGGAATTCCACACCCATCTTCATGAGACATCTAATTTGGAACACAAGAGCCCCAGCTTGCTCCCTGCCCAACAGAGGCACACCAATACTGTCAAAGAGCAACTCAAGCTTCACTAAATCTAATGCTCCATCTTTCAGCACCAACAATTCTTCTGCATCGGAAAAAACCCCACCTTGATGAAACTTCAGAAGTTACACGTTTTTGAGTGGCTCTTCCCTGTTGCCTCTCCACTAGAATCAAAACAAACCGTGTCATGGGTCACCTAGAAGAAGCGTTATGGCAAGAAAAACAGGGAGGAGACAGTCCTTCTATGTAAGGAGCAGCTCACACAGCTACAGTGCAGTCAGGTATGATGAACATGCAAGGCGCAGCAGCTCATCATATAAGGACACTCATTTACTGCTGATTTGTCTTCCCAGGTTGATGCCTCTTCTACTGATGTCTCTAGGTTACAAAATAGCTAAAATCTGTGCAACGCCAATTTCAATCTTCTTGAGAAACAGAGAAAAACTCTCATGAATGAGCTAAAATAAACATTTTATACTTAATTTTTAAAATTACAAAAAATAAATTTTCATCTTTACTCTGCCATTGGGACATCCTCTAAAAGTACGCAACATATGAGAGCAAGTAAAAGTACTACACTTTGTAAGAGCACACATAACTTGTGGATTCTTTGAAACACAATACTATTCCCCATAAACTCCTGCAATTCCTGGCTATTTCCATTTTTTCTCTCTCTCCTACATTGTGTTACTATTTCCATAATGCAAACTGTAATCAGCTGGTTGGGAGTTAAAATAAAAATAAGGAAACCAGAACCTTTTTACAGGAGACACAGAAAGAAACAAACTATTTGCAGCAGCGCCTGTTGGACCAGGGCTGACTGACAGCGGGAAACCTGCTAATGATGCAAATAGGAGACAGAGCAGGTGAAAACAGTGTCTCTAGATTGACCGATGAGTCAAGGAATTATGACCTTTCCTGCTCCTTCAACTGTGTGGTGATGTCTTCACCAAAACTACATGTTGCTGCCAAGGGAGCAAAGCACATCTCTCTGCCAGAGAAGCAGTAACCTGGCACTCCTGAGCCATTTCATGAATTGCACATGTGCCCGCTGCTGAAGGAGAGAGTGCAGTGATGCCTGCAGCATTTTTAAAAAGCTTTCCCTTATCTTCCAGTATCATTCAATTCAGTATTTCTGTTTGTGCTGTTTTAATTCACCCTCACTGCTAAGTCTGCCTATTTAATTTAATGGTTTCTTTCCAGGCTCTCAAGTTTTACGGTTAAGAGTTTCCCAGGTTTAAGCACACCAAGTTCTGTCTCCAAGAAAACACTGACGGTGGAGCACTGACCTACTTAACATGGGAAAAAACAATCCCAAATGCAAAGTGTACAACGCTATCTGCCAGTAATCCTTCTTCCCACAAGTTTAAAGACGAAAAATGTTTAAAAATATAATGCATTGAAAATGATACAAATGTAATATGCTTTGTAGCTGTAATTTTAAATGGTTTGTAAAGTCCTCCCTCAGAGGATTGGACTTAAATCATTCATTAACTTGAAGCTGATTGCTTTGTCCTGGAAAGGGGGAAGAACATGGATTTCTCAGATGTAACCCAATTTCCTATCAGAAACAAAAGCAACCTGGTGAAATTCAGTTACCAAAACCATCTATCGTACCCCAAGCAGAAGTGTAAATAAATTACAAAATGAGCGCCTTCAGCAAAATTCAACTTTATGAGGAGTTTTAAAATTAACATTTCACTTGCTTAGAAGTTTTAAAAAAGAAAGAAATAAAGAAAAGTAGGTCAGCATGTTTCCCCAGCATGTCTTACTGACTCCATTAAAACTGTCTGTCAGATGACTAACCATGCCTGTAATCCAACTAAAAGCATGTTTGCTTTCTGTTGCACTTTTTGCCAGAGGAAAGGAAGAATTCCACTTAGCTTTAACTCTGAAATTCAGGTAAATGTCTCCCAAAGTCAGACAATTTCCTCACATTTACTTACCAAATCTGTTTATATCGACAATAAGCAACTGGTTATAGATGCACAGCACTGAGAAACGATCCCTCAGCTGATTAAATGCCCATCAGCCGCAGGCACTGCCTGTAGGGCTTTAAGCTACAACTTGTTAAAGTCAGTTTTCAGAGCTGTCGTCTGATTGACAGACTTTTCGTAAGACCTAGATTTAAAAATTTCAGAGCTTTCAGAAATGTGCAAGCATGTGAATAAGTACTGGAGTAAGGTGAGATGGAGCAAACTCATTTCTGTTCACTTGGAGTCAAAGGAAATTGAAAATCCCAATGCCTTATGATCTTTCTTTCTTCCTTTCATAGTATTAGCAGCTGAGTGTTATTTAAGTTAGGATAGAAAGGGTGTTATTTCTACTGCTTTTATGCCATCTAACTTTAAAAAGTCCTGTACACTTTCCATGCGAGTGCTGAAGAACTGGAGATTAACTGTTCTGATGTATTTTAAATTGAGCATGTGATACCAAGTCAAACTAAAAACAAATCAAGGCTATTTTTAGAGCAGTTTTAGGGCCAGCATCCCAGCAGGAGGAGCTACAACGTGTCAGCCGGCTTATTGCAGGCACAGCAATGGAAAACTCCCTCTGCAATAACAATTCATACAGCGGATGAAAGCAAGCTGTAAGAGCCTGACAGCAGCAGAGGGAAATCCATGGCCTCACCTACTTATGTAGAGATCTTCCTAAACTGTCTTTGAGAGCTTACTGGTTTCTGAGTGCCTGCTTTCCATCTTCCACACCATCAGCACAGGAGTTCTCTCCACAGAGAGGCCAGCAGGAGCTTTGTTTCCTTCCCTTCTGCAGAGGCACCTATCCTATGCAAGACCATCTCTACTAAAGTGATCACCAGGAAAACAAGTAAGTTTTCACATATAAACCATCAGCAAGATGTGTGTATTCTCACGTGTTTCTTCTAAGAGGAAGGACCAAATATGCGTCTCCTCTGATAGTGAGTCCTTCAGGCACATTCAGATTGCTCCAGTTCAGACTTCCCAGAACTCTTGGGAACAATTTACTGCATTTCTCATGAACCTTGGCTACTGTAGATAACATTTTCAGGTTGGCCTGGCAACCAAATAAGCCATGTTTAGCTTCAAGGCCCAAGACACTGGCAATTTGCTCATTCCCAGACTGATATTTATCTCATCGATGTTTTTCCATCCTTCAGATTCAACATCCCAAAATAAAAAAAGCGTTCAAAGGGAGAAGAAAAGATAGAAGAGGAACCACAAGGTGCCAGTATAGAAAGCACGAGCTGCATGGCACTATGGCAATTAGGAGAAAGAGATGCATCAAAGATGATGTCCCATGCCCCCGAACAAGAAAATGATCCGAATGAGGAATATGAAGCAGTGAACTGAGTGCATAAAGGAAGAATGGAAGCTCTCAAACAAAGCTTTTGAGGTCATGGGATTGGGGTCTCAGCAGTTATGTCTGCATGACCAAGCAAGCGTGGCCTCAGCCCCGTGCTTTGGAGCACACGGACAGGGCAGGGTCAGGCTACCTCTAGATTTCCCATCTGCTCCTACAGCAGCATTGCCCAGCACAGCACAAGGCAAAAAGGATAACCCAGCGTTCTGCCTGCTGTGAAAGCTGCTGGAATACTAAACGCAAGAAGAGGCAAAGGCTACCTGCAATGGCAACATGAATGCACAGAGCCAGTGTCTTTATATGTATGATCTGGAATCATGCTGTAACCCCTGCCATGGCTGCCCCAAAACCAAAGTGGGGGACAAGGAGTAACAGAAAAAGGCCATAGAAACAACCAGATCCATGTTAAGTAGCTTTGTAAGAGGTACCCGTCCAAAATGCTTTTCCTGGGAAACTGACTGAAGAAAGCATGTGATGATCCCTAAAAAACCCCAAAGGTGTGAAATAAAAAAATGGGAAGTTCCACCTGCATCAGTGCCACTGTCTTCACAGAGAGCCAGACCTCACGTGGCAGGACTGCCACAGAAACCTGAGGTGCGAGCATTAACAGACCAGCATTAGCCACTCCATGGGCTCTGACAAAATGTGCTCCCTTAAAATAAGAAAGAGTTCAATCAAGTCTGAGGACTTTGCTAGAGCCACAGAACAGTAACACGCACTTCCCTGGAGTGTGCTGCAGGTATAAGTAGAAAGTAGACTGTACATGCATTACACTTTTTACTGGCTCTAGTTATCTCTGAGCTTCACCTATAGTGAAAGACAAGTTACTTGTACAAGGACTCTGTACAGCTCATTCAGCTGAATTTCTTCCACAGAAGATCACGAGGTGTTCAGGAAGTCCACTAGTATCTAACTGACACTTTTTCCTTTCTTGAAGCACATCTCTTTCAGAGCATGGTCAGGTACTGCAGTACAAATGATTAGCATAGTAACTTTAGAAGTGTCAAAACTTTAATAAAACACCTTGTTAAGCAAGAAGGTAAGAAAAGCACACATTTAGAGTCGCCAAGGACTAGGATTGATGGATGCAGACAAAGGCTGCAGAGAGCACACAAGCCCTGGTAACTTCTGCCAGGATCTGTGTTGTCATAGAGACAGCAGAGAGCGATGAAAAGTTCACCACGGTAGCTATACCTTAGTGAATAAGTCTTAATGTAACTTCCAGCTGAGGACATGTAATCAATCTCTGTATGAGCTTATTGAAGGAATTCCCTTTATGCTTACTCAGTCCTCAAGAGCCCAAAATGAGGGAAAAGGTTTTAAAATATATATATTTTACTACTTTTAAAGACAAGCCAAGGACTAGTGCTTCTTTTGGATGGGAGTGGGGGGAGAGGATAACTGTTTCTTTTGAAAAAGAAATTATGTTAAACATGAAAAACATGATAAAGACGTTCAGTCAAAAAAACCCACCCAAAACAAACCAAAACAAAAAAGCATGGAAAGAGTGATCTAGGGCAGCCTGGCAAGACTGGCCACGTGCAATGGTGTTTCCCCCTTTCCCCAGACACTTCCCCCACAGAAGTGACCGCAGGCCTGGCATCTCACTGCTGCTCTTCTTCCATCAGGTTCAGTCACCTCATTCCCCTTTATGCTACAAAACACAGGACTTTCCCTGCTCTCTCTTCGCAATCCATGCCTTTCTCCCACCATTTCCCTCCCCAGTGGCATTTGACCCCTGGTTTATCTTACGGCAGGGCAGCAGCACCCCCGACCCTCCCTGGGTCCCTGCTCTGGGCTCCGTCCCACCACTTGGGAGGTACAGGACACTGGAGCTGATAACAAGCAGTGCAGAAACGGTGCCAGGGGTTGTTTATTGGCTGAGGTCTTTAATTCTTAGCTTACACAATTATGGGTTTTCAATGCAAGAAAGAGGGGGGAAAAAATTGCAGCACTAATGTGTTAAGGTTTAAAGTTACAGCCATTTGCGCAATGCCTGAAAAGCAACGAAACGAAGAAAAAGAGAACTTTAGGATGCTATTCATACTTTTCCCTAACATTTTAGGATATAAAGACCAGACTAATTACCAAACAGTCTTGAGTTGAGCAGGGTTCACTAATCACACTCTGCTTGAGGAATTAGGAGAGAATTTACTTAGCCGCATCATGAAAGGTGCCAATAAATTGTTCAGCTGGAGAGTTAACATAATAAAAAAAATCATTTTTTATGTTATTTTCTTTAGCAGTTTATTAATTGCTGCCTGAAATACTTTTCTGAAACACAACGAGCTGCAAATGAATTCATGGGCTATTAATCTGCTGTACATGGCACTGGAGGGAAAGCTCATTAGGTGAGTTGATGCAATTACTGCTATTACATAACCATCTTCACAGAACATAGAGTAAATTATGGATAATAACATTCAATCTAAGTTGCTCCTTTAAACATTAAAGCTGGCAAATGAAAGTAGGCAAAATCAGGGGGAAAGGCTAAAGCACAAAACACGCAGACTGCAAAAGGTGAAAAGAAAAGCAGATCTGCTTCTCTGAAGACACCAAACCGGTGCGATAAGCCAGAGATGATGGGAAACAATGTGCAACAAGTAGAACCCAATTCTCTACAAGAGAATTTAAGTTGTATATAAACCATTTTCAGCCACCCAGCATTATCTCTGGCAGAGGACAGACTGACACTAGAGCACTGCGGGTTTTGTAGCAGGAAGACCCTTCACGTTGGCTTTGCTCTCATCTTAAAAAAATCTACCCATCAGTGATACTGACCGTTTGGCATTAACTTTTAAAAGTTCCCAATTTCTCAGCCTAAAAAAATAAATACAAACATTCCTATCTGATCAGCAACTGAAAAAAATCCCCAATCCAACCTTAATGAACCAAATGAAAAAACTGTGATCTGTACAGCTTGGGCACGGTTTCCCCACTATCTATATACTCAAAATTCTTAATTTCATTGGTATTTTCACAGTTAACATCTTTCACCTTCAAAGCACTTAAAATACAAGGTCTTCCAGCCCCTCTAAATAACTAATAATTTTCACCTCTCAAGATAGGAAACGTAGTCTAATCAGCTTGCAGTGTTTAGAGAGAGGAATCAGTCCCAGAACAGAATTCAGTTTTGTGATTTCCCCTCTAGTATTTAGGCTCCTGCCTCTTGAGAAAGCAAGGCGAGTCAGCAGGCAAGACAACTATGCTGGAATTTTTGAAAAAGCCCCCAGCCACTGTGTGGTATTTAGGCATCTAGTTAAAAATCTAGCCTGTAGCAAAGCAAAAACAATTCTTAAATCCAGTGCTTTCTGCTGGCTAAAAAGAATAAAAATCCAGTTCAGTTCTGAGTAAAAGCATCTAAACAAAGATTTCATGCATTCTAGTTAATCCACTTTAAAATTACAGCAGTGAAATCTGCATGAACTTCTCAAAGGCAACTATGCAGACTAGCCCTCCACTTAGCCACTCACGGGAGATGGAATTGCACTTCACTAAGGAATCTGAAAGAAAATGAAACAGAAATATAAAATAAAAAATACAAACATGACAGTTCTTTGAGTTGATGTTTCCTGGTTGCCAATTTAAATCGGATTTAAAATAAGTAAATCAATTCATTCTATTCTTCAGTAGCATAATGTAATCACGTTCCAGGAAGCATGAACATTTAAATATTATAAGACTTCGAAGTCTGTGACAAAGAGTAACATACATTTCTGTGCAAGTTTAAAAAAATACAAATATGGAGCACAAAAACTGGATTCTCTCCACTTCATGGTAATTCCCCTGCATTCCTTCCCTTCCTCCTTCCCTCCCTCCAGAGAGGTTAATTGTAAGCAGATTTACAAATCTGAACATTGCTTCAGTGCACTGAAGCAACTTGGAACAGTAATTCTCTGCCTTTATACAAATAATTTTGCTCTATTAGAGCTCACTGCAGATGAGGTTTACACCAGTATGGAGGGGCTACCCTGGTACGTGGGCTGGATGTGTGTCTGAGGGGGACTCCAAAGACCACCAAGCACAGTGACAGTCCTTGCATCCTGCAAATTTTATAAAAGAGGATGGAAGTGGAAGAGCTGCTGGGCTAAGCTGAGCAGTTGTGGCAGAAGGAAGCTCCATTTTCTCCCCCCTTATACCCTGCATTAAATCCAGTTTAGTTTTCCTTTAAGGGCAGGCTTCACCTTACAAACCGTATGTTCCAGCACCCTGCTTGAAAGAGTCCATTATTGTTCAAGAGTTTTGCCCAGCTTCCTGCGTGCTCCCTTAATTGCAGGAGGCAGCACTGTACGTGTGACCCCTCACCAGCTACCGAGGTCCAAGGTCCATGCATGGAGGCAACAGTGTGCTTCTTGCTGACACCTGGGGTCAGGCCAAGGATGGTGCTTCAACATCAGCATAGAGATCACGTAATAGAAGGGCAAAGGTTAGTTTCCTAAGGCTCTCCATCACATAATGAGCCACTGTCAGCCTTCTCACTTCAGCAGCAGGAAAGAAAATATAAAATCCTGTGTGATCACCATTTGTCTCTACATGTTAAGTAAAAAAATTAACAGGCTGGAAGGGTAAGCAGGATAAAATGGTTTGGAGTGGGGATCAGAGCCTCGGCTCCACCTACACACTCCTGAGCACCCAGGCATGAACTGATGTGGGACAACAAACAGCAAACCCCAAACCTGATGCAGTGCTGGTGGAGGGGCTGGCTCCAGGCTGTGGCACTGAGAGCTGCGGCTCAGGTTGCAGGGACACAAGCTCAGGAGTCTCTGAAGGTGGGGGATCTGATGAAAGACAGCAGGGCTTTATTTCAAGTTTTGCCCTGTTGTAGGATGATAAGACAGTCATCACTAAGTAGTTTCCCCTCACACCCTTTGTCTTGTCTATTTGGAGCACAAACTTTTTGCAACAGCAACTGCACAACGAAGGACAGCCCCTACACTAGTGGGATCCAGTTTCAGTGGGTCTAGCAGATATTATCACAAGGCAAATAGCTCCACTCCTGCCTCGGAGGCAGTCTTGCTATTGACCTCTCTTGATCAGATCTGGGTAGTAACATACAGTCAAAGATAACTTTCTTTCCCCTACATGAACAAAACAACCTATAGAGAAATGCAAATTTGGTGCATTCCTTCATCATATCACTTTATTCTTTAAAACAAGATAAAAGCATACAAGAAATGCTCAGTATCTCTTCTCTTCCAAAACACTGTGCCTCCATTCTTAAAACCTTACTTATCGCACTGACTAGGCAGCCAGTGCATCTCATCTCATCTCTGATGTTTGTGTGTAAGGCTCATTAAGCTCGAAACGAGTCACATATGTAAGCACTTTTGCATGCCCTTTAAAGGCAGAACAAATAAACACAGGACTGTAGCTTTTAAGCAGAGATTATTCTGTATACTGAAATTCTGCATTTACTCCTCCTTAGCTCCTTGCAACAGACCTTAGGGTTCCTAATTGCAGCTGCCCACCATGATTACTCTCCCTGTTTGGGACTGGTTTGAGCATTGTATGCTTGTTTCCCTGTGAGATTTCTCTGATATTTTTTTTCTGTCCTTTGTTCATGGCTTTCATGTTACAAGGTAAGAGAACTGTAAGAAGACAGGAAAACAAAATGTGAATAAAGTACTGGGGGAAAAGAAAAACCTCTATCTGGTAAGAAAAAGCCCACTGACAAATGTGCTTTTGTTTACATAATGGAGTTGAAACCTGGAGACATGTATGAAAGAAGGTCAGATAAGAAAATAGTTTTTCAAATCTCTTAAGAGATGAAAAGCTCCTGTTTATGAAGGAATAACATGGAATAACTTCAGCCTTAGTTCTTAAACCCAGAAGACAAGACACACTGCATTCAAACTGATGACATTTAAATTAATTTCTCTATTCCTTTGCAAATGCCTTCTACTGAAACGCAGCCAGAGGACATCCCTAACTTTTCCCCAGTATCCTCTGATCCCCCTCCAATCTGCTATCCCCCTTTCAGTGCCTGTAGTGGTTTGAGATAAAGGCAACTGCCAAAGGGCAATTTCACTCAGTTCACCCAAGGAAATAGGCAGAGCAAAACCTTAATTCTTACTGGCCAAGCTCCAGCTACCCTATGGGAGAAAACAATCCATCACCTAAAAGGCAGTAAGTCTTTATACTTTGCCCTAAGTAACTTTGGTTAACATGTTAGAAATACTGCTGGTATTTCCAAAACCTGCTCTGATGTGACGTTACCGCATTTAATAGGATTACTACTTCACGTCAGCAATAAAATCCTTAAGAATTCAAGACCATCAAGCCCTCAGGTGAGAAAAGTGTTTTTCCTTCTCTTCCAAACTGCATCATACTGTTTCATCACGGAAAAATTGACACATGTATGCGGTCAAACACCTATCAATAAAATCCTCCTCATTCAATCCTACATCTTTGTGCATCTTTGTATTTAGCCTACCTTCTCCTTTACTCCCATCATGGTCTCCACTCCAGTAAATCTATACATAAGAATAGATAAGTGCACTTCAGGCACACGAGAAAACTAGAAAATCCAACAAGGACAGTGAAATGATGGTAATCCTAAGACCTCTTCCCCCAGTTGCTGGAAACTTGGTGTTGGCCTTTTACAATAACCACAATTTCAGATTTCCATGAAAAGCAGTTGGAAACACTACAAAGTGATCCTAAAGATGTATCTGGCTCATTCTCTGCTCCTCAACACTCTTCCTCTGAGAGAAGAGAAAGGAGAAGGAGGGAGAGAGAAATAGGATGCAACTAGGAGGGACCACTGTGGCTTTGGGACCTCTTCGGCTCCTACCCAAGTACAGAGAAGGGAACTACTGGGAAGTCCCATGCAATTCAGGAAGGAGAAATGCTGAGGATGAGAACTGGTTTAAGTCACATTTCAGTCATAAATCTCAGCGTAGAATTTTTTTTTCTCTGGTCTTAAAGCCTCTCCAAGGAACTCCTGCGTATGAATTAAAGATGTGGTGCTGGGCAATTTTTCCCTCTCTCTTATGCACACACGGCAAATTTTTGTAACGTTTATTATTGGCATTGACCTACTGAAACCAGAAACATCACTGGTAAGATGTAAAACCCCTCAACAATCGGACAAATCACTACACCAAAGACTTTTTTGCTACTGCAATCACTCCAATCAAAAACGAGAAAGTTTCAGAAGCATTGCCCCATAGGGATTTGGAAAAAGAGAAAAATCACAGATTTCTACCTAAATATTTTAAAATGTTGATTCACAGGGCAAACCAGAGATTTCTAGAAAAGAAGAGAGAGGAAAATCCTTTGGGTTTTTTGTGCACTTGGCAGGACTTTCACACAGTCAGGTTTACTGCCTGTGCAGGTTTAGAAGATTTGCCAGCTTGTTTCACCTTTCAGAGAGGCTCCAACCAGTATGAACAGAAGACTTAAGGCCATCAGTTTTGTAAAATGGCACAAACTGGCTCTACTGCCAAAAGAAGGACCTCTGACACAAGCAGTTACATTGGTGTGAGGGAGAAGGTGTAAGGCTGAAGAAGGCTGCTGCCTGCCACACAAGAGCCCGTGGGAAGCCCCTGTGAAATGACAGCCTGGGCTGACACCAAGCCCAGCCAAACAATGAGCCAGTCTGCAGGGCAGAGGGAGGACTGAAACCAAGCTTAAGAAGCCAGTGCTGTTCCCCTTACACCCGTGTCCCAAGAAGCCATTTCCAGAGCAGATGGGAAATAACCCAGTCTTAAAGCACTTATCTGTCAGTTTGTTCTTTTAGAAAACGTGGTGAAAATACCCACTTGGGCATTCTAACACCCACACAGGGTGACCATGCTGCACAGGCAGCTGTTGCACAAAAACCTCTTAGCTGATGGTATTTAGGCTGCGAAGTTAAGGACTCAGAAGATCGTAAAGTACAGGTCTGAAGTTGTGTACAAAATTCATATTCCTTTCCCCTGCATATGAATGCAGATACTGGCTTCAGTCACATAATTGCATAATATCTTTCTCCCTTGGGACTGCCACATACACATAGGATGTGACAAACAATAAATTGCTTCTGAGAACAACTTACATTCTTTGGACATTCCCACTTCAAAGCACTTCTGTAGTCTGCAGTACTGGCAGCGATTTCTGGTAACTTTATTGATAACACAGTTTTTATCTCTGTGACATGTGTAAACCATGTTCTTCTGGATACTCCTGCGGAAAAAGCCCTGAAATATAGAAAAAAAGAAATCAAATAAACTTTTGAGCTTCCCATAACCCTTAGAGAACTAGCATTGCTTTAAAATAACAAAATAAATTCAAAGTTATGGCTGGAATATGGCATCTTTAAAGACTCAGTCCTATTATAATTTAGTACTCTTTCGTGCAACATAAGACTCATCTCTTCAATAAAAACCAGTTAAATAACACAAACTAAGGCCAAAATAAACAAAACTAGAACTAGCAAGAGCATTCAGGAAATGAGGTCCTAGATTTTACAAAAAAGCTCAAATAAAAATGATATGGGCTTATGGATGTAAGTAATGAGTTGGGTAAACAACAGCTTTCCTAACAGACACACTTGGAACTCAAACACTCATCCAACAACTGACAGCTTCTCTCAGCCTAAAGGTCCTGCCTATTTTTGTTACTGCAGAGATTCTCTAGTTTGAAGGCTGCACATAAAAAGAGAAATAATTTGAAACCCAGGTCTCTTAGTTGCTGGAACTCCTACAGCAATTAATGAGGCTTCTGCAGGTGGAAGAGTTCCAGCATCAAGTTACTGAGTTGTGAACTTGTAAAAGTTGCCAATTACAGCATTTTTTTCTTATTCAGATACAGCTGTGAAAATAATCAAGTAATTGCAATGATCTTGAAAAAAAATATTAAAGAGAACTAGAGTCTGGTTTGTACTTAAGGAACACCACTTGACTGGATTCCTCCTTCAGCAAGTAAAAGAGAGAAAACCAGCCATAAATTATAAGGTTAGCTGGCACAGACAAAAGGCAAAAAACAAGTTAATTTCTTTATCTGCACTAAAAACCAAGCTGTAGATAATATCATATAATAATGAAGGGGAAAAAAAGAGCAATACTTTAAGCATTTTAGAGCTCAACCCACAAATATTCAGCAAAAGTATTTCTGCAACAGACATTTGGAAATTTGACAGCACTATTTAACCTTCTCACTCAGATTTTGAAAATCGTTTCAGCAAGCACCAGGGTCAAATTTCAGTCAACATCATAGCATTATGGAGGAATAGTTAGCAATTTAATATTTGTTGGAGGGCTTGAGAAGTTAAAACTCTTCAACCGGCCACATGTTTACACCCTGCAGGGAAGTGGTAAACTTGATGCCGCAGATGATAGCTCTGTTGCTCACAATGCATTTGTCTAAAGATGCAATCACAGTAAACTATAAAACTGGCTCTCCTAGAAGGACTCACTGAGATATGCGAGTAGTTCAAAAGCCAAAACCCCTATCATTCAGAGTTAACTGGGAGAGTTTCTGGCCATATGATCAGGGAGTGGTAGGGCAGGCACAGTCAGTAAGGGCTGGTCGTAAATTCCTTGCACACCCAACATGCTGTAGATGCTAATGTTATGAAAATACCTCAAATTCACTCAGAACTGAAAGATGCCTCCTTAATCACATAACCCCAGGCAATAGTTTTCTGCAGCTCTTGCACAGGCAAGCCTCATCCTGAGGTTAGCTCTTCTGATTTAGAAGATACTTAATACTACCATCAAAGAGGTAAATAAAAACTCTCCACTTCTTTCTTTTCCTTAAGCTACTGGGCACAGAAGAAAAATTTAAAGTTATTTGTTTAGACAATTAAAACCTTTTAAGTTATCAATAACACTGCTATTTTATATTCCACACTTTTGATCATTTAACACTCGTTGTATCTTTGGAATGGAAAGTATGGCAAGTGTGTGTACATTTGTTTACTTGCCGAGAAGAAAATTTATGGTAATACTTCACTTGCTGCTTTCTTGCCTTGATATTCCCCATTGTGACGCCTGGCTCTGTGGTAATTGCTGCTGATGTTAACTAGGACAATGAGGGGTCTATAGCATCTATTTTGGTTTAATTCAACAGCCAGGAAGTGTGAGCTGTGCTGGTCCAAGGTCTCTATATAGCTTATTCAGTCACCGCTTTTTAGTTGGAAAGACGTAAGTGACGTCAAGACCGGTAGCTTCCCCTGCAGTCACCCCAGCTTAATCAGGAGCTGCATGTAAATTAACACCCGCAGTCACTGATGGAATAACTGTCCTACCACCAGCCTGATAGAGCAGGAAACAAAATGGCCCAAACAAATAAAAATGACCCTCTCGTGCAGCAGCTGTCTCACCACACTGAACAACTGGAGTAATTAAAAAAACCAGCCCCCTAAGCCTCCTCTTCATGTGCATATGCTTTGGGGCAGAGGCTGCTGTGCATTCACGCTCAAGAGCCTTCCAGTTTACTGACACAGGCACTATTTGAAATGAAATATGAGCTTCAAAAGTGTCACCCAATACAGGGAAAAGAGGAAACAGCCTCCTCCAAATAACCTGTACTTCACCAAAACATGAGCAGTAGCTAATGGCACCCACTGATTGACTAGTTGTTCTGATATTTAGATATTTAGGTTCTGCATCATTTTAACCCAGTGTTTAATTACAGCCCATCAGGAAGGAAAGCAGAGGCGGCTGTCTCAGTCCTTACCATACAAAGTTAACCACACAGCCCAACAGAAAAAAGGTGATCCAACTTCTGCAGACAGCAAGTATAAAGCATTCATGAAGTCATTACTAATATAAAAGGCTCAGGAAGAACAAACTCAGAAAAAGCAGATCTGCAGGTTGAAATGGAGACAGTTTTCTTCCACAGCCTAACCTCCCCAGGCACAGAGTGAAAGAAATAGATGAGGATATTAATTGTGGAAACTCAGACTTTTGTTTTACGAATTACTTTTTAACACCTGTATTTGATTTTCTTCCTGGAGTTACTCACAGAACAGAAATAAAAATAAACTTGTTTACATAAAATATTCAGGTCAAAAAAGGTATAATATGGTTCTGCTCAAAACTAAGAATGTGTTTCTCAACAGTATGTTAGTGCCCAGCGCCCAAGTACTCTTCCTTAAGACAACACTGGGATACTATTTCTAGTAAGGTTTGTGGCAAGCTCATTTTAAAACCTCAGCAATATGTCAAATTTGATCTTTAAATTTTCCTCCAGACAGGCAGTAAGAAAAACGCCCATATTATAAATACCATGTCTTGTCTTTGCGTACAAACCCCAAACCAAAGCCATCATAGGGGAAGTGACAGGAGTTCAAGCACCAGTGGGCGAGGAGCATTTGCTGGACGCTGGGGCTTGGTTTCCCTATCCACCTCTGTAAGCCTGGTGCTGTGCGGCCACAAGTTTTGGGTGGCATTGCAAGCAGAGTCATGCTCAGAAACATTTCCTGAATCTGGGCTAAAAAACCAGGCAGCCTCCTGTCTATCCCTCTGTGGGGGTTTGGACCTCACCTGCTTTGGTTACCTGCAGCTCTGCAGCAAGAGAAAACCTTGCAGGACACAGGGATGGGCAGAACAGGTACTTGCTGCCCAGTTAAAACGGAAAAGCACGTTTAAACCACTTCAAGGCTGGGTTCCAGATAGAACAGGTATAATACACTGGCCTGTTAAAATAACGAAGTTAGAAGCAAGCCTAAGTTTTCCTCCAAGTGCTTTTTGCAAAATGTCTTCCATCTGATCTCACAACCCCAACAGTTTCTTCAAAACCAAGAAAATCCAAATGTGACCTAACCTTAACAAGTTGTCAGAAACTTAAGAGACAGCAAACTGCCACTGTTTACAAATGAATCAACTTCTAGTGCCTACTAGCTCTCAGAAAACAAGCTACTACTTAATATAATATATTCACCTCAAAAGGAATTTGTTTGGCTGAACATTTACATGACCAACTTTTTATGCAAATTTTTTAGCATCCTGTCCAAATTAACAACCTGTGACGGGAGATGAGATGCTCCTGTGCCAAAAATAAGCACAAATGATTCTTTCTTTGTAATTTAAAATGCCTTATGAATATATAAAAAAAACCCCTTTCTGTGAGACATAAAGCATTACTGTCATACCTAATTGTTTTCGATAGCACCTACAAAGTACTTGAATTTAAAGTAGAGGAAGCTACTGAAGTCCTATCAGGAACAGTGATTTGCTCTAATGTTCCCTTTATCCACAACTTTTGAAAGGAACATAGATCTTGTGTTTTTATTTTTGCAAAGACAAACAAAGCTTTGCAGAAATCACTTTTGAATTAATTCCGTTCTTCCGAGCTGGTTTTATCAGCATCCTTTGCACAGAGTATTTTGGACAAACATTTCAATTTTTAATCTCATCTTTTCTGCGAACCACACCACGCTCCTCCCAGGCCCACCAATCTTGTTATCTTAATGGATGACAGACAGAATATCACTCTGACCATGCCACATTAGGCGTCCTCATTTACCGAGTGCAAGGAAAAAATGCTGAGTATAAATTATTCAGAAATCTATTGTATCAGCGTGTGTTCTCTGAGCATCCACCACTGGCAGAGCAGACAGATTATTTTTCACTTTTAATTGTGTTGATATCTTACCTGCTGCACTGAAAGCAGAGAGTGATACGTGAAACCGTATCTATCAAGCAGCAAATAAACCCAGTTTACTAGGTCTATTGCTTAGAACTAAACAACTTATTTAGTCAATCTAACTTGAACACAATACGAAAAAACCCTACCTCATCCCTCTCACCACTTACTTTGTAGTGTTTGTCAGTGAGTGTGTCAAAAGTAGAGAGCTCAGTACAGAGCAGCGGTGCCCACAGAGAATATTAACTATTTCAGTAATATTTTGAATGCCATTATGCCGCTGGATACCTGCACACAAAGGAGCTCATTAAGGATGAGCCTTCAAGATAATGTTAAGTGTTTAAGCTTATGAAGTCTTACAGAATTGTGAGCATGAACTGCTACCCTTACATATTTGATGGGGAATCTATACAACTCCTTCTCCTTCACTGTCCTGTTGATTTTGGCAAGTTGGATGATTTAGAGCTCAAGTTATGCACACTGCATGAAGAGATGGGTCATTTGATCTCAACAGCATCTTAAATATATTTTGCCAGCATAGGGCATGCCAAATCTTATTTGCAGACGTACTGGGCTTACAAGCTGAAAACTTGCACTGCAAGCCCTGGACAGGGTAATCAGCAGAGAACGACTACTGCAAGCTCAGTCTGTTTGAACAGCCTGCTAGGTTCATCTGGTTCAGCTTTGATTACCCCCAAATACAGGCAGCCAGCTAAGACTCCTGAAGATTTAAAGGCCACTCTTTGGTAAATTTGCAAAATAAGCTTCTTAGTGAAGTATATTACTACTTTATCGTAAGAGAAACAAAGGAGTTGGAAGGACTTTTCTATGGTACAGTTTATCAGTCCTTTATAAACTCCGACTGACTGAGCTCTGAAAGGCAAAGATAAAAACCAATAACAACCAAAAAGAAAATCCATCCCACAACGTACCTGAAACCTCTGCCATTAGCTTTATTCTGAAACAGGGGCTGTGTAAATATGTACCTTTTTTACAAAACGTATCTGTTTGTGATGCATATCCTCTTTTCAGTTTACTTATTTTAATCATTCACGTTACCCTCTATCCCTGCTAACCTGGTAAAACGTACTTAGGCAAGGTAAGGACCTCATTCCTGCTATCTCTGGAGCATCAACAGAAACATTTAAGGTCTCTCTTAGTGATGAGATCTGTACAAAACCACTTTGCTCTGTGTATGGGGAATTGCCCAGGTACGTTCATGGACTGAATGTGGTTTGCAATATTTTTATTACAGGTGGAAGCAATCAAGGAACAAAAAACCCCTTTCTCACAAAATCCTGGTAGGATCAGTGGTCAGGTTAGGGCAGAGAAGCGGTTAGGTTAGGGCAGAGACGCACAATTTTTAGTTGTTAACTAGGAATATTTGCTCTGAAAGGCCTTGATAACATGCACTCCCACAACTGGAGTTGCATAGAAAGGCTTATAAAAGACCTAAAAGCCCCAGCATATTCTGTTAAGTGATTCCATATAGTACAAAAGACACTGCAAAATGGCTGCAGCCAGAACACAAGACCCCCACAAGTAACGAAAGCTGCCAAAGCAGCTATCTAAAAGGAAGCTAAAATGAGCATATTCCCAGTTGCACAGCACTTTTCCAGGATGTCTGCACTGTCTATCACGCTTTGGAAGTCACGGCTTACAGAATAAACAAATTAATTGTCTGACATTGTGGCTGGAAACCACCGCTGGCACAAAATGGAAGCAGCTACAACAATAAGTAGAGGAAGGCTCACTGCCAGGAAGCAGGGAAATTGTTCTGATGATGTATGTCAGGGCAGGACAGGCAGATCTTTGCAAAAACAAACCAATAAATGCCGTTAAATGTCAATAGCTTGTAGAGAGCACCTAAAGATGCCAGCCACATGGCAGCAGAGGGGCTGGGCACCAGCCTGCCCTGGGAAGTGCTCTGGGTTTGTCTGTTTGCCTGTCGCTGCTGTTATTTCCAGCAGAAATTCTCTGCTTGCCATCCACATTTCATCATGTCTAGCCATTTATTCTGCAGATGAAGAGCAGCCGTAATCTTCCACGGCTGAAGAAACCCAAATTTGCTATTGAAACCAGGCGGTTTTGTTTTTGTTTTTTTAAATCAATAGAATTCAAAACACTTCATAAAAATAAGCAGGTGTTATCTCGCACCTCGCATACAGGAATACAGACCTGTGGACCTAAGAGCAACCCACTAAGGGGAAAAAAGGTCTATTCTCTTTTCATTATTTTAACACAAATGGAAAAATTTGAAAGCTTTCAGGGTTTTCTCATTTCTTAAAAAGAGAAAAAGGACCAGAAGACAGGGACAGGCAGATATGCTAAGCTACCAAAATGGCGATACTCATCTGCAACTGCAAAAAATTCTCCAGCAAAACAAAGCAGGCCATACTCGATAAATCCTAATAGTTTATAAGGTGAAAAAAGTCCTGTGGGCCTCAGAGGGCAAGGAAAAGAAACCCAATTTTGGTGACAGAACTTGAATGAAATTATTCATGGGACTACTAATGCTGATTAGCTGTTAGCCACTGGTGAGGCTGGAAACGAACCCCATTTTTCATGGTGCCTCATGAAAACACATCTGATTCCACAAACCTTGGCCTAATGTTAAAAACATGCCCTAAACCATCAAAATATTGATTATTTTTTTTTTCTTTTTTCTGGGGACTCTGAAATACTTCTGCTGGCCAACTGGCAGAGAGGCAGCCACTGATGAAACAGGGGAGATGCGTTCAATTTGCTACAAATGTGCAGCAACCAGATCTCCCTAGCAAAGGTACCACAACATCCCTAAGACTACGTACAGATTTCTTCACAATTTCAATTTTCACTGAACTCCTGACCTTTCTAGCAAACATGTCAAAGTCTCCAGACAGAACAGTCATCACCTTGAAACAATATGTGAGGGGAACGATCGGCTGAGATTTTCTGCTTCTCCACTTCAGTAATTTGAACAGAGAGGAAAGTGCTGGTATGCACTTCCATCTGCTTTCTTCAAATTAAAAAAAAAAAAAAGGAGATGAAATGTATATAATTAAAAAGTTACAGTTAACTTCCTTTCAGTAATGTCTGTAGGATGGTTTTTGGCCTGCTAGGAAACTCCAGATGGGAAGAGTAATGAATATAATTTAATACGAATAACAGGAGATCAAAGAAATGCTCTTCTGAGCTGTAGTGCACTGAGTTATTTCACACAGTTTAATGGAGAACTCAGGAATTAATTATTGCATTTTGCTATGTTCTTGTATTTTTGTTTATGCAAATCAATTCTCTTTAACCTAATTTGTGGAGGACCAGACCTATAACCCAATAAAACCATAAAATGTCACTAGGATGGTCGTACAATTGGCTAGTGCTTATCCAAAAGGCTATGTGTTGTTAACTGCTCATCGTTTTTTCCCTTTCTTCCCCTCCAGTGCCTCAGGATTTATATCGCCAATTAAGACAATAATGAGTGCCCCAGGTTGACCTCCCAGGAGCAAGAATTAATTAAGCGCAGTATTTCTTTGTAAAGAATGACACTTTTCCAGACCATTTCTGTAGCTGCTCTCTTGCATGGAAGCACAGTCTCAGGAAAGACTTTCCAAATTGTTATCCCCAAAATGTATGACTGATTTTGGTTTACGCTCATAATTTGGGTCTCTGTTTTTATCTATTGGTTTTTCAGGTGGTTGGAGCAGGGGGACCATTTCCAAGGACAATGCTAAAATTTTACTAGACATACACAGGATTTTTTTTCAGAGTGACAAAGGAAAGACAGCTAAGCAACAGCTACTCTTACAAAGTAGTAGACCTCCTAATAAAAACCAACAAAAAATCCCCACCAAGCTATACCCATGTAGTGACACGCAGATTCCTGCAGCAGGCAGGACAAGGAAAAGACTCATGTTAGCTATGCAATTACTACGCTGCAATTACTTGTAGTAGTCTCTCAAATTAGCCTCTCCACTTAGCTGCTGGCAGGGATGAAAACAAATTTAGAGGAAAGGACAAGCTCAAACACAAACCTGTATGTGAGAAAGAAGGTATGTGCATGCTCCAAGGAAATTCCCCACACGGGCAGGCATCCTTCTCCTCCTCCTCCCCTCCCAGCCTTCACCACAAAGGCTTGCAGACTTCCCACACGTATTTGGCACCACAGTTATTTATCAGAAGAGGCACAGGGACTTTCATTAATCGTCAGCCAATATAAAAATCCCTGCATTTCTGCACAGCCTGAAATTTATAGAGACGCTAGTTTCTAACCCACTATCAGCAACTAAATGTTTACAGCTCAGCTGAAACCATAATGCAAACTATGCCACAAATATTTATATATGCCTGCAAGCTGGCTGAAGCACAATTCCCCTTGCTCTAGCAGAGGGAATTGCACAGTTTGCTTGCACAGCCAGCTGTTCCCTGCCCTCCCCGCAACCCACCCTGAGCCAATGCAGCACCCCAGCCTGAGCCCCCAGCCAGCTGGGTGGGTGCCTATGGGTGCTGGCCCAGCACCCACCTGCCAGGATGGCTGGTGAAGAACTCGCTCTGGCTGTGCCGCAGCACGGCTCCCGCTTGTCTTCAAGACCCAGCATGTTTCTTTTCTTTTTGTCCAGCCTGGGAGGAGTTTTAAAATGTGCCCGATCCGCAGCAGAGAATAATTTTCTGAGGAGGGATGACATATGAAAACAATGCAGAAAGCAACCTAAAAATATTCAGAAGAAAGAACACGGACATAAACATGCCAAAATAAACCAGATGTCTTGCGCATTATCCTTCCCGGTACGTTTTTCAGGCACCTATCTGAATGACTCATCAACACATGTTTATTATCTCCCCACAATTTTTTTCCACTTAGTTTTGACAGTTGATGTCTAAACAAATATGTTGTATCAGATCTCTTGAAATCTGGCAAGTAATATCTTGTACTTACTACTTTATGCTACACTCTCATTCCCCCTCATTCAGTGACAAAGAAACTCTGCTAATACAGAACTACCCACTAAAACCTTGTAAAACGTAGAGTTTAGTGAAATTTGGATGCCTAGAGACTAGAAAACAGAGTTCAAGTAAACACCCAGAAACATGCAAGTCTGGCTGTCTAGTACTGGCAGTAGTCAAGGAAAATTACCTTTCCACACTGCAGCTGAAACTCATTACTGAAGGCGACAGCAGAGGGATGAGTTGGAGCTGGACCAGCTTGGCAAACCCACCATTTTTAAGAGTGAGATGGTGGCCATACCCATCTGCCTGGTTCCTGTACACAGTCAAAGTGCACACGGTCAGAACTGTCTCAACAACATGCAAAAGCAGGCTGAGAAAGGTGGATGAACTGCAGTCTGTGCCAGTGCAAGGGATTAGCAACTGCACAAACAGAGGAATCAACAGACTAGTTATTCCACGCAATAAGGACTCTTAAGGTAACACTAGTTGGAGATATGTATCTCGTTGCAACACTGACACAAATCACACTGAGACGCTGAAAAAGCATCACAGCTTACATGACAAACACAGCACTACCTCTACCTCGCCCAGTGCTGGGCACCACTGTTCATTCAGCCAAGCCGTAGGGAAGCAAGGGAGAGTCTGGGACTGGGCAACTTTGACGACAAGCAAACATGACCTTTCAGAGATGAGTGAATGAACTGAGACTGATTAATCTAACACAGGAAAATCTTAGCAAGATGTTTTCCTGTTTTTTCCCTCCCCTGCCAGACTTTAATCAATGGCCAGATTCAAGCACAGAGCTCATATAGTCACAAGACGATCATTCTTTCAGTTTACAAAAATCACATGGACTTGGGGTAAGATGAAAGGTCTTTTTACTTAGCTCATCCATTTGGCTCCTGGGTGCTGTGCTTGCATCTCTCCTGTTCACCTAATGCTCTCTTTCTTCTTTCCTTTCAAAAATATACATAGTTTTCATTTTTGTTTCTGGACATGTAGCAGTCACTGTACATCACTATGGATAAATGTGGACTGCTTAAGACCATTTACAGCACCACTTGAGCAATGCCATGATCCCCTAAAAAAAACCCAAAACAAAAAACCTAACAAAGTGATGGTGCTCATTCACTTAAAAAATGATGGGCTGCAGAGCTTGCTCTGAAACACTCTGCTTAAATCTTCAGGAGCGCTGCCACTCTTTTGAACCAGCAGAAAGCACGTGAGGATCACAGCGCACTCTGAAGCAAGGACCTAATAATTTACATATATATTTATCATAGGTGCGCAGAGCTCCAAAGCAAGCCAAGCACCCCAGAGGCGGGGAAGACCTCTCCCCTGTTGGGAAGATTCACCTGAGAGCAGCCAGCTGGGACACTCGCGGGAGGAGTGAACAGTAGCCCACTGGAGTGGCTGCACCACGGCTATAAATCTCTGCTTTCCCTGGAGCACCTGGTAGGAGGGAGAAGGAACCGGACATAACTGACAGTAATGGGTCCCATTAAATTGTCACTTTTACAGAGACTCTGAAACGGGAACAAATTTGCTTCATAAGCATTTGATCAGTCTCCCTGCCACCAGGTAACGGCAGACCCTGCTATTGTGCTGTGGCTGGGGGCTGCTGGCTCTCCCCTCCAGAGCTGGAAGGGTCCCCAGCAGTCACTGAGGTTCGCTATAGCTG
Organism: Ibycter americanus; assembly: GCA_035590275.1. Taxonomy (NCBI): domain Eukaryota; kingdom Metazoa; phylum Chordata; class Aves; order Falconiformes; family Falconidae; genus Ibycter; species Ibycter americanus. The sequence continues at coordinate 104,026,065 of JAVJGI010000050.1, forward strand.
GAGTGAAATCACCAACTGCATTTACAGCCAATCAAATCTACATTTTTTTGGCACTACTTGCAACTGAGGTCTCACCTTCTAATTTATGTATCTGTTATTCTAGACAAGGGATCCAGAAACAATATACCTTTTCCCCTTTAAACACAGGTATTATGATACAGGTTTTATTGCATAGTAACTTTTCCCACTGAAATATATTAAATGAGAAGTTTTAAGCATGGCCATGTGAAATCATAAGGGAATTTATACACAAAAATGTCTTTCTACTTCACAGTTGTCTCCTGAATTGAGCTGTGGAAATTGTGGGGACTCCTGCATATTATCAAAAGGAAAAGCAATTTACGAGTAGGGACACTGAATATTTGGCAGACCAGCTGCAGCAGTATACCAATTAAACAGTTACTATACCAATATATCAAAACTACTAATCACAGAATTGGATGCCAGGTTTCTCTAACTCTACAAGAAGTTTTTGTAAGTGGAATACTGAGCTCCACAGCTGTCATGCCTAGAGGTGTCTCCTGTATGTGAGAAGTTCCTCTGAAATAATCAGAATAATATAAAACAGGAAGGACACAACACATACGTCCTTTACACTGAAGTTAAGAAACAACGTATCCATACTTAAAGACAATAGCAAAATCCAGATACAAAGAGGGAAACATAGACACATAGGTATAATCTTAACTTTGGCAGTTTCTGATTTTTTGAATGGCAACTCAAAAATGGAAGTTTTAAGTAAGGCATTTGTTTTCTTTTACAGGAGGAAGAAAAAGAAGATTGTATACAACAAACAAATTGAAGAAGGAATTTGTAAAGCTGACAGTATTGGAAATACTGAAACATGGAAAATTGCATCCAGCTGTCTTTCCAGCTACAGCACAAGACTGAAATTTCACAAAGAGCAGCTCTGCAAGGCTGAACAGCTTTAGGATCCATGCTGCAAAATCAATTGCACTCCACTGCCAGAGGAAGCTAAAGAAAATACCCCTTTAGGAAATTTCCTCAAAGGAACGCTTCATTTGGGATTAGAAAGGACCTCTGTTTCCATTAGCAGGTCAGTCAGTAATCACAGAGAGCAATGGAAGGTCACTCTCGAAGGGCAATCAAAGTATTTCTGCAAATTGGGAAGCTGACCGCTTATGAACTGGGTTATGGTTTACAATAACCAGAAAACACAGGTAGGTTTATCTTTCAAAATAAATTCAAAAAAAGTAGCAAACAAAAGGCATCTGAATATCATGTAACATGTAAGTGAACAGAATTAGATAATGGATAATTTCATTTTGAACACTTATGAAACTCCCTGAATTTGGATTTACTTCTCTAAAATGTGCCAATCAGAAAATCTTTATGTACTTGATAAAAAAAATGCAAACTACAATTTCAAAAGATGCCTAAAGCAAGCAGAACACTGACCGCAACCATCTCACCAGCACTGAAGTCAACACTCAGCCAGAACCACACTCTACAAATTATTCTGCCCTCCCCCTTTCTTCCACAGAAAACTGTGCACTTTGTTGTGGGGTCCAGCAAGCTATCCTAAATCTAAGTTCAACAGATCAACTGCCTGTGTATCTCTTCTCTATAAATGTCTCATTAACCAGTTTCTTTTTAAAAAAAGTTCCAGAGTTAGAAAATGAAAGCTAGTTCATTGCAATTTTACACGTCTATAACTGCTGTTCAGTAAGCATAAATAAATATGGCACAGTATTAAAAAAAAGGTAGACTATTAGTTTTATTGGAAAATCTGAAGCATAATTTCTGAGATGTTTGCTCAGATACTCGTATTTCCTTACCTGCTGAGTTACCTTTGCAAACAACACTTTTAAAGATCATATTATGAAATGTTGCATTATACATGGTGAAAAGCTGCATTTTTTTCCTATACTGTAACAACTTTCCCGACACACTGTACTCCACATCTATAATTAAAGGCCACATGTGGTCCTTAAACTAATGGACAGCTATGAAATAGATTGACAAGATGAGAACAAAATAAAAGCGTTTTCTCCCTCTCTAGTGAGGAAAATAGAAAAAGTAAAATCCATCAGAACCTACTTACAGGAAATTAAAAACACGCTTCATACCCATTGTATACAAAGATGGGACTTCTCAGCAGGTAAGCATACCAGCCTGAACTGCAGTCCACCTGTTTCTGGCATCTCTGGTTGGAGTGTCACGACATGATTTGCACAGACAGCACTTTTACACGTACATATGATTTACTTAATTCTGTTGAAGCTGTTGCAAACCGTGAGCATGTTACAGATCCGGTGTGACCCTCAACTCTCTCTCAGCCATCTGTTAAGAAGCCACAACAACTACGAGCAGGTAAAAGTTGGATAGAAATGTGACAAACACATCTACAAGGACTCTCCAGTACTGACCTTGGTGTGAGAAACCAAGATTCAACTCCAGTAACAACTGGTACCTACTCATGTAAATTTGAAAATTCTTCTTACGGTGCGTATTGTCAGGTATAGAATGGAACAGACACTGCCAGAAGAGTAAGACTCAACAATTTTAGTTTACTACTACTACTACTACTAATAATAATAATAATGAAAAAACAGTAGCTGTTATGAATAGTTACTGGCAAAAGAGCCTGAAAAGACATGCATGGTCAGCAGGCACAAAGACTACATCTATATTAGGAAATGCTCTTGGGAACAGTCATGGGCACTATGGCTGGCTGACTTATGATGAGAGAGTCCACCTCTACCTTAGTCAGTTTCGGCCTCTGAAACAGGACAGCTGCATCCAAACCGCCCATGGGAGATGGCTGCATGCAGGAGGAGCAGGAGTTGGTACAGCCAGAAACCTTCCAGGTGCACAGCATGGCAAAGCAGTGCCCCAAAACGGGGCTGGTCACCACTGCACCATAGTTTAAGAGCCTGACACTGCTGTTCTTTTTTGAGAAAGCCTTCACTAATGGTATCAGGAACTTTGCACAAGAAGGAAGTACAAGATTTAAGCCAAACAACCATATGTCATTATTTGACAGTTTATGCAAAATAAGAGAGCAGTTTCCAGTTCCTGTTTCCACAGGACATTAGCCCTTGTGCTCACAAATAACTGGAGCGGTGTGGTTAGCACAGTTAGAAAGTAATTTGGGATAATGTCTGCGCTTCTACAGAACAAGCATCACTGCCAGAAACAAATTAATTAGTAAAAACAACTATTCTTACAGCTTAAGATGAACTCCTGGTCTATGACTGAGAGCAATGCGCAGGATAAGAGGAAGATGAGATGTGCTTATATATCCCTATAGACACTGCTGCTCTTTGTCAATCTCTGCTCCAGAAGCCCAGTGCAGGGGAACAGCAGAGATATAATCCACAACTTGGGCCCACAGCACTGGAAATCAAATATGGCATTCAAATGCACAACAGAATTTTCATTTTTGTTATTTGTCATGGTTGGCGATTAATATTTTTTCTTCATTCATGTCATTCACACAAGCCAGAAAGGTATTTTAAAATACACAGTAAGACAGAATTTTAGTTCCCAGTCCCACCTATTTCATCATGTTTACTTGCTCTCAGTGGGCTTCCAATAAATATTTGCTTCCCCATCCTTCAAAAATTTGAAATAACTTCAGTATCTGGCAAAAGTTTTATCTTCCAAACAAAGAGAAAAATTAAATCAGAACTAACTGAAACAGATACCAGCTTTTCACAGGACATCTGGCTTTCCTGGTTTTGTTATTTCAAAACCTAAAATTTCAAAGACAGCATTAAAGCGATCAGGTCTTCTCTGGTACTACAAAAGATATAAAAATTCCAGGTTTTCAGTACTACATTTAAATCAGTTGCAACTCATTTAGTGTCTTTCTGCATATGGCATTGCTTTCTGCAAATAAATGGCTTTAAACATTGCTACACTTTACAGTTTAAGATCAGATAATATTAACAGTATGCAGAAATGCATCTCAGAATATGTTTTCACCTTCTAAAAAATGATTGTTGATTTAGCTGAAACTAGGAGCAATTTTCTATGATTTGAGGAATTTTTCATAGCTGTGCATGAATGACAGCATGCATCTCTACTGCTGGCACTGTCCTTACTAATACAGCTTAAATGGAGACGAATACAGCTTGATCATTCAAGCTGATCTGTATTTTTCTTTGAACCAATAGAAGCTTCTACAATTGCATTGCTGCAAACAATGTTACTTCTTTCCCTGATACAAATCATACTGTGCATATATTTTCAACTTTACTTTTCTTCCTTTTTGTTTCAGTTATAGATTATTAAAACATGCCAGGAAAACAAAGCCAAACAAATATACAGAATATTAGCCGATTTTATAAAGTTTTCTTTTATTTTTTAGCGTTAGGTAATTGAAAAATTCTATTTCTGGATCCTTAATTCCCAGTAAAGGGACATAAATATAGGCTTAAATATAATTATAGCTAGAAGCTAACATGTACAAGAGTGGTGTCATCAAAAAGAACTGCTGCTTAAGATCCCTCTACAATCCCAGAACTGCCTAAGAAAATGCAAATCTGTCCTCACATGATCTAAGGGGCATTATTAAAAGAAAAAGGCATCTGTCCCGAAGGACACTGTTTCATAAAGGGAACTTTGCTACGACAATCTCTAAAATATTTTAGGCCACTCATCAACATTTCTTGCAGAACAAAGCATAATATCCTTTCCATCAAACTTCAAATAAATAAGAAAATCAAAGCCAGTTCCACCCTCTGTCAGTAGCATTTTGTAAACCTGTTGTTGACTGATGGTGATCACGGATTCATGGCCTGCAACGGGGGAATCCCAACCCTCTCAGTGCCCAGAGGGACATAACCATGGGGGACACAATGGAGAATGTTAACACAGCTGTGCTTTCGGCACCTAACCCAACAGCCCATGGGGACAGGCTGCTCTGCAGGGTGACCCAGAGTAGATCTAGTTTAGATGCTCTAAATCAGCTGTCAAGAGGAGTACCTTCTCTCCACTGACTGCAGTGAGAGCCCAGTCTTCAAAGTTAGGCAACTAATTCTGGGCCTCAGGTTGAGTGGTAGGACTGCCTCCCACTGCATCTGGAAGCAAGTAAGATAAAGCTGTAACAAAATGACAGCTTTTCTCCCAAGCTAAATATCCACATGGATCAGCAAATCTGGACAAAATAAAAACGGTTTCATTTTCTCTCTTTTTCTTTTCTTCTCTTATGTGTATCTTATCTTTTTTGTGGGAGTCAGTCCTTACAGACCTAAATTTCAAGTTTTATATCAACGCCTATTTCTTCATATTGGTTAAAGTCTTTGCAATAAAAAAAGATATGTGTGTGTGAGTCAGGAAGGCATCAAACAAAGAAACGTATTTTCATAGCTGAAGATGTTTGAAAATATAGTAAATGTGGTTACCCTTTTAATGATCACACATTAGGTGTGATTTTATACAAAAACTCTGATGGAAGGAAAGCTATTCTTCTTTTATGATAAAAGCCAACCTGGGATCACCTGGTATTAAGGTAGATTTATCTACATTTTTGTCTATTGGCATCAACAAAGGGCAAAGAAGCACCCTGATCGTTCAGACAAAACTGCTGGACCGTAAACCTACCCTCTTACATGCTGCGCTGTCTTCTCTCCTGAAACCGCTCTAGGCAACTTTGCTGCCCACTGAATTTAAGCCAGGAATCTGGACAGGATTGCCAGCAGAGGAACGCTGTCTTTTAAATGCCCAGAACAAGCAACAAGGCTTTCAGAGACAGCTGAAGCTGCCAGACCACCAGCTTCTCCTCCTTGCCCACACAATGGCAACATTGTGTGGGGAATCCAGCCCGCTACTCTCAGTCTCCGTTTTTGCAAACCCGGCTACAGGGACAAGCCAAGTCAGGACCAAAGAGCTGAGCTTTCGGTGACAGCCAGCCCTATAACCACTTGTACCAGGCTGGATAAATGCAAGTTGTTCATTTTGTATGGAATTTGTTTGCATGCTATGTAGCAACACCCGGAGACCAGGGGGAGAAAAAAAATTTTTTTTTTCAGAAATCTTTAACTGAGGTCATGAAACACATGAGTAGATTCCAAAACCCGCCTCTGAAATGCCACACAGTTTACAAAATGGAAAAGTTGCAAATAAGCTGAATATTATCAATATACTGTATTTTATATATAGAAAGATGGACTCTGGAATTTTGCTTACAAAATACAAGTGCACTGTGTAGACCAGTTTGGTTTTGAGATTCTAATACATACACAAAGCGATTGACGGGCTATGAGGCACATCAGCCTTTTGCAGTGTAACACCCAGCAAATAACACAAACCCATGATTTAAAAAAACCCCAAAATCCAGTTTAAAACACCAGAGATAACCTGACTGCTGAATTCAACTGACCAAATTGAGAAAAAGCTTAGGACATCAACCTTCTGAAAGTTCCCAGATTTCAAATTCAGAAGGCAAGAAGTCAGATACACTAAATCTATAATCACAAATAACATTTTCAGCATGAACATACTAAAATTAGAAAACAAGATAGCTTAGAATTATTTATACAGCTCCCAAAGTTTCATTGTGGTTCCTAAGTGCATATTATTAAATATTCCATCCAGCCTCTAAATACCTTAAAAAACTAGCATACCAAAACAAGCCACAGAACAGTCTTTCTAGTGGGGCACAGTACTGAAGATTCTGGTAATGAATAAGACAGAAGGATCACTTAAAAAAAAGGTGCTTAGAAAACTGAGAAAGCATTCAGCAAAGGTTAGGAGGTTGTTCCCAGGTACCTAAAAGAATAAGGTCCAAGGATGACAGCGAGTGGGAAAAGAGGAAGGAAAGACAGGAGAAGGCACCAATTTAATCGCCACGCGAGAAGACCACAGCAATTGTTTAACAGTGAAGGCAGCTGAAGGCAGATTCTTAGGGAAAAAGGACAACAAATTGTGTGAATTACAATGTTGCAGATCAAAAACGGTATCATCATGGCACGATGTCTGAAAAAACTGTACACCATGAGATTACAGTTGGTGATGTCACGAAGAGAGAGGATGGGAAGTTCTGTCATCACGAATCCTGTGTCCAAGGTAGCAACCCAAAATCTGGAGGACACAAAGCTGTCCTTTTGCACTAGATGGAGACTGCTAATGATCACTGTGATGGCAGCTTCATTGGAGCTCAAGGGAGAAAGGCAAAGGAGAAGGAAACAGAGAACTAAAAGAAAACCAAGGGAAAGGCAGCACAGAAAACCAAAAAGAACAGGGCCCTAATTATATAAATATGATATGAGCAGAGTTTTCCATTTGTTTCCCTTGAAAAACAAGACTTCCAGCAGTTCAAAGCGAAAGGTAAATAGTCAGAAAGAAAAAAGGAAAAGAATTGAGAAAAGAACCTCATAGCAGAGGAGGTGCAATGCAGGAGGAAAAAGGAGTGAATTTAACATCACAGAACAGAGACTGAAAATCATGTGAAGAAAGAAATGGTGGACACAGGAGTGAAGAAAGAGAAAATGGCAACAAGGTCAGAGGAAAAGAGGAAAAAAGAAGGATTAATGCTTGATTTGTCTGATATTTTAGCCTAGCTTCTTATGGAATGAGCTTTGTGCAATCCAGCTGTCCGTAAGCGAGGCTGCCTCTCTCCATCCCAACCGCTTTTGAACACACTGCTGAGCTTCAATGAAACTCCAAATGTCAAAGAAAATAAAGTTCTTTGAAATTGCACGTAGATGCAGTACATGACTGTGCACCGGAGGGACCACTGGTTAACTCAGTGGTCTCATCATGTTCTTTGCCAGTTTTTGGCACTCACTAAGGAAATTGATTCAAACAGTGGAAGAGATTCATAAAATCCCAGTCCAATTTGTTGAAGAGCTAGCACTAACTAACCCAAATATTACCAGTCTCAAGCAGCCAAGTTACTGCTTTGGAATATTATTTCTCATAGACTAACAGGTTTTGTACATAACTTTTTTCCTTTTACCAGCAGCTATTGCTAAGTGCTGAATTATCCCATCTTTCAAATTAGCAAATAAGTGAACATGTTGTTGTTGTTGAATAATGGCTAACACATTACAAGATGGATTTCTTCATGTATTTTGACAAGTATGGTCTCGCTTTAATTATTTATGAAAATGCTTTGCAGCATGCCAATAAAAACTGTATTTTTTTGCATATCTTTCAAAAATAATGACATCTTAGGGACATGTGACCTTTCTGCCACAGTCTGCAATTACTTCTGTGCTTAGAGGGAATGTGTGGGGTGAGCAAATGACACCACCATTTGTACATTAGCATCTGAGTATGATGAGATTTCCTGTTTAATAAAATCAACTACAGCATATTCTTACAATAGTTCTTCCAAAGAGACAGTTAAATTGATAGTTTTGTGGCATCCAAAAGAAAAAAATGGACATGATATCCAAGGAAAACCTCAATACCAGAAGGAGATTCTAAAACTGAGGTGAGCTTAAATAGTTACTTTCACTACTTCAGTATCTACAGTTATAAAATAGGGGGGAAACCATACTCCATACTATAGTTTTTTGCCTAATGACACAAACCCAGGACTATGATATTTTACATCACTACAAAAGGTCAGTAGCATGGAAGAAGTTGCAAGTTCAAAGGGTAAAGTAAAAATGGCTAACTGCACAGTATCTGAAAAATATTATAACATTTCACAAAAATAAACCAGCAAAATACCTTTTGTGAATTCATTCTAATAACTTTATTTATATGGATATAGCAAATGCCACATTTTTGGCATGCATTAGTATCTTCACTTTACTAAGAACCATACAACTATTTTAATTTGAAGGATGATAATCACAGGTCTTTTCTTTAATTGTTAAAAAAGAATGTTGCGCTACAGTACCATAGCTAATAAAGTTAACTGTGAGAGCATGTGATGATACTTTTTCTTTAGGATTTTTCGCACTACCTTCTTCCTTGCAGGCATACTGTTCACTGTGTGTACACCTCTAATTATTGCCATACACACATGGGTAGCTGAAATTGCTTCTCTGATGTGTATCTTGTCTTTAGACATCCTCTACTTTAGAACAGTGTATTGTGTTACCGCATCCTATGGATAGTCAATTCATGCTCTGACAATCACAGCACTGGAAAGCACCTAGCAGATGTGCCAGCACTGTAGTCTGCCAGATTAAATTTTGCAAATACTAACCTGCTAATCCTCAAATTCCCAATTTGATTTGAGATTAGTTAGATAGTTAGAGGCTATGCCAAAAATTCACAGATGATCAGATCCTGTTCCCAAATTCCAGCCCCTGGATACACAGAGGTAGCAGCACACAGAAAAACACTGAGAGCAAGTCAACGGCCATGTGAGTTCTCAGGGCATACCTGACCTACAGATGGACAGAGAAGAGTCTCAAAGTGTTTTCCCTTTATTCTTTGATTATGTCTGCATCTATGATCACATTCTCATGTTAGTCAATACTTACGGAAGTCCCTGAAAGACATACTTTCGAAGAAGTTATGAAGGGAAATAATTCCAGGCACAATGCTCGTTTACTTGACTTTACTCATGAATAAGAATTAATTCACACAAGGAAGATACAGGCATCTTTGGAGACAATCAAGTCACACCAAACTGCATTGCTTTGCCCCTCTATAAAATGATATGTGCTCCTATAAAAGGAAAGGGAGATGCTGGCACTCACCTTACATCCCTCACAAGCACTGACACCATAGTGATATCCTGATGACTTGTCTTGACAGACAAAACAGGGCTTGTAAACACGAGGGGGTGGAAGCGGTGAAGGAGGACTCGGAACAAGTTCCTCAGAACTGGTGCTCTGAGTTTCAACTGCTACAAAAGAAAAAAGAAATATAATTGAATGATTCATGAATGAATTTTAAATAACTGAATATTTACTGTATTATAACTATCAAATTGGCCCATATCTTTCTTTGTATAATAAACATTCATTTGTCTTTCCTAGCAAAATTTAAGGGGAACTAAAGCAAGGCAAGTAATGACAGGACTACATCCTATAGCCTCAAAAGCATATTTTAAAGTACCTGATCATTTTTCCATCATGTAGCTACTAAACACCACAAAAGGTTCAGCTCACTTCAGATATAGTGCTTGAATCTCCTAACAGGCTCAAAAAATGGACAACTTTGGGCTCATGTTCTGGTTTTAGCCTATTGAATTGTGTGGGACACATGTACGCTCTGGGTATCAATCTTCAAAGTCTTCCCCTGATTGTGGCATGTACCTTTTCAACCAGTATCTAATCTCGAGAGAGCTCTTGTATCTCTTGCTTTTTTTCCACAAAAGATAAGACTTTCAATGTGCAATTCTGCAAGAGCAGGATAGCAGCACGCATTGGACATATGTACAGAGACAAACGACTAAATGTAAGACCTGAAGTGAAAATTACCTGAACAAATAATCTTTTTTTTTTTTTTTTTTTTTAAAAAATCTGTAAAACTAGCACAATCCAGCAACACTTCCTTACCTACCTTAGCATTTGTAGCATCAGGAAACCTCTCTGAGAAACAGCTACTTACACATTATGACCCTACATCCCTTTATTGCCTTAATATTTCTACATGGTCATTCGTTTTGAACCTGCTGAAAAGCCAGTTATCCCTTTTAGGGAAAGGACGTGAAAGCTCTACGATGCAAGATAAGACATGCGAACTACATCTTTCCAAAACATCTGCATTAGTCTTCTGTGATATGCTGTCATCATTCCTCACATTTATTGTAGATGTGCAATACATTTTCGTGTTTCACGTAGCCGTCTGCTGCTGCTTAGATAAATCCCTCTAACTTTTCAACAGATATACAGAAATGACAGGATCTGTGAACTCAGATCTATCCAGAAATATTAGGCACTATCAGTAGAGCTAAATCTCAAGAGTACTAACAGCAGGCCCTAAAGAATATTACTCAATGGAAAAATCTTAGACAAGATTTACTGTACATGATATTTTTCAGATTACAAAAATGATACATTTCTATTAAACTCATGATTCATTGTCAACACATGTTCTGCAGAATTCACAGAGGGCATCATGGAGCACGATGCAACTTCTGATTACTTGTGAGAGAAAGGCCCCTATCTGCTATTTTTACTTGAGTTAAGCTAGTATCAACTTCAAGGACAGACATTTCCTGAGAAGAAAAAAAATGCTAGAGTGAAGTGTTAAAGGCTCTGATTCTAAGCAAAGAAATACCCTTCCAATGGGAAGAATTTTTTTATATATCTAACAATAAGGAGGCTGTGAAAAAACAGAGAAGTAAAATAATGTGGCTCCATAAACTGTGATGTTAAGACAATGTCCAGAACCATACTTACCTTTTTCAGCATTAAGTACACTGAACCTTGGCAAACCAAAAATCTACAGGTTCCTACTGCACCAGGAAAACTTTAATGAAGTTTTTTCTTAATGAAAACACGGATGAGAATGATCATTTCTTTTCAACAGTACTTTTTGGTATTTAAGAGAGACAGAGAGTACTCTGTTATTGATCTCTGCACAGCCATCCTACTTGAATCAATAATCTATTAGTACTTTTAAATTAAAGTTAGATTCATCAAATGCCCTTGAGAGGCCTCAAACATTCCTCGCCTTATTTCATGCTCGTACATGAATTATAGTGGCTTCAAATCAGTCTATGGAATGATAAAATTTTAGCTTTAAAACTCTAATACCAGCAGACAATGTGTTTCATATTAGCTCATTCAACTCTCCCAGTCCATCTAAAAGGCAGTTTTTAGGCTTCCCATGGGAAAACAAGGTTGTGTCATTCAATAAAACCACCACACTCCTGCAATCCTTCTGTGATTTCAGTTTGGGGAAAACAGTCTTTGAGGAATAATACTGAGACCCTTCTGCTTTTTTCATTATTTCATCCTAAACAACCACCAGCATCCAACAGTAGTGTTCAAACCACAAACCGTAAGTACAATGGAGGTCTTGTCAGGCACTGGCCAAGCATCAGGAACTTGTGATAACCAGAAGAGATTAAGCAACCAGCTCGGTCCATAAATACACAACACAGCAACTGAGGAGCTGAAGGTGCTGCTACAGATTTTTTTTTTTTCTGGACAATGTGAAAAGGTATATGAGAAGGAAAGAACCAATGTAAAACAGAAGACCCTCCGTAAAACAGCCATAACCATAAACATACCACTCTCTCACTAAAAGGGCTTAATCTATTAAATATAATGCTTGTATCAGCTGAACAACCATCTAGAGAGTTTGATATTTTTTTCTGTGTAAGAAGGCAGAGTTTGGGAACATTCACTTTTGATCACATGTAAGATGCACAGCTTTCTGGAGAAGGCTTGAATTCAAGTTACACATGCTTGACTCTCACTCTGGCTTCTGACTTACTATTCTTCCTTGGATTTAGGCTTTTTAGCTCTTTATTTGAAAACGTATGTACTGCCAGCATGGAAGTGTAGAAATTCAGTGCATTCATGCAAAGCAGGTATAAAGCATTATTTCTGTGTCATGTGGGTGGCTAGTGGAGGCATGACAGCAGAACCCGCTTTCTGGAAAAAAAGCTTTGGCTGGAACTAGTGTAAAAAGGAGAGTTTACCACCTTTGAAAGAAGGGGCAGGCAACTCTAGAGGACTATAAGGATGTCACTAGGTTATGCAGGGTGAAGATTAGCAAGGCGAAAGTCCAGCTAGAACTCAGGCTGGCCACTGCTGTAAAAGATAACAAAAACTGTTTTTACAAATATATTAGAAACAAAAGGAGGGCCAAGGATAATCTTGCATCCTTTACTGTATGCGGTGGGGAACATTGCCACAAAGGACAAGGAAAAGGCTGAGGTACTTAATGCTTTCTTTGCCTCAGCTTCCCTCTGGGTACTAAGTGCACTGAGCTGGAAGACAGGGATGAGCAGGAGCAGAATGAAGTCCCCGCAGTCCAGGAGAAAACAGTTGGTGACCTGCTGCTCCACTTAAATGTGCACAAATCTATGGGGCTGGATGGGATCTACCCAAGGGTATTGAGGGAGTTGGCAAAGGAGCTCGCCAAGCCACTCTCCGTCATTTAGCAACAGTTTTGGCAAACTGGAGAGGTCCCAGAAGGCTGGAGGTCAGCAAGTGTGATGCCCATCTACAAGAAGGGCAGGAAGGAGGATCTGGGGAACTACAGGCCTGTCAGTCTGACCTCGGTGCCAGGGAAGGTTATGGAGCAGATCATCCTGAGCACCACCATGCGGCACGTGCAGGATAACTGGAGGATCAGGCCCAGCCAGCATGGGTTTTTGAAAGGCCAGTCCTGCCTGACTAACCTGAACTCCTCCTACAACAAGTTGACCCACCTAATAGATGAGGTAAAGACTGTGGGTGTTGTCTACCTGGACCTTAGTAAAGCCTTTGACACCACTTCCCACAGCATTCTCCCGGAGAAACTGGCTGCTCATGGCTAGGTGTACTCTACGCTGGGTTAAAAGCTGGCTGGACGGCTGAGCCCAAAGAGTGGTGGCGAATGGAGTTACATCCACTTGGTGGCTGGTCACAAGTGGTGTTCCCCAGGGCCCAGTATCGGGCCCAGTCCTGTTTAGTATCTTTCTCGATGACTTGGACAAGGGGACTGAATGCACCCTCAGTCAGTTTGCAGGTGACACCAAGTGGGTGGGAGTGTTGATCTGCTGGAGGGCAGGAGGCTCTGCAGAGGGATCTGCACAGGCTGGACTGATGGGCCAGGGCCAACTGTATGAGGCTCAACAAGGCTCAGTGCCGGGCCCTGCACTCAGGTCACAACAGCCCCAGGCAGCGCTACAGGCCTGGGGAAGGGTGGCTGGGAAGTGCCTGGTGGGAAAGGACCTGGGGGTGCTGGTTGAGAGCTGGCTGACCATGAGCCAGCAGTGTGCCCAGGTGGCCAGGAGGGCCAACAGCATCCTGGCTTGTATCCAAAACAGTGTGGCCAGCAGGACTAGGGAAGGGATCTTCCCCCTGTACTGGACACTGGTGAGGACACACCTCAAATCCTGTGTGCAGTTTTGGGCCTGTCATGTCAAGAGGGTTGTAGACATGCTGGAGCGTGTCCAGAGAAGGGCAACGAGGCGGGTGAAGGGTCTGGAGAACAAGTCTTAGCAGGAGCGGCTGAAGGAATTGGGGCTTAGTCTGGAGAAGCGAAGTCTCAGGGGGGACCTTATTGCTCTCTACAACTACCTGACAGGAGGCTGTAGGCAGGTGGGGGTCGGTCTCTTCTCCCAGGTAACAAGCAACAGGACAAGAGGAAATGGCCTCGAGCTACACCAGGGGAGGTTTTGACTGGATATTAAGAAAAATTTCTTCACTGAAAGGGTGGTCAAACATTGGAGGAGGCTGCCCAGGGACATGGTGGAATCACAATCCCTGGAGGTATATAAAAAACACATAGATGCAGTGCTTGGGAACATGGTTTAGTGGTGGACTTGGCAGTCCTGGGTTAATGGTTGGACTTGATGATCTCAAAGGTCTTTTTCAACTTAAATGATTCTATGATTCTATGCATGTCTGTACATGCAAGGTGGACAAAAGAAAGGATGGAGGGCAGAAAGCTGGTATTTCCAGAAGAGGCATTTTTAAAGCAGTCTTACAATTTCAGGAAGAATTCAAAGGAGAAGGAGAAAAAAGGGCACGACTTGTTTCCATGCCCTGATGTCTTGTCCTGTGGGATGTGACACTTCAGAGTCCCTACTCACCTGAGAAAACAGCCTCAGTGCTGTCACCCAACACCTGAATGCAGCTTAAGCACACAGGGACTCTCAAACAATCGGTCACTTCACAATTCCTAAAATGTCTGAAATACTTCTAAAGGTTAGATAAAGCAGCAGATAAGATCTTTAAAAGCACAGCGTGCTTTGTGAGACCTAATTTACTGCCAGCTAAACCATGTTGACAGATGGAGGAGATATTTTACTTTGTGACCAACTAGAAGCAGCAAGCACTACGAAATACCTTGCATTTTGCTAGAAACTTATATTATTAAACTTGTATGTTAATGCACACTTTGGACAGTTGAGTCTTAAAAGAATAAGAAGTTGTAAAGCAAATGGCATTTCCTGGATAGCCTCAAGGGAATTTTGAATACTGAGCTCAGGGTCCCTGGTGGGAAGCAGCAATTTCAGCTAATTAGGGTGAATAGCAAAGTGTTGCATTTGGTCAAAACACTCTGTTAACCCTCATTTTTGTTGGCACCAACAAGAGTCTGGATTTTTTGCCTCTCTCTCTCTCTCTTTTTTTTTTTTGTGTGTGTGTGAATTCACTGCAGGAGTGCAAGGCACACAGCTCACATATATTAGGCAGAAAGTCAAAGGAAACGCCAAAGTTCAACTAAAGTACAAGTAATTAGAACCAGATTCTCTGCTGCTTGTATGTGTGCATTTGATTGTAGAAGTTATTTATAAGCCTCCAAACATTTGAAAAAATAACTATATACTGTAGATCATTTAATTTTTATGTCTCGTCTGGAAAAAAAAGTCTGCTTTTAATCATCTTCCAGGAAAGAGCCAGGAACTGGGAAAGTGGGTCTCAATTGTTTCAATACAAATTTCTCTCTTTCATGTGCCACATAAAACTATACTATAAAATTAAATCCAAAATATCATTGACTCAGCCCTCCCTATCCCATTTTTTTTTAATAAAAAACTTCTTTGAATTTGTCATGCTTAAATAGTTTGCATTGTTACAAGGATTTTTTTTTTTTTTTTTAAACTGTTGTTTGGAAGACAGACAAGGGGAGAAGAAAAAAAAAAAAAATAGTGAGAGAGAAAGAAAACATTATCGTGGAGACTTGCCAGCCTTGACTTAGTAACCTGGCCATGACCCTCCAGCGAGTGTGTGTTTGACCCGGTCACACATGACTCTGGCTGTGTACTGTTGCTGGGTTATAAGTCCCAGATATTTTTACCATATATACAACAGGTGGGGATCACAGACAACAGAAAGAGGAAAACAAAGTCTTCCCTTGTGCAAAGACTCCCATTTTCTCCCTTGCAAAGAAAACAACACAAAGGAAAGAAGCCACGCTACTATTTCACCTATCAGCACTCGCTGTGCTAGATCGTTGTTTTACCCGGGGTTGACGGCATGGAGGTGGAGTGGGCTGAGGTCAGGAGGACAGAGGAAAAGGCTCAGGGGAAGCCATGTGCAAATGTTATTCAATGCAGGACGAATTACCACAACCAAAAATCTTTCCTCATAGGGCCGGGTATGCATCGGTGTTCAGGAGGGAATGCTTTTTATTACAAGTGAACACAACATACCTGGATTAAAAGACAGACTGCCACAATAACTCCAGACTGAGATATAAATATCAGGATTTTCAGAAGTACTTAAGAAAGTATGTTTTCCATATTTGAGGGCTTCTATTTCATTATTTGCATCTTGCTAGCTGCACACATCTGCCTTAAAGCCGTGACGTTCAATGTAAGTTACTCTATTTTAATTCTTGATTACAATTTTTCCACCACTGATTTTAATCAAGTCATAGTTAATCTCTACAAGACTGTCTAGGCCTTGGGAAAAGAAAAAAAAAGTACTGTTTGGGCTGAAAGCCAAGAAAACCTCTAAGTCTCCAGGTTTGCTTTTAGTCTGAAAGGGGGAATTCCACTTTCAACAGGGACACGAGATCAAACTTCACGACCTGGTTTCTGCTTGAGGGTGCCCAATCTAAAATGATCCTTTTCTGTTACTTTGAAAGCTAGAAGAGTATCCCACAGGTTTTCACTACGTGCTGCTCAGGATTCCTACTGTATGAATAAAATAACAGTAAAACTAGCAAGAAGTAGAGGTTATGGAGCTCAGAAGCCCAATCTGCAAAGACTTATTAATGGACAAACTGCACACAAGGTCACCTAAAAGATGCCTCAGACCAGGTCATTTTAAAAGCCATGCCTAGGGCACAGGCTGCTGCTGTCAATAGCTATCTCAGACAAGGTGCAAGACTCGATAGGTGCAGTTGATTTGGCAGAAGTCTTCAAAGCCAAAGTGCTTTTGCTGTTACAACTCTTGTCAGTTAAAAAGCGATACGGACAGCTGGCTTCTGTCCCGTCGCATTTGGGAGAAGAGGGGTCCTGATGAACTCTGCCCTCCGCCTTGTGAGTACAAGAAGCAGTTAAGCACACTCTCTGCTCTGATATCCTTACCCTAATGAAGTTCCAAGTACAAATTTGGCCATTGCTCCATTGCAGGCAGACATACCATCAGGACAGTATTTTCTTCCCCCACCCTTTTGCATCTCATTTTTTTAGATCGTACACTATTTCGGGCAGGGTCTCAGAATATGCTGTACATTAACCAGCGCTGCAGGACCTTCAAGCGCTGCTCCAATGCAAATAATGGTAATGGTTGTGATCCTGCCAAGTCAAAAGGTATTTGAAAGAATGAACCTTGAAAGGCCTCCATAACCTTGAGGGGAGCCACTACTTGCAAAGCAGGTCCTTGGAGCGCTTTCATTTTAACTATTTTAGCATTTCAGTGTTAAAACGCAGACTAGCTTCAAAGGATGAGTCAAAAAAATCCCACAAACCCCAAATAACAACAAAAACAGGCTTCTTCATATTCAGCAAATGCCTTTGCTTAATGCATACCAAGTTGTACTTGCCAACTGAAATGGCAGAGAAGCAGCGTTTACACTCGTCTGCTGCATCTCCCCCAGTTTAGAACTGGGAGAGAGCAAGCTGCATCATACTCCTTTGTGCCTGTCATCAACAAAATCGCCAAGTTTCAATTGCCACTCTGTAATGTTAACCAGCAGAGTCATGTAACGTTAAGTCGGTAGAGTCAGTGGATACTAATCTTGGGCATACAACAGGAGTATAGCCCTCTGAAACCTCTATTTCTATCAGGTGATTAGGGCCAGGAAATGAAGTTCAGCATCTTACTACCAGCACAGCAGAGCTATCCAGATTTGTTTGCAGTAAATCAGAAGACAGCAGCATCTATCTTTCAGTTATCCTTCTGTTCTAGTCTCATAATACAATTTCTGTTCCTTAGCAGTTAACTTCTTCATTTGTAGCACAGATTTCATTATTCCCACAAATATCGGTTGCCCCGTGAAGGGTGGGGATTCTTCTGTAACGTACTTTTCCGTTATGCCACAATCTGGCCTCTTAATTAATCCATTTGTTAATCAATGCAACACCAGTAACCTGACTTCACAGTGCCATTTATTCAGGCACTCCAGGGGCCCCACCTGCCAGTGCATCTTCCCAAGCGACACTCCTGCACAGATCACAGACACCCTAAGTGGCTGCCCAGGCCCACTGTCCCTACCATGCAACACAGCTGGCAGCACTTCTGGTCCTGCCATATTTAGCAGCATGAAGGATCCATACAAACATGGTCCCTGCCACTCCAGTATGTGAATAACCCATAAGCATTCATATTTTTACCTTTGTAACACCTAAGTGAGGTAAGGGAAGAGCTATTCTTCTTACTTTACAGATGAGAAATGGAAGCACTGACAGCCTAAGAGTTTCATTTGCTTGGGTCTTAAATTCCTAGAAAAATGCAAGCAGTACCCAGCTGATATTTTCAACAGCAATTGAGAACCTAGCTGTGGCTCCAGCAGCACCTTTGAAACATAGCCTTACGTGTCTTGCCCTAAGTTACGCACAGGAGACATGACAGAGCAGGGAACTCAGTTAAGTCTGTGCTAAGTCCCTCTAATGTGTGGACCCTGAAGACCCCCAAGTCTGCATGTGCGCACCGCCCACCTGCCAAATGCAAAGCAGGCCAGGGCTGGGTGCCTTCTGCTCCCGAAAGCCACCATTGCTGCTGGCAGGGAACTCGGGAGAGATGACAAAAGGCTTGTCTTCATTTGCTGATCTCCACGGCCAGCTAAGAATTAACTTCCTGTAAGACTGCTCCACCATATATACAATTACAGAGAAATGTCCCAGCAGACAACAAACCTGCCCTCAGAGAAGTCCTGAATCTGCACCCATGCACATTGGTGCTGTGTCCCACACAGGCATAAGCAGCACCAGAAACTGCCACAAAACCCTCTACTCCTGACTATACTGTCCAAGCCAAGATCATCCTCATATACTGCCAAGACATAAGGCTGAATCTACAAGGCTAGTCTTATATATTGAGCACATGTGACCTGGAAATCACCAATGTGTCCTGACCATGTATGCCTGAATGAAAACACCCTGAAACCTTTTTCTGAAGCTGCTGCATTGTTTTGTTGTGTCTCACAGGCATTCTGGGGCACAGCCATCACTGCAGCCACCTCTGGTGCTTCTCCCAGTAAAGTTAGGACTTCTGGCAACTACATACTCTACACATATTTACTACAGCTAGCAGTAAAGGACAAGGAGGCTGGAGCCGCTCTGTAAGAGCACATTCATATTCTGTAAGTCTGCTCAGGAGGACATTTTCAAACAGGAGTTACGGTTTACCCCGGTTTGCAATGCCTGTTTCTCAAGCATCAGCTCCAGTAAACCCAGGGGTAGTATGTATAACTAACATAGGAGATTTGTGTTCACATAACCTTTTCAAAGAAAATGATACTGGATTTTTTTTTTTTTTTTTTTTTACAGTTATATCAGCAAAGCAGTTCTACATTTGGGTTATGTGCCCACATAGCCAGAGAGAAGCATTTACACCTGAGCAAACGTGGAAGGCAGAAAGCTTGTCAGGATTAATTATATCAGGGACAAGAACTGCGTCTGGTTGTACCTGTGTTACTCTCAGGACAGTGAGACTTAATGACGTGCTAGTAACTGAGAACAGGAGCGTCTTTCGCTAAATAAATGGCCAGGCAGACACCATGAGGGAGCCAGGGTGAAAGGAAGTGTACAGACAGGATGGCCGGAGGGTTTGGCAGGCACAGCAGAGTTCACAGGGCAGCAGCTTATCACTTTGTATTAGGAACCTACCTTCAAAATGAAAAAGAAAACATGTTAAATGAAAAAAATAAATCATACGGAAAACTGAAGAAAAACATCCGAAAGATGCTAGCTCTGTAGTTTTTTCAGGTCGGTGATTTTCTGCTTGGCCACTACCATGCAAAATTGCATCAGTCTCAAGTGAAAATTCTGCATTGTTGCAAAACTGAAAAATAGGATCTTCTTTGAAAAATGTTTACAATTGTGCTATCATCTGCATGAAGTTAGATTTTCCCTTAAAAATTAACTTTTCTTAGAATTCAAGCTCCGTTTGCTTTACCAGTGAATCCCTAAGGTCAGATCCTCATCTGGAGCATAGTGGCATAGGCAAAGTGACACAAATGTAAAGAGGATGAGAACTCTGGCCTCTTTACTCCTTATTTATGAAAATGAAGACTATTTCTGTAGCCTACTGATACAACTGTGGTGTCACAAACTCAGCATATTTTCCCTGCAGGATGAAAAATAAGAAAAAAGGCACATTGCGTGGGATAAAACACTTAAAAATAAAAGGGGTCTGACGCTTTTTTCAGACCTCTTTTATGGTGTTGTCACCCCACCGATTCCAAGAAAGACTCTTGACTTGTAAACATAAATGGGAGAAAACTCAGATCCAGTATCTTCAAAATTAAATAAAAATTGCAAGGGAAATGAAATAGTTACTATAATCCCTACACACAGCCAGATATTGTACTAAGTTATAACATCTCCATTTATAGTTATTAAATGTTTTATAGTGTTTTGAAGACTTTTCTTTTATCTTCAAATCTTTTCAAGCATCCAAACAGAATAATTCAGAGTATACTACAGGAATGATTTTATTCTTCAAAACTTGCCTCCTATCCAAGTTGTTATTAGTTTTCAGTACGTCTGCCAAATAAATTTTTTATTTTCTATACATTCAACATGTTCTTATGACACCATTCATCATGACTTTTTGCTGTGGCTTGAATCCAGCATGAAAATGAGTGTTTTAATATCTTTAATCACGCCATACTATTACACAGTTGTTCAGTACAACATGAACAAAATAAAACTGTTGTGCTCTATTTGGAAATGCAGTAAAACTGACTTGCTGTGTGATATTTTACCTATCATTTTATTTCTCAAACTTTAGGACCATTAATTCAGAACATTTTGATCTTTAGATGTTCTTAAATCTTAAAATTAATAGAGTGACTCAACAAGAGCCAATTCAGTGATCAGAACTGCTTCAAGTAAGTATAGTAGCAGTTAAAATGCTTATCATCCCAATTAATTTGTATTACAGCCACACTGCTGGATATCACTAATTGATTTATATACCCTCCTTTCTATACCCATTTACAAGGGCAATTATGAACTCCATCACATATGTTTAAGTGGGTTACATTAGAATAATATCTAGAAACTAGGCTGCTGAGAGCTTAAAATCTTTAAGAACAGGTAAATTCTTCATTAATGGGTATGCTATCAATCCACTACAAATGGCCTATAACCTTTAAGGTGGTACACAGTACTAATCTTTCACTTTTCATGGGCAGTTTGGAGTTGACTCCAATGATGAGCTCCACTGCTATTTTTAATTGTTTTGAAAATTGCATATTATAGGCAGCAATAAACACTTACAAATTAGTATTATACCATCCACAGCTTTCTGCAAGGCATGGTTTCTATAAACAAGTTAAAACGCATACATCTGTAAATAATAAGTATAAGTATGCTGAATTTAATGAATAAGGGCACTAAAAGAAATTGAACAGTAGGGGTTCAGCAATTAGAGTAACTGCCCATTTTATTAAAAATGTATTGTTTCCAGCTTTCGCTTTAGAAGGCTTTTATTGCTCTGCTAATTCTAAGTTTTGATTTCCTTAGAAAAGGAGATCTAACACTGTATTTTCTTTGACAACCCCCTGTCACACAGCCACTCGCTTTTTTTACAAGGCAATGGACAACTGTGAAGCTTTATATATCTCATTGCTTGGCATCTCAGTCTTGGGCCCTCGCTGCAGACCTTTTTTTGGCATTATGCCACCCAGAGGTATGATTCTTTATTGAGTAAGGTTTCATCCCACAGTGGAGCTGGGATGAAACCTGCTGAGCCAGCAAACCCCAGGCTGCCGTCCCCCAGACCATTCCCAGAGGTTACCAACACTTCAGGCGGAGCGGGCAGAACAGCACATGTCCAGCTTCCCAGCCATGTGGCTGCAAAACAGGGCCATTTGCTGAAGCTGGCAAGGCTTGGGGCTGTGAAATGGAGCCATGAGTTTCTTACTGCTGGGCAGCAGCAGCCTCCTGCAGAGGACAGGGCAGTGTGTAGATGGTAAGAAGCAAAGGTAGCTTCTTAAAGCAAGCAGATGTCCCAGCACACATTTCCCATGCCCCTAATGTTACTGCAGTGAACCCTCTGGGGTACCTCTGCTTGTATACAGATGTTTAACACTCATGTAGCTTACTTCTTGAGTAAGTGTTAAGACTGTTCTTTACCCTAGCCTAACTACACCCACACTGCTGCACTGCTGCAACTACGGGGTTATAATTAAAACAATATATTATTTCCATTTAGACACGACATAATAACAGCAAAAATGGCTTTCATCACTTGAGTTTATCTGTAACTAGAAGGGCAGTCAGACCAAAACTTAACCTTTCTGACATCCTCCAGCACACATATATTTGCAGCTTCTGAGACCAAAACAGGGACAAACTGTCCTCCTCCATCCCTTCAGCACGCCAGACCAGGACAGTGCATTACTAAGAGCCGCTCACCTCAACATTTCTGATGCTAATGTAAGAAATACAAGTTTATGGAATATTTAAGAACTAAACATCGCCAATATCTTTTGAGGGGGTAAACAAAATATACAGTTTATCAAGCCGTAACGCTTGCCTGAGTGGAATTTCAATATTTCTGAACTGAATACCTGCCAGACAAAAAATGATAACACAGTTGGGAAGGTACCATGAAAAACTAAGACACTACCAGATTTCCTCTCCTCGTAATTCAGAGTCCTTGTCATTGAGTTTACACATGGTATTTTATATCTATTTTTAAAGAATTTTATAGATGCATTTTACTTTCCACTGGTGCTGTTAACCTGGCAAACATCCCCCTGCCCCTTTCACAGAAGGTGCAGCAGAAGCTGAAAGCTGGGAGGGAGTCTGGTGTCCTAGAGCCAAGCGGTAGCAACACTGTTGACTGTGACTCAGAGCACACCTCCACTCTGCCTAGAAGACCACAGATCAGTAAAAAAAGACATTCACAAGAGACTGGAAATAAGATGAGTACCGCAACTGGAGAGCACATTTTCCAATATTCTGTTCTCCTATTCTCTACCTGCAGTGGATTTTCCGATTACCCTTGGAGTGAGGAATGCTCATAATCTGACTTGTATGTTGTCTGTCAGTACCATTCTCACTTGAAAGAGAAAAAATATGCACACACTGTACTGCAGGCAAACACGTATGTGCTAACAGTATTTCCTAGTCACCTGGTCTTTCTTATTCAATACCCACCTTCAACAATGACTTGGGTTTTTTTGCCCAGCTAAGCTGCTCACTATTGACTGCAATAACCCGACAAGATAATAATATCCTAACAGGGAAAATGTCAACTGTACTTTATATAGAATATGGCGAAAAGGAAATACTTTATTTCCAGAGAGCTGGGCATGCAACATTCAATCCTGACACCTGATGTCCCAAGAAACTAAAGGTGAGGCTTATGCTTTGAAAAAGGGACGTTACTTTTTTCAAGTGAGATTCCATTCCAGAAAATTTCTGGCTTTATTCCATGCTTTAATAATTTTAAATTTCTATATTCTGATTATCCAACATTACACATATGCATATACGTACATTTCACAAAACATACCGGGGGGAGGGGGAGGATATTCCTGTCATGTTTGAGAGATTTGGGTCATCATTTCCTGTAGAAATTAATCTCATTTTTACAAATGCTTTTAAAGTTGTCACAGTTGGAAAGATATGTTACTAAATGTAAATTAATTCAGTGCCATCTTCCTGAATTTGCTGAAGGACAGCTTTAGTGCCTCTGCTGATACCTAAAGGATTCTGAAGCCACAGCTAAGTATTACTGACAACACACCAAGGCTATTAAAAAAATTGTGGATAGTAGTGAAACTGCCCATAAGACTATCCATTTCACTTTAAGTCCCAGAAAACCTCCAACCTGTGGCACTAGTACTTCAAGGAGTGACTGTGACAAGGCAGAGCAGCCATTTTAAGGAATTAGTAAAATATAACGGCATGAGTAGTTAGAAATCGTTGCTTTTAATTTCTCAGTATTTGCATAAGTCTGATAACTGTACAGCAGCATATAATCACCCAAACTGTAATACACCTAGCTAAGCTTTCCAATGAGTAAGTTTAGTATCCTTTTCTTTACTTCCCTTCCCTTCCTAAGGTCTGATCCTGTTTTGTCTCTCATTACATGGACCTCCTGGAAATTTTGGGAAATCTTATTAGCTCTTTTTCCAAACTTTAATTCACCAGATACAAAAAAATTGCCATCCAAAGATGACAATCTATAAAAATAATAATCAGAAAAAGAGTAAACTGTGAACTTGAGATGCCCTCTGAGAAAGCTCACCTCTGATCAATTTACCCTGGGATCAACTCCTATGGGCAATCCCAGTGCACGGGCAATCCTAGTGGGACAGGGGCACATTTTGGAAAGCTCTCACATCATTCAGACACAGGAGAGACCCCGCTGTTTCACTGCACCCCAGCATTTGCAAACCAGTTTGCCTGATCATTGCCTTCTATTGTTTCCTGAGATAAGCAGGGCCCCAGTGAACAATTAAAGCTTTCAATAAATAATCTGTAAGCACATTCATTTGATTTACTGTTATTTGATACAACAGTTAGTTTCAATGGGGCAGTTACTATTGATCACATAAAGTACTACAGACAAACATGAAACACTTCCAGAACTCCATGGATTATTACTCTTTATCTGCCACTCATCTGGGTTTCTTGTAATGGTTGCAAAATTTAAAATCAATAACAACAATTAGCCTTCTGTATACTCTCAGGAATGAATCATGTGAAGTATGTTTTGTTACAAAAATGAAAGGCTGGAGAGCTTGCAAACATGGAAGACTATTGCAAGTAGCAAAACTCTAAAATAATTTCTCCTGGTATTATAAAGCATCCAATAAAGGGGGTAAAGAAAAGAAAAAATATAGGTATTTTAAATGCACCTGCAAGCATACGCACAATTATAAAAGGGTATTGGTAAGATTTTCAAAGTAAATTGAGAATACAACTTTCAACTAAGCTGGTGAGAAGGAGGCACCAATTTTTCTCTTAGAAAATTCCACTACAAGCCCTACAATTTCATACTCACTCCTTGACCTCTACAGGAGTTTTGGGTTGTTAACAAAGGCAGAACTTGCTCCTGTGTAGGGAATTGAAGACATAGGAAAAGGTCTGAATCCTCTTCCCACTAACTTTTACTGGGGAGTCTATCACCAAAACAAAAAGTTATCTAAATGTAAGAAATGAAAGCAAAATGGAATTAATAAAGCTGGAAACTGATTGTGAACATATGTTAAAAACCATCTTTTCTCTTAGCTTCAGATTCATAAAATTAGTTGTGAATCTAATGAAATGCATGGAAATAACAGTATTTTGAGATCTCTGCTAGAGTAATAATTCTAGATAATTAAAATGCAAAGCAATAAGAGAAATGTTTTATCATTAAACTGTAACCAGAGCTCTGTGTGAAATCATCCATTCAGAAGACTTGTTTTTCATCAATTATTTGTTATTTATCTGATGTAAATATAAGAAGGTCTAATTAAAATGTATGACTCCTTATGCAGCTTCTTGTCATTAAGACCAATGAAAGCATTCTGAAGACCATAATGAAATAATTATGTTTGCCTTTAAGAATCCTCTTCAACAACACATGGCAGTACTACACTAAATTAAAACATCAGGAACTAAATTTCTCTTGCATCTATTTCCATTTTCACTAATTATACCCCCAAGCTTTCCAATAGACCAGGCCCTAAAATTCTTTTGAAGCTGAAACAGCCTAAGGAACAGCAGCCTTTTCATAGTAATGGACTTTGATGAAGAAACAAAGGTAATGCAGCCCTAGAAGCATTAATATTTCAAATAGAGTTATCATGTGAAAATGCGTGTTTATTTGAAAAACGGGGAGAAGACTGTTGGTAAAGAGCCAAATACGTGTTCCAGAGAAACTGATACTCTGATTTAATCTCATTTAATTGCGTCATTCCTTCCTCACCTCTTTTCGTCACAGTATTTTCTTGTTCTGCACAGAAATTAAGGTTAGTGAAAACATAACAGATACGGTATTACTGGGCAGCGTCAGTGTATCATGCTGTAACTAAGCTCTGCTTTCACATTTTGATAAAGGTGAAAACAGCCCCTGTGAACAATTGCAGCGTTCATACTGCACTCCATTTCAGGGAGAGGGGAACAGCTATTTTCCCAAACTGCCTCCAGATATGCAGTGCTTCCTAACACATAGCTCGTGCTTCAACCATGAAGTCTTGCAGGACCTCTCCAAAACACAGAGAAAGGAAAGGACTGGGATAAGAAAATAAAACTGCAGAAGGATGTGAGTCAGCTCTGACTTCTCACAGGCAGCCGAAGGCTTTGTTTCAAAACTTTGGAGAGATAATGGATCCTTCTTGGTATGGTCTCAGAGAAGTGAATGTGGCAATACACGCAAAGTGCAGAAAGATGAGCAGTTCACATACCTAACCTGCATAGCATGTGAGGATACATGCAATTAGAAAAACACAGCTGGAATGTGCTCTCTAAACGGAGACAGGAAGGCTGAGGTTCACTGGGCAATGAGGACTTGGGGAAAGTATAGTCTTCTGTTAGTCCCCCTCATTAGACACATTGCACAAGTATCTGAAAGACATAGATGATTTGCCATTTGTTCTGCATTTTCCATCTTGGTGTTCAAAGTGTGAGGCATTAAGAGAAGGATCTTTAAGAAAGACAGGTCCTCCGAGACTTTCCAGCCAGCCACCAAGACATATACCATGATCAAGTAACTAATAGAATTTCTTCCTCAAATGCATGAAAAGAAGAAAGCCAAACAACGAAGCAATGTGAAGGAATACTCTGACAGATAGGGGGGAAAAAGGAAAACCTCCTCAGACTGAAAGCTGAGAGGCAGAACTATGAACCAACTGCTTAAAAACAAGCAACACACACACCCCCCTCCTTAGGGCCTGATCTTAACAATAAAAAAAGCTCACATATGTGTGCCTTTTTTAGCCAGTCTTTTGATTTGTGCCCCAAGCCAAAAACGCAGATTGGTGGATCACTGCTCTCTGCTAGGAAGGAAAGGTTTGTAGAGACGATAGGATCTTTGATTAAAGCAACCCAGGGAGCTGCGCAAAACTCCCCAGACAGTCGAGCTTTGGGGGACACAGGCGTTTCCCTGCGCCTGAATCAGGATCCTGGGAAAAGCATCTGCCTGCGGATCAACAGCCTCGGCAGCCGCAGCCCCTGCCAAGGGGAAGGTTTGGGCAGGTATCGCCAGGTGGCACTGTGACACAGTTTTCCAACTCCTTTTTCTTTGTGTGCGAGTGAATGTTCAGTCTTGGAAAGACAGGCAACGCTGGTCTTCATTGTGGGGTTTTGGGCACAAGGTGACGAATTAAGGAGGCACTCAGGAGATGGAGAGAGGGGAGCAGTGGAGGAGCCTGCTCCCTGCCCTGGTCTCTGCCCATGGCCAGTCCCTAAGCAACAGTGCTGGGGGCAGGAGGCTCCGAGACCCCTGAAAGCTGGGGTACGGCAGTGCCATGCCTGAACAACCTCTATCCCAGATCGGTATTTGTGAACAAGTGAAATATTTATATCAACTCAGATGCTGTTACATCCACTTATCATGCAGGAATCTAGGAATCCTTTTGGTATCAGCCACCAGCTGGCAGAGGAGTGAATCTGGTACAAGACTGGAAGACGACAAGGAATTCTCATAAGAAAAGAGATACACACCTCTACATGATGTGCTGCTGCACCACCAGCCAGCTGAGCGGAGAAGACCACTGGAATGGTGTAATGGCCATTTCAGGAACTCACCACAAGCTGCATTCAGATAAAAAAAATCACAGGATTCGAGAGATTTTTTTGTGTTATGTGACTGTTTGGGAGGTTTTAATTTTTTTTTTACTGAACCATTCCTTCCACTGTTTGTATCTTACAGGCACAAATGGCTTTCTAGGACTGAAGAACCCACTGAAGGAAATCTCAAATTGTGGCAGTTGTCTCTGGTTGGTGCAACACCAGGCAGCATGTTTAATTGCTCCATACCTCTGCTATATATCTTTAAAAGGAGAATGATCCTTCTTTCTTTCTAAGAAGAAATAAAATGTTGGATGTTCATCGTGCTGAACATCCAGTGCAATGGCATGAGCTTTTACTGGTATTTCATAAAAGTACTGGTACATAAACACACTAAAGGCTCATGCATACAATCATTCCGTGTCTGAAACTCTTATTAAAATCAAGGGTGGAGGGTTGAATGTAATTTAAGTGCTTCACTAGATAAGACTCTGAAAGATAAAAATATACTTAATTTGTCATTTTATTGTTCAAAGATCCTTGCTAAAAACACAATGTGAGTCTAGAGAAAAATATTATGGTTCAATGGAAAGAGATCCTCCAAACCATTTAAAGAAACTAAGCGGTGCTAAAAACCCTCTTTGTTGCAAGACATTTCTCTGCTCTCCTTCTTAGGGGATGCACTAAGAGAGTAAAATGTAAGTCACTGAAAGTGCATACAATAGAAATCCCTCTGAACGGATGGACTTTAACATCATGTCCTTAGTGGTGAAGATCCAGAGCACTCTTGAGAATTTATAAATACTCATTCAAACTTTAACCTATTAAACCTACACAAGTGTTGCTTGCATGTGTATATTTAACTTACATAGTTTTATTATATTCAGTTTATATATGGTATAAGCAGGGGAGAGAAAAATCACCTTGTCCAAGGGGAACAGAAGGTATATTATATACTCTGTGTCTAGGGATTCTTTACACAGACTTGCAGGATTGTATTTCCATCTCTCTTAAAAGTATTTGAAGAAGCTGTAAGGCTCAAACAGAACGTTAAAAGAAAGTGGGGTCAGTTATATAAGGGCTGGCATTAGTTTGTTAAAAGTTTTTTTCAAACCCACTTCCAAATAAAGGGACAAAGAAGAGAACATTGTGGGAATGTGTTTCTAAACCACATGATATCCTTATCAGATTGTCATGTACAAGGGAGGTTCTCACACAGGGACCCCATGCTGGTGAGCTGCCGTGAGCTGCCCCGTCACATGATGCAAGTTCTCTGTTCCTATTCAGATTACTAAAATGAGCTGAAGGAAGCTAGGTTTTCCCCTCCTCCCTCCTCCCCAAAATAAGCAAAATGCACAGTGACCACAGTCATATTAATTTGCTGCCACTGGGAAAACAATCCTGAGCAGCTGGTAATGATGAGTGAGTATATGAAGAAGATAATCTAGCTATTAAAATCTATACCACAAGTTTGAAACTGTCTCAGATTAATATCTCACGATCAGACTTTAACACAAGGAAGCAAACAGAGAATCAGAGATATCTGTCAGACAAAATAAAGAGAAAAAACTTTGTTTGACTTGTAAACTTACATAAAGAGAGTAATATGTTTTTATGAACAAGTCCTACTTTGTCTTGTGTCTATTTCTACCGTTAATGTTGTGAACTCTGTCACTGATTTCCTTTTTCATATAGTTTAGGAGAAGTGGGAAAGTCCTTTAAAAAATTTTAATATTAAATGAAGGTTCTAAATAGTATTTGGTCATTTAAATATGTGGCCTGTTTTTAAAAGTGCTGAGGGAGCTCCTAGATGCTCAGCATATTTGGAAATGAAGCCATGAAATGTGGATTTAGGATGCTAACTCTAGGCTACTGTTTCTGACATTCTTAACTTTTGAAACACATTTTGCTCATGCAACGATGAATTAATAAAATCCCAGACCTTAGATTATTTTTAAAAAGACAGTTTAAAATCTACAGTTTTGGATGAAAGTTGTTTACTGATTACAGTTAGGAGGAACAGCTAAGATTACTGTGACTTAAAAACTGCACAGAAGAATCATTTCCACATGATACCAGTTTGTTTATTTTGTGCCTAGAATATGGTTCTCAAAAAGGCGGCAGCAGACGAAAGACATTACTCTCGGTTTGCCTGCTAGAAAATCCAGTTTTGCTATCCTCCTGCCTCAGCTTTTTCTTGAGGTACAGAGAAAATAATTATTGTTACTTTAGAATAGTTTTGAGCATTTTGTGGCTTGTATTTTCGTGGTTCCACTTGGTTTGAAAGGGCTTGGATTTCAGCAAGAAGTGGCATGGGTCACAGTGCATGGGGACAGACTTCATGCACGTGAGCAAAGGTCAAAATCAATCATAGCTTTGTATTTCCAGGCCTATTACTTTTGGCAGTTTACCCTGCCAGAAGGGGCTAAAATATCTGCTTCCCAAAAGGAGTAAACGTCAACAGGGGGCAAGAATATAATCAGCTTCTCAACCACGCAGCAACGAGAAAGGAGGGAAAAGATCTCCTCCTTGTCGTAGCCACTAAGCCATCTAAACGTTAGATGCAATATTTTCAGCAAAAAGTTGAAAGATTTCACAGCACAGTGACTTGAAAAGGACAATAGGCCTATTTAGGCAATTATATTATGCAGGCTTTGTTATTAGGCAGCCCTGCTCAGTCCCAGAAAGTCTGGATAATCAAAAGTGTCCAAGTACAGGAAGGGGAAAAGTACAACCCCACCCTCCCACACAGCCGCTGCCAGGACCTCTGGATTTGAAGGGTAAAGTCTATTTACCAAAGCTCCTTGGCCATTTTATACATCAACTGATATCCTTTCCTCATGGGGTTGCACGCTACAGCCTAGCAAAGCTCTGGAAAGCCCTCCGAAACCACAACTAATTTGGTCCCAGCCGCCCGCCCCTGTAAACTCGCTACTCAGAGGCTGCTGCCAGCCTCCTAGGCAGAAACTGCAAGGGGGAGCAGGGTGCTCCCACCGGCTTGCACGCATACCGGCACTGGTCCCCATGGCCAAACAGATCTGGAGACTCATCGCAGCTGTGCTCTGCTTTTGAGGTCTCAATAGGATGGGGCACGGCACAGCCGACCGCAGCAGACAGCAGTCCTTCTGAGCACAATGTCCCTTTCACAACCCTGCTCCCGAATCTAAATGCTGGCTGTGTAACACAGCCATACTTCATCGGCTGCGTAAAGAGTGGTGTATAAATTAGATCTGAGCAAAAACAGTCACTTGGGGTGTTTAGGGGAGGTGGAAGCATAATCTGCTGACCTGGGCACCTCGCTCCCTGTGCACCTCTGTGCAAAGCCCCTTAGCTCGGCCGGGCTGCAGTGCAGGCATGATGCACACATGGTTAACGAAGGCGGCTCAGCAGTAAGTGGGGATTTAACTGGATGTGAGGATGACTAACTTCACTGTCTGAAACATTATCTCTCTCTTTCAACTCCTTAACTTCGTGGTAACCCCTCTTTGAGGCAGCGCGAGCCAGCCTGGCTTTGTTCTGACAAGTTGCACCTTTGCTGCACAGACTCATTAGGCAAGAAGGGAGTCACCCAAAGATACATTGCTTTTCCTCCAAGCTTATCCCACCCTGACTTCACCAGCGAATGCCTCTCATAATTTCTGTTTGCAGGAGTTTTTGACAGTGGTGTATGTCCATTAGAGTTCTCCTGTGCCAGCAGCTGAATCAAGCTAACCGTATCAGTCTGTGTAAAGAATAGTTGTTCTCCTTTCAATTAATTTGGAAGAAAAATATCCCTGTGCAATTTTTTTTTTGTTTGTTTGTTTGTTGAATGAAGGGGATCAGAAACAAACACTTTTCATCACATATTTCAGGGCATTAAGCTACAAGTATAAAAATTTAAACAAAGACTATCCCTAAGCAAATCAGTCCTAGTGATGTGGCTGTAAAGTTTATAGATGAACTTTAAAGAAAATAACCTCTTTCAAACAGATCTTGCCTTCTGGGCACTAGCAAACACACCTGCAGCAATTTGATACTTGGGAATGCAGATTAAAAGTCCTTCACTTCAAAATGTTTGTTTTTGAATTCAGAAAGATGAAAGAAAATAAAGTACTGAGCTTTTCTCTGTTGAGCGCAGATGTTTCCAGTGCTTGCAGGGAACGAGAACCTGACCCAAACATTGCAATAATCCAGAATTCAGAAGGAAAACGCATGCCTTTTGGAGTCCCATCTTCAGGAACTTTCTGAACATTAATACCTGCTAGATCCTCTCCAGGCAAACACTTCCCACCAAACTGAAATAAGACCTGTGTACTCCACGAGCCTTGACATCCTATTATGTCCCGCTGGCATATCCGTAACTTTTGCCTTCATCAAATTTCTTTTTCTCTTAAACCTAACAAAATGCGGTAGGCAGTAGTCTTCTACTTGATATAATTAGCTGAAACACTACATACTGCCAAACAAACTTACTCTTGTTTTGGGCCTGCTCATTTGTTTTTCTGCCTGTTTAATTAATGAAGACTAATGAAGACTTTTTAAAATAGGTTTTTCCAAGGTCAAATTGCCATTCCTTGCAGCTCTTCTCTCAGGGTCTGTCCCATTCCCACTTCTACAGTGTTTAGTTAGCTCACACTTCACCAGAAGTTACTAATTTTCTTTTAGTATTTGCCATCACTGCACTACAAAAGAGATGAAAATTCTACTTTATGTAAAAAAAACCAGAAAATACTCATTCTCGCAATCTGAAGTCTTTTGTCCTCTTAAGAACTGTTCTTGTCTAATTTGATTACACTGACTTGACTTTTATCTTACGAGAAAAGGAGTGAGAATAGACTGATGATTAAAAGTGCAGTCGGTTCTACTCTCATTTGAGTCCACAATTTTCTTTGCAAATAAATAATTTGTTCTTAAACCTACGATATAACTAATATTACATAAAACATAAACACATATGAGTTCAAAACTAGGTGTTTTCTTGTGTGCTTGTAACTCATCTTGTGATACACAGTGGTTAACATTTGCGTTGCAAACCCATAGCAGGTCTTTCCTCCCACAGAGGGGAGGCAAAAAAATACCACACAAGTTAAGGACATGTTTGGGTTGCGCCTTACCCTCTATTTTTACTTTGCAGACCCTCGTGGACTAGAAAATTTGTGATGCTGCAGGAGTGCGCTCGCTTAGTGAATCATAACGGAATTAACATACTGAAGATGTGCTGAAGTTGGAGACCTACAGCATTCTGCCCTAACCCCTGCAACGGCCAATTTTGCCAGCATTGTAGTTGAAGCCCTGATGCTGTCTGGGATTGCTACTGGCCTGTTCAAGAGTCTGCACAATCCATGTATTATTCCCTCAACAACCATTTACCTTTTACTCTACAATCACGTCTCTATCAATATTTCTAAGGCCTAAAGCGATGGCTGCAGGTGTACTGCTTTTATGGCAGAGCCAAAAATAAAACAACAAACTAGACCAAAAAACCTATCTATTACAGGTCTAATAATTTAAAAATTTGACTACAATTACTTTCCATTAAATCACAGAGGTCTTCATAAAACTAGAAAATCAGGAAACACTTGAGTTAGAATTAAACATTGGTGTCTTTGTATTTATAAGTACTGGAGCAACCTTTAAACCATTAAAAGCCTTCTGGACCACAAAAATTCTGGTTTTGTCATTATTGTCATGAGATGCAAGATAAAATCTTACATGTTGTGGGAACTTCAGTATTTTATAATCCGTTTACATATATTTACCCACACACATAAAGTGTTTACGCTTTCTTCAAAATTAAAAACAAAACTTGCTCTAGAAATCAAAGAGAATTCTTCATTTGGACCCTAACTAAATTGCTTTTCCACATTTCTGTACCATTAACTTTCATAGTTCAAATTACAGCCACTGTATTATGATTCAGGTTTCTGCCTGATTTTAGATTCCCATGCAGCGAAGATTAATCCTATTGCCTACAAAGTTACGAGACTGGATTCCTGAATGCATTTTCCTTTATTTTTTATTTACTCTTGTTAATATGAGTTTCTTTGATTAGCTAAACTTTGCTGTTATCAACACTTGCCTCTTATCACAGGCCCTAGGCAAATGACATATTTACCACTCATTCCATTCTGATAAGGGTAATCCTGTGTTTAACTTGCCCAAGAACAAACACCATATATTTTGTTTTTAAGAAACCTGCTTCTAGGTATTAACAGCATACAAACGAATGAGCAGGACACTGTTAAACCAGAAGATATTTAAAGAATATTTTGTGAATGTAAGCTTTTAGCGACAGCATATGCCTTCTATTCCAGGAAAGTTTATTTAATTCCAAGTTTCCGCAATATCACCACTGAAGTTATACTAAAGTTTAAACCATGGAAGGAGGAAAACACATTTTTAGTAAAACATCTGTTTTGGGTTTTTTGTTCCCCCTAACTGAAGTTCTCCCATAGCTAGTAACATTATTTTGAAGTAAAAAGCTTTGTTTCATATCTTGTTTAAAGCATTTTGAAAACCGCACGGAGAAAATAAACATCTCACGCTGAACCTCACAGTCTCATTTTAACTGTAAGGACATCAAAACACTTTCAGTGTTGTAGGCTGGTAGTCACTGATTTTTACAATTCTGTTTTCATTACTCAACCCACACAAATGTCATATGGTGACTGAAAACTTTTGAGCAGAGTGGAAAAAAACCCACTATTTCACCAAGTATTTTTTTATTTATTTTTCAATTCCCCCCTCCACTCCTTCAAGATAAACTGTATCGAAAGGAGAACTATTCTAATTCCTAGGTAACTTTTTAACATACCGCAAAACAAAAATTTCAAACAGAATTATACGGCTAATGGTGTACTGAAGTGCCTGAGAGTGTGCTAAAAACATTTTGATAGATAGCCAAGTCATTTATCTAAATCACCGTCAGAGCAGTGAAGCATCCTGCAAGCTTTTATGCAGAGTATACAGTGATGCTTTCTGGCACTTTTTATCATTTCTCGAACTAGAAACTGTGGTGTTAAAATACTTCTATTGTTTACCATCTACATATTTCAGCAACAAATCAAGACCCTATAACATAACAATACATTTTCAGAAGTGTCCTGCTACTAACTCTCCCTCCTCCGTTACCAATGCAACGCTGCCTGAATCTCAAGGTATAGAAATAATTGATGGTTAAACTCAAAGGGTGTTCACAGTAAGTAGTTTTCTAGCAAAACAGCAACTTCTTAGAGCAACAAAGTGAAGAAGAAAGGTGGCAGCAAGGTCAGTACAAAGAAATATTGCCTTTTCTTAGGAAACTTAAAACTACTGTCTGGTTTTTGGAATGGCACCTACCCACTCCAATTCCACGTCTTTGCAAGAACTATACAGAGCAGCATTTTAATTGCTTGGTTGCTCTGCTAAAATGCACTTTGAGACAACATGCATCCAGGTTATCAAACACAGTACAAAATTAGATTAAAGAGGCAAAGGAAAAAAATACCACAGAGACGTTATGTAAATTTGTCCTTCACTGGTTGGAGTTTTGCAAGTATTTGCTGTATTATATTATAATTTTCTGTGTTCCTACTTGGCTCCAGAACTGTTGTTAGATCAATGAGAAAGGATAAACAGAAAGCAGTCCCGTACTTCTTTCCCTTTTCCTTTCTCACCAAAAGGAGGAAAAAAGCTTGCAAACCCACATTTTGCACAAAAACTCCCCCCACCCCTCATTACCCCTGCTCTTAATTACAAGTATTTCTTTTTTAAATACATGCAAATAAATAATAATAATAATAATAATAATAAAGCTTTAAAGTGGAAAAATAACAGTTGGGACCTACATTGAGCACTGTGCCGGTGTTGCCACTCTGTTTGTGCCAATCCACTGAAGCATGCTTTGAGAGCCTTCTCCTGGAGCATGCAGGAAGACGGACTCGCAGTGTAGAAATCCAGCATCTGAGCAGGGCTCACTGCTAGAACATCCATACAGTCAAACATGATTCCCCTGCACAGAATGCCTGCAAAAGTGCTTTCCTCTAGGTGTGGAGGAAAATGGCACATAAAAGTACACCCAACTCCAT
The DNA here is from genome assembly GCA_035590275.1 of Ibycter americanus. Lineage (NCBI taxonomy): Eukaryota > Metazoa > Chordata > Aves > Falconiformes > Falconidae > Ibycter > Ibycter americanus. Next base: position 104,062,002 of record JAVJGI010000050.1, read on the forward strand.
CAAACTCTGCCCCTTTTTTGGCACGTAGGCTGTTGGTCTTTTTCCCAGACCAGAATCATGAATTATGACAGACAACACAGCTAAAAGCCTGTAATTGATCCAAATGATCATTTACCATTTTCCAGGCTGCCCAGCCAATCCAGCAAGATGGGGGGAAGCGAGCTGCATTCCAAGTTTTAGCTCCCATCAAGTTCCCCCGAAATGTCTTTAGAGTCCGTCCCGCTGCCCGGGCGCCGGCTGGGTGCGTGCCGCGTCCCGCGCCGCGCCGATCGCCCGCCTCCCCGGGATAAAACAGCTCCGGCAGGGCCTCGGGATCCCCCTCGGCCGGGAATAGATGCTTCTGCCTCTGAACAGCTCACTTCCTACTACTTGTGTCACAGGGAATGAAAGATTGAATTGCCTAATATATGCGAGTGAACTTTCCGTGAACCCTTCCCAGGCTGCTAACCTTCAAATGACCCAAGCGGTCTGACATCACCAGCTCCCAGGATTCTCACACGCCCTCACAACTCCCAGCAGCCCTGCAAAAAAGCGGGCGGGCGGGCGAGCGGCGGCGGCGAGCACCGGCCCTGCCCGAGT
>JAVJGI010000050.1:104062772-104092224 GCA_035590275.1 Ibycter americanus
CCCCCCGCCCCGCCATTCCTTTCCTCCCCAGAGAGGCCACGAGCGAGGCGCAGCCGCCTGCCGCCATGCCGGAGCTGTGGGCACAGGCTTTGCCCCAACTTCTGGGGCAGCGGGACGGGGTTTGGAGCAGCCTCATCCCAACACAGCCCCTGCGCCCACCAGCAGCGACCCCCTCTTCAATGCCACCAGCAGAGAAGATGGCTGGTGCCAGCCCCACTGCCAGCGGGGACCTCACAGGCCCGCCCCTCCTGGGGTGGGGGGGGCTGGTGCCATCTCTCCTCACCATCTCCTAAATCACCCAGCACTCTCAGGCCTCCCCGATGGGGCTGCCCAGGAGGGGCTGTCCCCACCGCTCAGCCCAGGGCAGGAGGCAGTCACACATCCCCTCTTCTCCCCCGCCGGGCCGCCGCCAGGTCCTGCCTGTCTCTGATTAGCACAGAGGGGCTGGGGCCGCCTGCGTGGCCCTGGAGGGGCTGTATCAGCTTTCAGAGGGCTAATGAGCCCCAGCTCCCCAGGAGGGGAGAAAGGCCACAGGCAGGTCCGTGGGGAATGGGACACACCCCAGGGTGCCAGGAGGGGAGACCACGGCTGCCCCTTCCCTGGGACAAGGAGCAGCCCCGGCCACCCCCTTGCAGCCATTTTGAAGACACAGGGCTGCTCCCACCAAAACACCCACCAAGGTCTCTGCGAAACCATGCTGCCAAGAGCCCTCCCACATGGCAGGAGTAGGTGTCATGGCCTTCACAGGGCTGTGGCCAGGATGCCACTGCCAGCACTGTGCTGGCCCACCACTTGCATCAAGCCAGCAGGGAGCCCTGTGCTTTCGAGGTAGATAACCACCTTCTGCAAAAACTTGCTTGTAGAGAAAGACTCCATCAAGGCCTTCGCCAGTCCTTATTCATAGGGACAACTGAAAAACGAAAAACAACAGCCTGGAAATACCCCCTCTGCCCCACTGGAAAGCACATGAGCTCAACGACCACGTGCATGCTTTCATTTTAAGCAAATGAGCCAAGTCTCCTCAGCCCCGCGGACTGAGCACCAGCCCTGAGTGAGGTTTCCTGAGGCACAGGGAAGCCTCGCTTCCCACCTCAAAGCTAGCTCAGGGTTCAGCAACAGGAAAATGAAACCCTCGATTACTACCCGTTTCTTGAAAAGCCCAAGATAGGAGGTGGGTAGAGCAAGGGACGCTGTGTGCACACATGGCACACAACTGGTGACTGTAAAGAAACACTGGGCAGAGACTCACTCTGGGAGCTGCACAAGCCACTTTAATGGATGCGGTGTCCCCTCTCCACAAAAAGTCCTTTGATGAACCGAAAGCTCTCTGACAATGCCTGCAGATTGTATTAACAAAACTTTTCACACAGGTTCAAAAATTAATAAAAAAACTCCAACAAAACAAAACCAACCACCCCCCCAGCGCACACACTTGTTCCCTGAAACTGATATACCCATGTTGAAAACCAGCAGCCAGCAAAAAGACCTGCTGCAATCTGGAAACAAATCTGCTTGAAGAGATAAAAACAAAAGCTTTTCTTAGGCCTCCTTCCCCTCTGGTGGGAGAGCTCTGGCTGTCCCTGCAGCAGGCAGCCTCTCCTTCCCATCTTCCTTTCAGGCAGAAGAGTTACAAATGTTGGAGTCTAACAGCATCTTTTTAAGGACTTTCTCAGTCCATTGGGGTGTCCTCCCCCAGCCCGGACTCCTCCAGCTGAAGAAGCCCCTGACACTCTAATCCAAAAATTATGCATAGCGCTCCTTTATTGAAAAAGCCATCCTTCAGGGAAGGTTTGTTTATACCATTTCAGCACAGCAAGCAGCGTTTGTGGTATTAAAAAGACAAGTGGAAAAGTGGCTAAATTTTTGTTAACATCTCAGCTGGCTGTGTTGCTACAATTTTGTTTTGAGTAGCAAAGCTAAACTAAAAGACAGGATTTTCTAACCAGATGACACAGGATGCACGAGAAATTTGGAATATGTAATGTGTCACCACAAAAATAACTGGAAAGGATGACACAAAACACAGCATGTTTTGTCAGTCTCCAGTTTAGGGAGAAAACAGCATTTCATGTGGACCATGGGCTCTTGAAACAGTTTAAGCTTATGCCAAGAAAAACATATTGCCCATGTGAGTTAAAATAAACAAAATCAGACAAACAAATACAGTTATTTTTATTCCATTAGCAGTCTTATAATGCCATATTTAAAAATAAAACCTGCCCATTGTACCTCAAAATCTAGACTGGCCACTTCTGAAAGTAAATGTCAGGAAGTCACACTTAACTGAATTTTAAAAGATTACTTTTTCTCACTGTATCTAAATGAGCCAGTAGCTCGTCATGTTTTATTATGAATAATAATTGTGCTTATGCTTATACTTACTCCTAAAATCACACGTAATTAACAAATTCTTCTAATAGCCTAATGGTTTGCTCGCATACCCTTTCTACAGTACAGTAATTTATGTATCTCATATTTCACTCTGAAATAGTATGATACTTGTTTTTCCTAAAAAGAGTATCAGGAAAAGCTACATTCTTAAAATGGGGTGTAATTTCTAATCTAGATCAGGACTAACCTTCATCATTGTGATAACTAATAGCCCTCTAATTCAAATGTAATGAAACTTTAAGTATTGCCACATATTTTAAATGCCTACACAGCTCCCATAGAGGTGCGAGTAGGCAACAACTCTCCAGTATCTTCCCCTTTATCTGTGCAAAGAAACTGTGATTTCACATCACCACTTTGATCTGTTTTCTCTCAGACTGTGATGGCAGAAACTTTACAATAAACATATTCTTAGCCACAAGTGAAATAAAAAGCAAAAGTTCAAGTCAGAAATCTATTTCCTTTGGCGTTACTGTATATTTGTCAGTGTGACATAGCACATTTGAAACCCATAATCATAAAACAAAAATTTACAGCCAAGGTTTAGGGTCTACATCTGTTTCTCTGGTTTTTGTACTGCAATTACCCACTGGACAATTCAGAAAGCAGCACTATGAATCAGGTACTGCACACATGTTTGTGCTGGTCACTTTTTCATTTGTACAAGAGGCTGAGGATGCCATAATATGCTTCACCAACAGAGAGAGAGCATTAACTAGAATCAGGATGAGTGCACTGGGCTCTCCAATAAAAATGACTTTACTAGAAGCAACAGAGTACTCCTGGAATATTACAGGCATATTTATAGGATGGAAAAATTAAGAAGTACATGCAAAAATTCTCCCAAAGTACCTCAGGAGAAGCAGACTTTTTTTTTCATGCATGCATTTTACTATTAATCAAATGTAGCACTCTCTTGAAACAGTTTTGACAGCAGAGTAAATGGTTACTAGTGAATGATGTGTGTGTTTAAGCAGTGAAAGCAGAGACAAAGTGATGTTTTCTTCTACTCCCTAGGCAAGAGCTGACACTAAGCTTGCTGCCTCAGCTTTGATACTCACAGATTCCTTTGTGTCAGTTGCTGGGAGAATCACTGGCAGTTCACTAACCCTGCCTCACACACAGGGGCTTTGATTTTTACCTCTTCATTGAGAATAGATGTTAATACGAAACAGTACTTGTCTGCCCTGGAGGGTTCCCCCCCACCCCGCCCCCCCCGACCAGTGATACAGGGTTTCAAATCTGAAAGCCTGAATCCCCCTTCACTACATGTATTTTTTAGTGTTGAAGGATGTTTTCCTCATGTCTCAAGCACATGAATGATGTCAAAAGATTATGGGGAAGAAAATCACTGGGTCACAAGAGAACAGCTGAATATTTAAAACTCCAAGGTAATCCTGAGGAAATGGGTATCAACCCTGAGCAAGAATTGCCCTGAAGAAAATAAAACAGTAAAATTACTGACATAAAATAGCACAAATGACATGGAAAAGCATGAAGTACAGTGAAATTAAGTCAAAAAGGGGTATCTTTTGACTCCTATATGCTACTATGCACAGCTTGCAATGACTGAAACAGGAATTTGCACGTAACAGGAAGAATTACTTCAGGCCTGAAATATAACAGCAACTGGCAAAAGGCTATTCAGTGCAGAGCAGTATTTTATTGTAGATGGGAAAAGCAGAGTTAGTCAGCTCCAGACGCAGAACTCGGGCATGCAACCAGTCTGCAAGTCACTTAATGATAAAGGCTTTTTGTCTGTTTTAATCAGTGGATATGTATTTGTAAAGATGCCTTTAAAGCTGATTGCTTAACTTAAAGGCTACAAAAATAATTAATCTCCACAAACTTGAGCACACAACTACGTTTCTTAGAATCCATACTGTGTTGTACATTCCTCTGTCCCAGAGGCAGGGGAAGAGAACTGCCCTATATGATAAAACTGGAAGTATATCTAGTTCAGCAATCCATTTCTAAGAGTGACCACTACTAGATCTTTCTAAGGAAAATATAGGAATCTCCAGTGACTGGCAAAGTATAACTCACCCATAGGTCCTCTAATAGCCTGTTCTCTAACAGGAAATCACTTAAGCATTAAAGCATGAGATTTAATATCCCTTCCAAATTTGTTTTTGGTAATAACCCTGATATTCTAGATATTCGTATATAGCCAATATCTTTTTGGACTGTGATAGATTTGTAGCTCCATGACACAGGAGGAGGTAGTAAGTTATTGGGCTTTGAGACAAACAAGGATAAATATTTTTTGAAAAACACTGTAAAACTCATCCACGTTGCAAATAAAGGAGAGCACAGACCAAACTGCACCTCTCTGAGGCCCCAAAGGCTGACTGCTGTAGGCTCCAGAAAGGTTGGCAAGGAGGCAATGACATCATGTGCCTAAAGAGGGGATGACATGTATTTTGAAGGACATAAAAAGAAAAAGCATTATTACATTAAAAGCTGGCTACATACTGAACTACACTTGCTGTTTAGGAGGATCCTGCAGTGCAAACACCGCTACTAAATGGTTGTCAGAAAACAACATAAGTGAGGGGGGAAAAAAAGTTTGTTTCATTTTGTTTTCTTTTTAAATGACCAGAAACTGCTGTTTCAAGGTTTAGCCAAGAAAGAGATTTTTACTGCTAGCCTATAAATCCCTCAAACATAGAGTTATAATGGAAATGCTGAGGTAACCGGAGTTCCACGCATGGTACTGACACATTGCATTATATAATCCAGGGAGAATGAGGGCTAGGAGATCTATAAAACATAAGTAGAAGCAAGATGTAGGACAGAGCAGAAGAGCAAGTAGAAATATTGAATATTAAACTGCAGAGAATACTACTTCTAACAATAAAGTTTCCTATATGCTGAATATGCTCGTGGTTGGCTGAAGGAGAAAGAGCATACAGCTCCATTAAAAACAAAATAGAGACTCCGAAAGGCTATTCGAGTAACTGTTTGGTTTCTGCCTTTTTGGGGGGAGGGGAAAGAAAAAGAAAGTTACCTAACAAAAGGGTAGTATTTCTTGATGTTCTGATATCCTGAAAGGTGTCTCACAATGTGTAAATAAGTAACATTAGAAAATGCAAAATCAATGGAGTTCCAAACATAGACAGCTTACCACCCTAGCTGTAATCAGAATCAGAATCTAAACTGGAACAACAGTATTTCTAGAGGTTCTAATGGCAGCTTAAACTCTTAGTGAAAAGTTTGCTCTAGTGGCTTTCCAACAAGTGACCAAAGTTACCAAGGAATTACTGGAACTACAGCTCAGTGCAGACATATACTCTAACAAAGACTAAACCTTACTTAAGCGTTATTTAACTTAAGACAGACTTAAGCAGCATTTAAGGCTGCTGCTCGGAAAACCCATATAGAGGGATCCCAGATGCCAGCAATAGCCAAAACACACTTGCACAGAGCTCTGGACACAAAGCCTGATGCAGATCAGATTGTATCACGCCATTAGTGTAACGGCCATAGATCCACAGCTCCACAGTTTGACACGTTATTCATGATAATCCATTTCCCACTTAGCTAGTTCCCAAACCTACACCAAACACTGAAAAAAACAGTCCAATATCCTATCTATGGGCATCTTCAAAAGCAAAATGAAGGAGTGACTGGAAAATGTGCTAGTATAGCTACTTGGCTAGCAGAGGTAATGACAGCAATGACAATGTGGTGGTATCACCTGAAATCTGCTGGTAATAATGGCCATTGAGCCAACCCCTCTACTCCGCCTGTTGCCCTAAAGCACTGTACAATCACACCTTTGTTTTATCGTGCAGATGTACTTTCCATTTGGGTACAGTCTGGGGAACAGCCTGCACGGTTTTTTGCTGTAAATGAGGCAGGATTACCCAGAAACTGAGGTACATATTTGGCAAACTGGCGTCCCTTTTCTTTTGTGGAGTATGTGCCATCAATACTGTGTGAATTAACTGAGGGCACATGTCCTCCCAGGAACATTATCACTGTAACTTTACTGATGTAGCCTGAAAAGTAAATTTTGCTAACAGGGTCAGTTTTACAAGCATACAGGTTACATAGTGTAACTATTGCTGAGTGGGTAAGGGATTCTGTATATCCCTTTTGTGCTACAATAACTATCCACAACTGGGCTGCTGCAGGTACAACCCTTTCAAAAAGAAAAGATCATCTTCTCACCCTAAGCTGTTACACCAATGTAACATTCAAAGGTAGACAAGATCTCAGCAAAAAACAGGCTGGACTGGACTTCACTTGCATTCAGGACAAGCAGTGGCAGCATGAATGATGTCCAGTCTAAAATGCTTGCAAGATGTTTCCTGGTTTTCAAACTCTACTAGAACACACCTATCAAATTGTTCTTTGGTGCATTCCTCAAATTCTACTTGACTTCTGCAATTTAAGTCCACAAAGAAAAATCTGCATGGCCTCAACCTGCTTCATTAAGGTAGTCCCATATGATTACACAGATCTGCAAATTTCGATACCCACGGTGTACAAGATTTCCAATACTGGGCCATAGAAGAGACTGAATGTCCAGGCATATTATGGTTGTGCTCAGGGAATCATGATTGACGCACATGCTTTAATCAAAGAGGACTGACAGAGCTGAGGTGCAGTTAAGAGACTGTGGTGGCCAACAGCATATTGCCCCAGCCATTATGCAGTATCATGAATTTTTTGCCCTTATGGGACCTTTGTGCCACATGTAGTGAAGGATGCACAAGGTGGTCTCTAAGCTTGCAATGTAGCATAACAGGCTTGACAGGTCTATAAAACTATCAAATTTCTTCTGCATAAACCAAACCAAAAATTTTCATTTCAGTTTCTTGAGCCTTCTCCTAACAATTCTGCATAGACACTGCCATCACACACACACAAAAAATTCCTTTTCATTGATACACAGCGTTGGGCAAACATCTTCAAGAACAGTCTCCTCATTCATGGGACACAGATCTTCCATGTATTCTGATCAGGCTATCAGAAGAACAGACTTTGCCCATCTTTACATGGATATGTACAAAGAAGAATGTGTGGAAGGAAACTCTTTCCTTTGCAGAAAGGCTCCAAGATCCTACCCTTGCTGCATCCATCCATTCTGTCTTTGGCATGAAGTATCCCAAAGGATATGCCAGAAGACAGGGTTGTGGCCCAACTTCTTCCAGGAATTCTTGAGATTGATGGATGGGGAAAGTAAGCCTCAACCCATAGGAGGTTTAGTAACAAGAATGAGGCATGTGCACATTCCCAACATTAAGACACCTGTTGGAATTCTCAAAAAGTACAGCATCATGTTATCTACAACTAGTTCCTAAATGACTAAACTAAATGACAGGTTAGTGAATACATGTTATTTAAAGACCCTTACAAGTTAAAGGTCCACCTGCTGGATTCCTAAATTTGTCTGAAGCTTGTATATATATATATATATAATAATTTTTTTAATCAACTTACTGAGAGTACAGGCGCACACCACTGACACTCAATACTATTCTGCTAGCTGAACAATGCAGGAACATTATGTTACTCAGAGGCAGGACTGCATAAGCACGTAAGAAAGGCTAAGAGTTTTGCCAACACAAATTACCAGGCAGAACCCCACTGGAAAAAATAAGGCAAAAAGATATAAGTGAAGTGTAAAACTTACTGAGAATTGAACGACATGTTGACAAATAACACTCCACTCTCTTGCTTCCTATCAGAACCCAACAGCTGAAGCAGAGATGCCTAAGTAGTGTTTTTACAGGGTAAGCTTAGTCTCTCCCTCATCTTATCAGTAGCCTTCAAAGGGACCGTGGGTGGATGTTCTCCAGGAAAAAAGAAAAAAAGACAACAAAAAAACCGCTCAGAAGTGCCACCTCTTCCATACAACTATATTGGCGCAACCACAGAGGCTCTGCTTGAGCTGTGAGACTTTGAGAAAATACACCTGGCTCTTCTAAAGGAGAAATTAAAGAATTCATGCATCAGTCCTCAAGCCTTGAGTGGCTTTAGAGAAAAGGAATAGCTAAAGAGAGAGTCTAATCAGGACGCAGGGAAAATCAATACTGGCTTCTTGAAATACCTTAGGCAGGAAGGAACAGCTTAAGGTTGAGACATTTAGCCACTCTTTCTGTACAAGCAAATGCACTGAAGGCTGCATGCACAGGTGAGAACAAAAAGGCAGGAGGCTTTCTGGAGGACTGAAAGTGAAGCAATGCATGTGCTACCCTGAAGTTCTTTGGGAAATCGCATCTTTTAAAAGTTCCCTAGTTTGGTGCATGAGATCTTTCTACGCGCTACTCAAAGTTGTCCAAAGTAACATTTTCAGGGATAAATGCACACCATTGTACTGTTATTTTCTGACTTTGGTGTGAAATACAATTATTTAAGACTCGGTGGGAGAGTATGAAAGGAGCAGGAGTGTAATTCCAGTTCAGAAAAACTCCAATAAATGACAACACATAAGAAACACAAGATAGATGCATTGTATTGTGGCGCTGAGTCTCATTGGCTGCAAACCCTGACTCTCCCAGCAGGACTCAGTTACATAGCAACTCCTGAGGGCAGATTAACCCTTTCCCAGTTAACCTATCTGGCATGATTTAAGAGACCTTTTCCTCCTCCCGCTTCAGAATAATTTCATAGGTTTGCAAAAATTGTTTGAAAAAAATGAGTCGAGTGCTACTAGGGTAAAAGCAAAGCTATTTGACTCACCACAGGATACTGATGGTACAATGAACGGAGAATGCAGGGAATTCGGGTCAGTCTAAAATATATTTTATATCATCAGGTGTTGTGACACATGCAAAACATACAACGTATTTTTCATAAAATGGTTCATGCTTAGTCTGTGGGGATCCTATCTGGACCGCATTTATGATGTATCAATGGTTTCTCACCCAGATCCTCTCCACCCATTGACTTCTGTCTAGATGATTACTGAAGCATTAAAAAGCCCTCAGCTGGCAGAGGTAGTACTTAATTAATCTACAAGAGAATTTTTCACCATCACAGAATGTGTTGCTTTCATCCAGAATTGTACAGGCTGCCTACTGTAAACTCTTAAAAAACTCCTGCAAGTCTTAGGATACTAGCTGGTGTTTTTCCTAATAACCCTTTCTAATTAATGGCATCAAGTAATTACATGAGAATCTCAATTTATTTCATTACAGAATTTCCCTATTTTGTTTTTAGAATTGCATTACATTTATGTGTATATACATTAAATATAAGCATCAATATTACATACAGTTAGCATAATATTATTCCTGTTTTCCTGGTTATCAAGAATAACAAAATTTGAACCTAAAAATGTCAATATCTAGGACAAAGACTGCTAAAGCTCTCTATTTTTAAAATGTTACAATTCAGCCCCGTTAGTTTCCCCCCTTGTCAGAGAGCAAGACGGACCTTAGGGACCAGGAAGGGCACACGTCCTCACTCAGGGTGCACCTCGTGCGGTCACACTTCACTGCTGTGAGCCACAGCTGCATACTATTAGGAAAAAGGAGCTACTAGGTTTCCAGTGGAAAAAATAAAGAGATCAGAGTGATGTGATATACACATTTCTGACCATCTTCTGGTCACAGTAAGCGAGAACCATCTACCTCATTTCTTCTTTTCATTCTTTTTACACCCAGAACTGGACTTACGGTACCATGGGTGCTAATCAAGGCTAGAAAAGGGCAAGCACCACTGACACTGTCCCATTTCAGACAAGCAGGGTAAGACTATACCTTTCCTGTCCTCAGTAAGACCCAGGGACACTCTCAGCTGAGGGTTTAAAGGAGAAAAGCCTTGAACCAAGTGTTCTGCTCCTCTTCCCTCACCCACCATTCTCACACATGGACACAGCCAGTCCTGTAATGCACACCTCCCACCAACATCTCTTCATGAAGGAGAGTCACTGCTCAGTAGCAGCTCCTGAGCCCCTCCCATTTAGGCCAGGAGTAGTCAGAAGAAACCAGAAATTAATTTGCTCAAACAACACACAGAATTGTTTTAAAGTTTCTTTTTTTTTCTTAATTGCTGTAAAAAAATAGGTAATCTCTGTATGTTACTAAAAGGAATATCTATGTGTTTAAGATACGCCTCGCTTTTCTAAACTTTTCACACTCTAAAAGTTCATCTGTATTTTCTTTGTGTGGTTCTCAAAACCACATATAAATCCAAATCGGACAGAAACATACCATTGTAGAACATATTTATTATTTAATTTGGCTTCTTGCATGATATCCTGAAAGCTCCTCTTGAATAACTTAGTGGCTGACTTTATAAAACTATCAATATAGTGGATGGGAGATTGGTCCAAAAACAGGTACTTCAGAAATACTTTGTGGTCCAAAAATTAAGTAGCAAGAATAAATTTAATTTCTTATTGTGGATTTTTAAAAAAAGTTCATATTTTGCTATTATTCATCTAAAACTATCACTGATGCCATTAGAAATGTAGCCTCTAAAAGTGTAAAAACCTGAAGGACTAAGTTCAATATCCTTATGCTCTGTTGAAGGTACCTTTTCATATTAATGCCAACACACACCTATCAAATACTTGTGTTCTTCATTAAACTAATGCCTTCCTGCATAATGAACAAGATGGTACAAAATGTAGGTGTATTCCCATGTCCTGCTACTAAGGTAGGTGATACCAAAATAAATTTTCAACCATATCATTAAATCAATCTCCAGTATTACTGCATCAGTACTATAACCATAATTAACTAGCTGCAGGTCAAATTTCTAATAAATCTTTAGAAATTAAATGTATAATTTGTCAAAACCATATGCCTTCATAAATTGATTATTCAGAATTTAGAAGCTTTTTAATTAGGAAGAAATTTATGCAATACCATGTGTAATAATTACGAATCAGCTCTTCTGTGATATTTTTGTACATCAGCAAAAATTAAAACATTGGAAAACATTACCAGGTCATTGCAGTATTTCAATGTCAAAAGAAACACACAGTTTAAATGTAGAGGTTAAAGATACTTTCCCGTATCTTTTACATCTTATATAGCTTTATGATCTCAGGACTGGAATCATTAACCAAATACAAAATCAATGAGAAAAAGATCTAATCTGACCATTTTCAAGTGCAGAGTCACTAAAAATGATTTATGCCACTGTAAGACTTTTCTACCATGGTTCTATAGTTTTACTAAACAGCATATATTCTAAGTCAAACTTCCATTTTATGCTATGCTAAACAGTATTTTCTTCTCTTGACTCTTCCAGCTAAAATTCTGAAAGCCTTTAACATTTTAAAAATGTCGCCTTTGTAACAACCATCAGGATGAGGGATACAACCCTGGTTGCGAAATGGAAAACTACAGAAAAAGAAAGTTAAGTGATATTCGTTCACAGCACACAAGAAGCAAAAACTGTACCCCAGCTCCGCTGCACTCCCTTCCCTTGCTTTCACCATGGGCCTATTCAGACTCTGCACCCCCACAAGGGCTCTGGGTACTTCTATCAACATTTCATAGGAGAAGATTTTTTTTGACAGAGAACACAAAAGCTGCTTTGTTGGAAGTCTGGACACTTTTTTTCTACCTAATAAAAACATGAATAGAAGTGGGACCTCAGCAAGCATATGGCAGAAAGTCTGGACTAACTGAAAAGAGGGGCCTAGAAGAGTTTGCTCTCTGTCATTCCCCAACGTGTTTACTGCCGAATGTATATGGTGTAAATAAGGAGTATGCAGAGTGGGCCATAATGGAACATTGTTTATGTGCACATCCTGGCAAATGCATATACAGCACGGAGACTATTTCCAAGCAGAACATAAACACAAAGGGGGAGTGATGACAAACAAGTATTCCAAGGCAAGAAAAATGTTATTCCATATACAAACCAAACAAACTAAAGTGGTTTCTCCCCTGCTAGGATCCAACTGGCAGCTCTCAGCTGCACACACTATGTAGCTGTTAAAGAAATGAGAGACGTTCCAGGCTTACTGGTTGGCTTTCTTTTTCTTAAGCGACCTTATTATGCTCCCAATATTAAAAAGAAAAACACAGTTAAGATTTTATTTTACTCTCGTGCAAAAACACAACAAAACAAAACAGCCCTTTCTTTCAGCCTGAATAAGAGCTGGGGAGATAGAGTTGATGCCAAGAAAACACCGTAAGGAGTTAAGCCACAGCTTCCCTATTCCGAGTTCCCCCTGAAAGATACAGTGATGGTTCTTTCTTCTGAAGGTCTCTCCCACAAACCTATTACATGACTTTATCAAGTGCCACCAGTATGACAATAACTTAGAGGTTTTGTGCTCCTGGCAGATTTTTTTTCCTTTTAATCATTACTCATAAAAAGGAGGAGGGTTTAGAAAACCCAAGTCCCTGCAATTTCAAGATAGCAAACCAGGGGATGAACTTTTTTTGTGTGTGCTTACTTCTGGAGAATAGAATACTGTGCTTTGACAGCTGCTATGTAAATAAATGGGTGCAATTTTATTCCTTTAAAACTAACTTCAAACACATATCCAACTAAAGGAGGATAAAGATGACAAGTAGGAAAACAGTAGAGCAACATCAAGAACCATAGAAAGCCAACTGATGAAGCAGAGATTTCTGTGTAATTAATAGGCCTCTTTAGGCTATTAGACACTGGAAGCAAGAGGCTTTAGTAAGGATTATACGAGCTCCAGAACAAAAATACTTTGTGACATCCTTCACAGAGACGCAAAGCCAGCCTGTGATTTTAAACTATTTCAAGATCCTCAGAGCATGCCTCACTTTCTCCAAAGGTCTAGATCTAGGCTCAAGAAAGCATGAAATGTAAGTTCAGAACTGGGACCTGCACTTGCACGTAAGATTTCTGCTAGTCTGTAAAAACCTGGATCTAAACGTTCCATGCTCAGATTTTATGAACTCTTGGGGCTTGGGTGCATCACTCATTGGGAAGAGATAAAGCCCACACTGGGAACATTTGTAGCACCTCTACAATATACAGACAGTCCTTTAATGGAACCGCATTGCTGTGTTCTTTGATTGTCCTTTTTTCCAAAACCTTATCAGTCTCATTATACAAGCCCAAAACAACCCTCACAAAGCCTCTCACTCATCACCAGTTTAACATTACTTCTTTCAACATCACATTTTATGAATCCAAAGGAGGCTTATTTTTAATTTTTTTTAAAATTCCCCTTGAACACACGAACATTCACCTCATACCAACATGATTTTACACATGCCTGCTGCTTGGGTTTATATTCAGCCATTTGCAGACTTGTACAGAGTCTGCACTGTGCTTCAGGAAAAAACACATTTCTAATAATTACTCTTGGCTACATGGACCACTTACAGCACAGTGACAGTGAGGGTGCAGACAAATGCCAAGCACAAGCTCACGTGCTCTTTCCTCATTACAGAAGGTATTTTTCGTGGCTGAATGCCTTCTGCGTATTAGTGTTGCTTACCGTACAAAGGTAAGTTTTGTAATACACACTACACCAGGCTACTGTATGGCAAAGAGGAGGATCTGTGATGGCTGCTGCAAAGCTGAGTCACAGTGGATGCTTGATAATTTTTTTTAAAAAGGGTTTTTATTAAGACTCCACATCTTATCCCTCAGCCTTAAAGAAAGGTATTAAAGTATGAGAAGAATCTTAAATAATTTTGCCATCTCTCTCAACTTCACAGTGAGAACTAAAAAAAAACAACTCCTTTTTCTTCTTTTCATCTAAGTTTCAGCAGTCAAGTGAGCAACTCAGTTTTCATTTAAGGAGAAGTCTTCAGCTTTAAGGACTCGGAAGAACGGCCTACAAACATGACCAGACTGGCATGTTGAAAGGCTAGGAAACTAAAGGATGAGGAAGAAGTACTCTAAATTACTATTACTAAGCCTTTTAATTTGTATGTCGGTATTATGATTTATTTTACATTTGGAGCTGGTAACACTGAGTAATTCAGAAATACTGAAGTGAATTTAGGACCTGTGAAAGAGGCAACAGAACGGTACTGAAAACATTCTGAGACAAGCTTTGTATTCCTTACTAATTGTTGTCCAAGCTGTGCAATCTTGCACGTTGCTGTTCTCTATAAAACTACGTAAAAATAGTATTCTTTATATACTCCCCCCATCTCCCCTTCAAATTAAAATCGAGTTGTTATTTTAACCCTACTCAAGTATGTAATATAGTGATGACTGTAAACCTTGATGATCACAAAATCCCTTTGATTTATCCCTCAGTTTACTATCCTTAACAAACATAATCCTAAAAATAATACATGGGAAGAAGATCTTACAGGCCTTCAAATGGTGGAGGCGGAGCAGGGAATGACTATATATGTAAAGCTACAGCTTCAGGGCTCATGACTTTCCTGTTGGGAGGCTTTCTGAATGCTGCTAATAAGGTCCTGCCAATGGGACCAGAAGCATATCTTCATTAAAAAAGGCTTTCAGTGTGGGAAAATAAAATTTTCCAGAAAATTTTTAATAAAAAGCTTATAGATTTGGGATCTGAATCTAACAATAGACATAAGTACCTCTACAGACATCGGAAAACACAAATATTATTAAAGGTGGCATTGTCAATCCTGCCTGCCCCCCACCTCAAGATCTGTGGGGACAATCGCAACAGCATGTTCAAAGTTTATGTGAAGATACCAGACCCAGATCTCAGCTAAGAGTGACCATAAGGCAATAGCCAGTTCAACACAGGAAATGAAAAACAAAATAAAATAATTATGCTCCACATTGTCACAGCCACAAGAAAATACATAGATATTTATGTCTGCATTTTAGCAAAGTACACCCGCCTTGTCTATCAGCCTTGGCCTTAGCCGAGATGCAGCCACCAGCCTGCATCACAACTGACCCTCCAACTGTTTTGGGAATCTGGATTGAAACAACATTTTAGCACAAACTCTCTCCCATGAATTCCAGAGGGTCAATGCATAGGCACAGCAATTCCTCTTGACTGTACCTACTCATAAATACAGTGGGCCAGAGCTCAGTTCCAGCCCTGAGGCACAGCTTGCATTCAAAGCATTTCCCACTACATTACAGCGTTGGCTTGGGGACACCTATGGGGATAGCTCCTCATTCAGCTGACCCCCGAACCACACCTGGCATTGCTGGGGAGAGGAGGCTGTGTGCTGTCAGTATGGAAAACTCACAGGTCACCACCTTAGTCCATGTCCTGACCCTGCTTGTTTTTCTGATAGCCTTTGAACCCCCGCAGCATCCAAGCTCTAACGAGCAACACAGGTAGGAACCATAGAAGTCAAAGAGCTTCCTATGGGTTTTGCTGACTCTCAGGACTGTTCATCACACCATAGTGGAGAAAAAGCCTGTGTGACTAGGTGTGAAACCTCAAGTCCATGAGAAGTGCTGAAAGCAGGAACTGCAAAAGGCACTGTCTTTCCAATCAGCACTGCTAGCAGAGGGCTGAGGTCCTCGCATGAGTACTGCTCTTGGTCGTCTCAGGAACTGCCCAGTTTGGGGAAGAGCTGGCCTCACTTGGTAAGCAACAGTTACACAACATTTTGATCTCCTTGTTGGATACACCTAAGGAATCTGATCAACTACCTTCAGGACCTATCAAAAAATTTTGGAAATTTTCAGTTGCCTCACCTGCTTGCCCGTCCTTTGGTACTCACACATCTTATGTAACATTCCTTATTAAAACCATGGAATTTTTGTGCTGTTTTTACTGCCTGATACTTAAGCGTACATGCAGGAAGCCAGTGCCTTCAGTGACATCATCCTCTTCCTGAGCTGAGGTATGGAAAGGTATCTGATGAAAGTAGGGAAAGACATCTTTTTAATTTTTTCTTTCCTCCATGCATCTCCCGAAGGGGCTTGGCTTGGGTAGCAGTGATGCAATGCCTCTTGTGATGACATTCTTAGAGTCAAAAATTAGGAAAATATCCTTTGAGCATACCGAGAGGACAGTTTATCACATGGGAATTCTGGTCACTTATTTGGAGTTTAGCCGCAACCACAGGATGCCTCTTAATGTCCCCATTGGCACATTAAACTGGAGCTGAGCTTACTGGTCACTTACACTTCACCAGGTTTAATAAAAAGGTTGCAGTAATATCACAAGTACAGCAAAGCTTTTGCTGATTTCTGATCAGAGAGAAGAAAAAAGTGCCACCCTGGTCAGTAAAACTTGCTAGGTTTCCCCTAAGAGCAAAGTTTGGTGTTGACACAACGCAGATGCCCAAGCTTATCACACCAATAACGAATTCCCTTCTGGGAGGGTCCTACTCTATCTTCTCTCATGGGTTCAGTCCCAATTCTGTTCAATTGTTAGCTAGTCATCATTAACCTTGCCCCTACCTAGCTAAAAGAAGAACTTTAGCCAAAAAGGCAGCCTTTTTAATGTATGTAGTATGCCCCCCTTACTTTCCCCCAGGGAAGTCCTCTGTCAAGATGGAGACAGGACATCTTCCAGGATGGGGATGTTGGTCACCTAGCCAAGATGCTGGAAGGGAAGGGATAGGCTCCTTAGCAGGTGCCATGAAGGCCTACCTCCCAGCACTGGCGGAGCGTGCCAAGGAGGCAAGGCTAGCCAGTCCTCACACTTACCCTTCATCCTCCAGGGACAACACAGGGTACAGTGCAGCACAACAGACTGGCATAGAGCTGGGCACCACAGCCAAGGGAAAGAAATCCTTTCAGTGGTCTAACCCAAACGTAGGAACCACTGGAAAGTCAACATACCTGATATTCAGAGAGGAAAAGCCAGCAAAATGAGGCACAACCATGCAGCTTTCAGTAAAAGGGACTTGTTTAACAGTAAATTCTCTAGACCTAAACCTGTCAGAGGCACCATGCTATTGTAGTTTCCTTATCTTCAACAGGACTTGCTCATGTTCAGCACATTAAAATTAGACCACCTGTTTGTGAACAGAGCTGATGGCAAATCAAATACTTTATCACTAAATACAACCATTCAAAACAAGATAGCTCTGGAGGTTGATAACCTAGGCTTAAATACCCTCCTGAGCTAACCATGCTCCTCCTAGGGCAAAAGCTATGACAAAAATACGAAACTTAAGCACAAAAATGTCATATTTTGCAGAGGAATAAGATGGAGTTGTTGAGCAGAGCTTTTCTCAAATAATGATTTTTAACCATTTTTGTGAACTTGATTCCGATTTCCAAATATATAATCTGTCAGGTCTATGTGACATCTCCACTGCTGATAAATTATGTTCAAATACATCAGGAAGAGAATGGCCTGCTTGTTTAAAGTACTAATTGTCAATTTTAATAGATGACTAGTAAGAAAATTTGCATTCCTGTGTTAGTGGAAAATAGCTCAGACAGAATTATATGGGCAAATTTCTTCATTTTAAAAAGCAATTTCTACAGCTATTTATGTTTTAAATTCATGTGCCTTCAAAGCCAAGTACATGCCACAGGAGCGAAGAATTTAAGAGTTGTGGGGTTTCTGTTATTGTTTTTGAGTTAGGGATACTGGGATTGCTCAATCTATAGGGAAGTCAGTGTAGTTTGAAAAGTGGATAAACATCTTTATCGCCACAGCAAATGTAACTTGATATGGATTTTTCTTATCCATACTGTAGATGTCATGTCAAGTTACACTGATATAAATCCACTAGAAATAACACTACTCTGAATTACTGCTGGTCAAATATGGCAGAATTTGGCCTGACATGAAGGCAGAAAAACAACTATGCAACTGCATATATGAAAGAAAACAGTAACATAATATATTCTTTACTTAAGAACCCTATGAAATATTTAAACACTGACATAAAATAGCTTTCCTATGAAAAAACTGCTGCTGAATTCCCAGGGCCACAAGCATTCTGAGAGTGGGTCTTCAGAAGGTATGATGTAGTATTAGTATGAATTTAGGCCAGTGTTTTCAAACCAAGTTAAAGCTAAGATAAATACCTTTTTAGGTGCCAAGTATTCATGGTTCATAGACACACTGATAACCACTAAGTTGGGCAGGACAGATGACACTCCAGCAGTGGATTTTAGGGATGCAACCTCTGCCTGTGTCAAATTAAGACAACTATGCTGCGGATCCACAATCACAACAAACAACAGAAAAGCTGAGGGTCTCTGGAAATACTCAGCCTCATAGATGTGGAAATAGAGTAGCAAAGTTTGGTTAGTAACTTGGACTATGCTGATCATACCATTGGCATAAATTTTTTCATGAGACCTAAACAATAAAAAAAGTTTCAATCTCAACTCACTAAATACATGGGAGCCCTAGAAATTAAGAAAAACAAGCACACAATCACATTTGAGCCAGAGGAGAGTAAGGACCATAATAAGTAATGCTTTTTTGTTGTTTTAGTTTTTCTTCTTGGACAGCTTTATTTATACACAGGATGATAAAAACACCCAGCAAGTTTTACCACAAGTAGTTTTTTAAGGTGATCTCTATCTACTACAAAAGTAATTTACCTTTCCATTATCAGTCTTTAATCCTTCGGAAGAGTTTGAAGGACCAAATAAGTTTCTAATCTTGGCCACTGCCTACACTACGCATTCAAAAAGAAATCCTCAAAGTTCAGGCTCCTTAAATCAATTACATTTGGTGCAAGGCTGGATTTCCTGCTTGTTTGCTTTTGGCCTTGCTGCATATTGGTTCAGGACTTAGGGCCGAACTCAGCTGCAAAGATAATGCAAAACCAGAATGCTTCTTTTCCTCTGGCTGCCAAGGAATCCCTGCTTTAGATTAGAAAATAAATAATGATTGTGTGTCCCTGTATGCTTTGGAGTAGGGCCCCTTATTTTATCTACATGGCAGCTACCTGTCAACGTGTGGTGCTTGGAGTAGTGCACTGGGAGTTCATACACACCAAGACTATCTAAACAGACCATTAAGTGCTAGTAAAGTAACACATGTGAACGACAGGTCAATAAATTTTAAACAACTTATGTTCACTGCAAAGACCTGGCTGTTTCAGAACAAGCTGTGTTTACATAAAATCAATTTTTACAAGCATCTAAATAATTAGGGAATATACACCACAATAATAATTATATTCTAAGTTCAATATAATAGTTCCAAAGGAATTCAACAAATCGCTTGTTTACACAATTATTTTTTTTCCCCCCAGAGGTCTGGCTTCTTAAATAACACCTCCCCGTTACAGAAGATGTTCAAATTCCAACTTGTGTCCAAATGAGAAGGAACTCTTATGTTTTATACTAACGTGCCCCGACGGTCATCCGATTGCATATGTACGTACAAAATGACTGAGAAGTCAGTAATTCACATTTCTAACCTATGTTGTTATTTTACTCCTTCTGACAATATTTGTCAATATTTGTTTAAAATACATTGATTTACCTAGAGCAATCTATGTATGCATGGAAAATGAGAATTATCTGAATTAAATTTCAGATCAAAAATTCAAAAGCTTTGGATTAAACTGCGGTTGAGATCTCAACATCCTGGTCTTTACACAATGTCAGTCTATTAATTTAAAAGCTGCATATGCGTACTCAAATAAACATACACACATGCCGCATGCACTCGCACCCAATTGCAAGTAGAAGGCAAATAAAAGAACCCAAATTTCACAATAAAGACTAAACTAAATGTTATCCATAGCTACAATGGCAAAGGCGCTGGCAAACTGATTTACAGGGCTGAGTTTCCACTTCATTTTTGTTGCTTTTCAGCTACAGGCAAAAGACTTTAGCATGTTGTGAGAGCTATAAATTCACATTTGCCACAAGAACCCATGATGCCATCTGTTCCCTAGAGCATTTACATAAAGTATGCCAATGCAAACCATCTGCAAACTGTTCTTGCATGCGAATTCTTGTGATAATGCAATGTGGTACATTTGCAATTTCAAGCAAAGACCACTTGAGCTTCTTTGTAATTGCCACGCTTAACTCAGACGTTCTATAGAAACCTCTTTAAGGCAGGATTGTAGGGTATTTTGTCAGTGCTTTTGCTGAAGTCCTTGATGTTAAATCTTTATCACTGTTTTCAGGTTTTATTACTACAAGATAAAGGTGTACCTTAAGGTAAGGGTGAGAGGAGTGAACACAAGCCGGACATCTTCCATTCCCTTAAGCTAAGGACTTTGAAAAAGGCCCTCAGCCTTTTGGAAACAAAAAGAGAACAAGACTTTGGCTACTTATATTAAGTCTTGTATGAACTGTAGCAGACAAGTGTAAGGTTGCAAAGCACTGTAATTCTTTCTATCCATTGTAGAATTACATCTCAGTTTCTCCTTTCCTCTTCAAGACTAACATTTTTTCCTTGTGATTTTAAAAAGTTGATGTGAAACAAAATGTTTAGGAACTACATGGATATGCATTGATCCTCTGAGTGGCAGCGGAAAGTTTCAGAAATTGTAATGGTGAAAAAAGTACACACAGACACATACACACACACCCCAACAGCAGAAATCCCTGCAGATCTCACAGCACTTGGGTCCCTGGTTAACTCTTTGCTAAACAGATAAATTATTGAGCCTTTACTTTAGACCATTTTCTAGGTTTCTCTAGTTGGTACCTAAATTTTCAATAACCACCTCTCTCCCCACCCAGTGAATTTAAATGCAGAATTTCCTATCTGGGGTCAAACCAGCTACTATGACGAATCTGCATGCATGTGTGTTCTGCTTCCTTTCCTGAGTTACTATAAAAAAAGAGTGGCCAGTATCACCACTTACTCATATTTCTTTATGTAGTACAATTTCATGCTTCTGCTGCTACCAAATATAATATAACTTTGCTCTTCCCTACTACTACAACATGCCTTTTGTAAAAACCACTCAGGAAAACAAAGATCTGGCAGAGCACTTGGGTGACACCCTCAATTAGCCAGTGTGACACATGCCGGTGCTCAGTGCCACACACCAGGGCTGCCTGCTCTCCAGCTATGAGCCCAGCTGACACCAGTGCATTAGCTGATGGTTGAAGAGTGTATTATAGACTGACTGTAGAAACGATTAGCAATTCTTAAAAGATTCAATCAGCTTGTAATTTGGTTCAGTGTGTCCTCATGCTTTATGTAAACGACTGTCAGTCTGAATCTTCCCCGCTCTGCGGACATTACTACTGGGAAATTTCTCTTGCGAGTTATCCCCATATACTAGCCTCCTAACTAAGGCCTAGTAAAACTAGCTCTGAGATTCTAATTTCCATCACTCACTCACTCACTCCAGACAATGTTAAACACTGAAAATTGTGTGATGTAATTAACTATGAGAGTTTTCATTTGTTTAAGTGCAGAGGCCTTATTTTCCATTATCTCCTTTTTAGCAGAGAAGCAAGCAAGTACTTGGTGTACCTCACATACCTCGTGACATTTCTACCACCAGCAAATGCTAATTTCTAATGCTAAGTCTGCCTTTCTCTAGCAAACCCGCTTCCTAGCTCCCTCCTGAGCCTCTGGGACTGGTAGTCACCTCAGGCTGTTTTCCAGAATGGATTATGTTGTGCTTTGTTGGGCGTTTTCAGCATGCTCAAAATTTATGCGAGAGAAAAAAAAAGAGATCATCAAAGTAGCAGGAATACCTGAGCTTCTCTCCCTCTGATAGCTCACTTTCACTGAGCAAGCCTCAACAGCATCAGTCATTAATGCAATGGATTGCTTTGCTCAGACATCTGTGGGTCACGTTATTTCATGACAAGGCTGCAGCAAGAGGGGAAAGTAAAACTGGGGCAGGTTATTAATCACTTACTGTTTCCTGTACAACACAGAGGAAATAATCAAGCAGTATAGCGGGTTATAAAGGGAGATTCCTGAGAAACAAAAATATGCAGTTCATTTAAGGCATTGCAGGAGGCTGTGTGACAGAGGGGGATTCAGTTTGTGGAAATTTGGCTTTATTTTATTTATGAGATTAAGTAACTGACAACAGCTGCCACATCTACATGAGGATATGATGGCATTCGCCCAGCATCTGAGAAGAGCAGCACTTCAGATTTACAGGTCTTCTCCATTCATATCCAAAAAGCACACGGTTTGATCCAGAGCGGGTGGAACGAGCCCAAAACTACACTCAGTGATATTACACTACCAGGAACAGAGATCTGGAGGGAATTTGCCACATATAAATTAATGCCAGCCTTAACTGGAGTAACTTTGACTCATCGATATATGCAGCTGTGTCCTCACTAGGGAGTTTTCTGGCTACATATGATTTTACACATCTGTCAGCTTTAAATCAGAGATCCAAATATAGACTGCAGCGTGCCAGAACACTCTGTCAATTTGCCCCTTTCCCTTGGGCCTATAAAGCACTAAATGGGCAGACTCATCACCGAGGGATCAAATCCTGATCCTACCCACACCCCATAATCCTGTCAGCCTCAGCAGTACAGAATGGGAGTCAAAGAAAACAAAGCCAGATTAGCACCCAAATTTTTACACACACACACACCCCCATTATCAGCCTGCTGCAGACTACATTTTTCTCCATTTGTTTCCCTGCCATGCAAACAGAAAACTGCAGGCAGTTTCCTGCCAGCTAGCAGTGTGGAAAGTCAAAGGGTATGCAGCATCAGTGACAATGAATATCAAACCAAACAAGACCATTTTCTGAATCATCATTTCTGTGATGAATAAGGGAGATAAAACTCCCTTTGAAGAATTTTCTAAAGCTACACTGAAGTAATCACCCAAAACACAACTGAGGTGGCTTACACAGAAGGAGGGATATGGGGGGAGCATTTTGCGGTTTTGCACGGATTTTAGCTACACTAAGATAACAAAGTTTAGGACTGCTAGCTTTGGTAATTTACACAAAGCATTTCTAATACTGACCTACTCTTCTGTTAGGTTTGCAGGACAACAAAGGCTTGTCCCCATTTCTGCTCCTCCCATGAATTTCTGAGGGAAAAAGACAGTATTCAAAGACAGGGACAGGACTGGCCAGGCTGGCGGATGAAAAGATGCGGCTATAGCAACTTTGCATTTCAATACCAAGTGAGTTAAAAAATAATAATAAAAAAAGCCAATTTAAGCAGTATCAACCTACCAGTAATGCTGATTTTCAAGTAAAACAAAGCCTCACATTTCACTAACATTACAGTTATTAGTACTGATGGAGCAAACTTCCAGTAAATGCCAAAACCTCCAGCAAGAAACACCACAATGCACACAAAATCACTTTGGGGCTTGCTCTATTTTTTTGGTATTACTGAGCTTTATATTTCAGTTTTTAGAAATAGCTCAGTCATCAAGGACTGTGACCCCTGTGAGGGCACTAATTGAGGAATGGATAGAGTTTCCCAGAGACTAACAGCCCAGGGTAGGGAGGCTGTGCTGCCCTGCTACAGCACTGCTGCAAGGAGTATGTATATGACAAGACCTTTGGTCCATAACTGTGATGGATACCAAGTTGCTACAGCAAATACTGCCCTGGATGACTGCCAAGGATTAATCTTCTGACAATTAGGAACTTGTTTCATTTTCCAGCATAAGCGAGGGTATGCCTCCACTAACCTAATCTCAGTTCGAAAGATGTCAATCATATTCTTCAATACAAAATTAAAAGACAGGCTGTTTTATCTTCAAAAGAAGTGACTGGAACATAGCAAATCACACTTAAATTCATCCTTGGATACAGGATTAGACAAAGACTGGCTGTGTTTTACTGATACATACAGCTTCCAATACTCTCTCAAAAATCACAGTTCTGAAAAAATGACAGAATCTAGTAGAAATTGTATTACTTTGTAGTGATCAAATACTGTCCTTAGATGTATAAACATGGGGCTCCATTTGACAGCAAGCCTGCATAACCAGAAAGCCTTCATCTGAGCACAGAGTCTGACCCACAGATGCAGAAAAACATGTATGTTTGATGTAGCAGATTTCTTTCCTTTCAGAAGAGCAGCATCTGGCCCTGAAAGTATTTTAGCACACTGAGACTGATGCATTTGACATTGTAGTCTTGCTGAGTTCCTTCCTTTATTTGGAGATGATGAACTTGATAGCAGTCCAAATTACCAAGTGATTAATCAGTCACTTTTGTAAAGGTTATCTGTTAAAAATACATCTGATTAATTTGGTCCAATGACAGAAGAGGAGCTATAGATCCCTTACGGCTGACCCGGAGGCCACCACTGTATAACAATGGACAGGTTTCATTTATAACATGGTGAACACACCTGGAAATCTGCTTGTAATTAGAAAGTGATAATGAATCCATCTATCAAAAGGAGGCTGGTTTGTCAGCAGTTCTGGACGCAAACCCTGATATTTACTGTAAATCCCTCTGGCTTTCCCTGGGGGGGTGTAATTGTAAATACAAGTCTTCCACACCTCAAACAAGGGCCTTTCCAGGCTCTGGTTTTAAGGATGAGGTTTTTCTTTTTGGTGAATTCATGGTCTTGCTCTAACAGTGGCTAAAAGTGGCAAGTGATGAGTTACAAACATTAATCTTTTTCTTCAGACATTATTGTGTATGTTTCAACAGAGGAGAAACATGCTTAGAGACTCTGATGATCTGAAAGACAAATGAGAGCTATACAAATGGAAAATGCTTGAACGAAGCAGAAGTAAGGGAGTCTGCAGAGAACAGATTGTGATTAAAGAGAGTTGTGTACCTAGCCTAAGTTTCTGACAAAGAGTATAGGTCATTCAATACCTATAAAGGTTACTGGGGTGATACTAAGGCTGTTTCACAAATAATCTGATTAACATGAACTTCTGAAGAAGGCTCAGGCTCAAAGAAAACTTTGAGATTATGAGCTTTGGGAACTGGAAAAATAGAATTACCATCAAAGGAAATGGTCAGGAAGGGTGAAAGGGAATAGAAAAAGTTTGGAAGAGCCCTGACAACAGTTGCTAGTCTTTTTCTTTTTTATCAGCATTCAGGTGGAAATATCTGCAGATACCAGAACTCCAGTTCCAAAAAGTAACCATAACAGAAACAGAGCCATTACTCAAGGCACCTGAACACCTCCATCATCCTGGGCAACTGGCACTGATGATCAAATGTAAGTAATGTCCCTGAAGGAAAGCCACAGCAAAAGAATTCAATGCATTTCTGAATATTGATTCCTTCCAGAAACCAGAGCAATCCAGACAGGACCAAAAGAAAACTGGACATCAGTCTTTAGTGTAAAATCAGTCACAATCCAATTAAGCATCTACCAGAAAGCCAACATAAACACTGACATGCAGCAACAAAAGAGAAAACAAAACCATGTAGGATCAGTCCTCTAAATTCTAACAGCATAAGATGAAGAGACCTGGCTTGTTTCACAGCCACAGACAGATGATTAAAGCATAAAACACACATGTCAAAATAAAACTGTTAAATAAATCATTTTACAAGGAGGACTTTTAAAGTTTATTTCCACCATCTTCTTGGCAACTAGCTAATTACCTGCTTATATCTTCTTAAGATGAGGAGGAAGCTGAAAAGAGGCCATTAATAAATCAGATGCTCCCCAGCAGCCCCAAGCCTTTAAACACAGTGGACAGCAGTTTTTACTACGGGATAGTATAGCCAAGCTCATAACAACATTACTCAAAAAGTCCAAACAGCCCTTCAGCCGCCAGTCTTCTCAAGTGTCTGTGGGGAAAAGGTCCATTAAGAAAACTCTGGAATATACACACATGGAAGAAAGTGAAGAAATGAAGCACAACAGAGTGCAAACATTAATCTCAGGCAACCACAGCAACCTTGCTGTGGCGGAGACTTGCACTTCACAGCAGCAGGACAATCCAGGGCAGCTCATGATTGTGGAGAGAAAAAAAAAACATTCCCCACGGACCTACAGATACCATTGAGACCATTCCCAGGGGCATTGTCACGGCTTTGCCATGAGCACCAAACACCTGCAGGGTACAGCCAGCCTGGGGTGGCTGGAGTCAGAGCTGTGTGAGATCTTCCTGGGAACCCTCCCATGGCTGGGCATGCCACCATGGAGAAAAGCCCGCATAGCAAGGAGAGCCAATGACTGAGAACAGTCTTCAAACAATATGCTAAAATGTGAAGATTCAGGTAGGTAACATATTTGAGAAGATAAAAAACAGCCAGAAGAATCACCTGGTCAAAGCAACCGATCTGAAGCAAAAATTTAGCTTTCAATCATAATATCTAATTCAAATTAACACAAAGAAGCCAGAAAAACAAACACAACTACACCCTCACACACCCCCACCTCTGACCCCCACAATGTATTAGGAACAAGCAACAAACTGTATTAACATTAATTCCAGCAAGAATGTAGACTATCTGTCACTCAATCAGCCATGGGCAAATGAACTGATTAAGAAAATTCGGTTTCTTTTTCTGTAGTTTACAAATGCGCAGGAGAGCATTTGCTGAAAATGATGACCAAGGAAAAGAAGGTGGCAGAAGGAACACAAAGAAATGCAGCCATCTCCAGCCAGTAGAGAAGACAATCACAGATCATGCCCTTTTCAGCACTCCAGAGGAACTGCCCAGAATGGCTGAGGCAGGAAGGACAGCAAAGCACCCTCACAGCCACCCCATGATAGGACTCATATGCTCACAGCCTTTGGGATAAACACCAGCAAGGTTTCAAAAGGGGGTTTATTTCAGGGAGACAACCATTCAGATCAGAAGCTCTCACACAGTTGCAGCCCCAACAGGACTACAAAGAACTACAGCATTACCAGACACTGCTTGTTCTCTGTAATTCCAGCTGTTAATACAGACATAGGCGGGGGTTTTGTGGCACTTGCCAAACACAGCCAGGAGCTGCTGAAAAAGCAGCTGTGTGGCTATACTGACATAAGGCAAACAGAGACACAATCATCGGTGCCAGTGGAGCTATCACTGGACAGCTGAGGTCCTGGAAATAGAGAGTAAGGTTACTGAAGGCAGTGCTGTAGGAAAGATCAAGCAACAGAAAAGCTTGAATGGGTAAAGGACCACCAAGTGGAGAAGCGTAGGGAAGCGGTGGCAGTGGAAAGCACAATAGAAGAGACGGAGGAAAAGGGTGATGCAGGAAGAGGCAAGCAGTATGTGTCACTGAGAAACGTCCAGAAGTCAATGACTGCCACAGCAAATGCTACCCGACCAGCAATACCAGCCCCCTCTCAGCACACCATCTAGCAACCTGCAGAAGGCAGCCTTCATCTTAGCATTTTGGTGCCAAGGAGATGAGTGCAAAACAGTTGTTTGGCAAGCACTGACACTTCAAATTCCACACGGTTGAATGTGTTTCCCCTAATAAAACATATTATTAACACAATGCTATTTTTAAATGTGATTTTTAGAAACTGTGTCATCCAAGAGGTACGTTGTGGGGTGGAAGGGTGGAGGGGCAGAGAGTGTAAATAGAGGCCCTCTGAGCATTGCTCACTGAGATGAAGCTATTGGGAAAACAGCCCTAGGAGAGCAGCAGATACAGAGCAGACACCAAAACCACGAGTGATGATCATAGAGAGGATGCTGGTTATGCAGGCATGTGCAGCAGGGCCACATGGTTGTATCAGATACCAAGAGGTCCCAAAATACAGCTAGACCAAGTCTGAGTTTAGTGCCAGGTGAAGGTAAAACCCAACACTAAAATTATTGCAAAGCTGGGCACGGTCAGTGAGTTAATGTTTGTGAAGTGCCACAGAAGCTCTACATTTTTCAGACACCTAATGATATTGTGGCACCAAAAGAAAGCTAAACAAAGAGCCACATTCATTTCAGCTCCATTAAAAACAGGGAGAACAAAATCAGTTCCAGACGTGTGGGAAAGAACCAACAATTGCTAACAACAACAGTAATGCCAGCATTAGTTTTCCAAGCGAAAGAAAAAACCACAATGGAATAAAAAAAATAATAAATCACATGAATCATAAACGAAAATGTTTTCAACAATCTGAGTACCATTTTAAAAGAATTATTAAAAGAAACCAGAACTAGTTTACTGAATTTAAAATTTACATGTCAAGACTGACACTATTTCAAAGATAGTCTTGTATAAATGGTCAGTAATAACAGCCTATACAATGAGTACACAGTAATTAAGAAATATAGATAGCAATAACTTAATGAGTGCATCATATTTTCCCCTAAGGAAGGACATTAGCACTGACAGATCCATCTGCGCTCTTCACACCTACAGTCATCCTGGCGGCACACCCCTCACGTGCTGCCCCCCATACCATTTTGCGATAAGCATTGGTCAATGCAAATAAATGTCCTTACACTTTTATGTGGACTTACAAATACAAAAATATTACATTATTGACATCTGATCTAGTAAAAAGAGATTTGTACCTAGTCATCCTACTTATTTCATCCTTGTCTGGCAAAGGTAGCTGAGAATCTCTACTATTGAGTGATCTTACTGCCCTGCCAAACTGCTCACTCCCCACTCTCCCCCACACTAAGGAAAACAGTCTCGTTCATAGCCAGAAAAAGCAGTAATAATCCATCATCACATACACAGAGCAGCTTCTTAATTCCCCGTTTTCTTTTATTTTACCTTCTCGGCAACCACTCACTTTCCCTTCTCAGAGAAACCGTCTCTCATTCCTCTTACAGAAATGGCATCCTAAACTTCAAACACAACTGCCTATACTGCCAGCTTTTTTTCTGCCATCCCCTAAAGTGATCAGGGCTTTTGAGGGCAGAGCACTTCCCAAGTCAGCCTCTTGCACAGATTTGATGGATCAAGTATGCCCAATACTTGTTCCTGTCAAATGTATCATACAAATACTACTCTGACAGTGCTTTTATGAGTAGCACAGGAACAGATCTGGAAGCAAACAAATCTTATCCTCGAGACCAGAGACAAGGATATTAAGGAAAGAACATTTTGGTGGATGTGAGTGTATGTTTTCCTACTTACTGCCCAGTAGGGAGGAAGGTGAATTGCTACTTACTTTCGCAGACTGCAGTAAGATTTCTGATTCACCCTGCCAGGCTCAGACAGTATTATCACCTGCATCAATTAAGGTACCTCAGCAATGGTATTTGCAAAATATTTACAGTAATGGCTTTATCAAAGCATGAAGACATAAATGTGCCCAGATTTATAAGGAGGAAACAAATTATTAGTGTATGAACACATCTGTGCTGGTTTAACCCCGGCCGGCAACCAAGCACGATGCAGCCACTCGCTCACTCCCCTCACCCAGAAAGATGGGGAGGAGGATCGGAAAAGAATGTAAAAGTCAAGGGTTGAG
>JAVJGI010000050.1:104092324-104184496 GCA_035590275.1 Ibycter americanus
TCCCAATTTCCTGTGCCCCCCTCAGCCTTCTGGCTGGCAGGGCCCAAGGAACTGAAAAGTCCTTGATTTAGTATAAATATCACCCAGCAACAATTAAAAACATCAGGACATTATCAACATTGCTCTCACATCACAGCCAAAACACAGCACAGCACCAACTACTAAGAAGAAAATTACCTCCATCCCAGCTGAAACCACGACAACATACTTTAGGGTCATTTGCAAAACAAGAGGATACGTGCTGTAGGCACTTTTGTTGGAAAAGAAAAAAAAAAGAGCACCACTGGATTTCCTTCCCTCCTGGCCATTGCCCTCCTTCCCTTTTTTATTTGACATTTAACTAATAAACTGCTATTGTATTTTTTCTAAAATGGAATTCTGGACACTATTTCTATGAATCTCTAGGGTTTGTAATAAGGTCCCTTACAGCAGCTGCACCCTTAATCTGGGTTCTCCCAGCTTGTCCTCTGAATTACTTCAAACCAGCTCTACCCAGGCTGTCCACAAAGCTTCTCAAATAAGCACAACTGCAACAAGGATTTTCATGACAAGAGCAGTCCTTTCTCTAGATCTCTCTCTCTCTCTGCTGTGGTGCAGTCTTGCCCACGATCCTCTGAACTCAAAGCCAGAGTCAGGACAATATAACCTGCATAAATACACCTGGTCAGACTTCTTTTTCCTACTGATAAAGAAAGAATAAATTACATACTTTTGTAATGTTTTTCTGAAGTTTTTCACCCGCTTCTACTTTTCTAAAGCTCCCAGACCAATTAGCCCTGAGACTTCTACCCCTGGCCTTTATTCTCCATTACTGGAGACCCTAAAACAGCAATGCTGTCCTCTCCAACTGCAAAGGAAAGAGAGCAAAATTTGACCACGAATTTCTAGCCAAGGATACAGTTCAACATGGTATATATTCCCAGAAAGCAGAGACGTAGGCACTGTATTACAGACTATTTCCAGGGAATAGTCCAGAAAGTGGTTTCAGAGGCAGGTAGGATGCTGCAGGAAAGCATTTCCACTCCATATAAAAGACATCCCATGCACTAGTTAATCCTCTTCAGACTGGGTCTTTCTTCATAATGAAGAAACACTGAGCAGCAGCAGCTTTCTCTGACTTTCCTTCTGAAGCAGCTATAAAGTGAGTTCTGACCACCAAAGTCTCCACTGAAAGAAATTTCTGAGAGGGGCTGAGGAAAAGGGCTGGATATAATGTAAATGGATGGAGTGACCATGACGATCATCCATAGCACTCATTTGTTTGATGTCAAGGTAAACCCCATCCCACAGAATAAAGTAAGGAACTCTTCACTTAGTTCCTTATACATATATAGCAATATGTATATATAGCAATAGTTCCTCCCTACAGAATCAAAGTCTCACGGAGTTTGCATGGCACAGGAGGAGATCGTAAAACTGTTTCAAAACATTCAGGTTGGTTCTCATGCAGGAAATAATTCTTAGTTCGAAGACTATCAAAATAAATCTTTAGGATCATATCCTTTGCACAAAGGATTCACATACTACTTGATTTTCTGCTTTCAGTTGTCCAAGTAAAGAACTGGATGGATAGGGAAATTTGTTCAGGTAGACGCTGGTTTCCATGTCTGGAAGTAGGACCACAGTGATATCCACTATGTGTGAGTGGCTCCTGTGTTGCTCAGTTGACCTGACCAATCTTGGCACTCAAGACTGCACTCTGGAAGTTCAAGGGTTTTTTGGTTGCATCATCCACAGATCTCAGAGGCAATGACTGCCATGAAACAATGAGGAAAAGGTGAGATTTGAAGAATATAAATGAGAGCAGACAACTTCCAGCAATGGGTTTAAAGCATAACGTGCTTTCAGCAGTGAGGTTGGACTACTGTTGGGAAGCACCTGGTTCTGTCCAGGTGTCTTCTCTCAAGGCCAGCACCAATGTCAATAGTCTTTGGAAATGATAGTTTTTAAGCCAGAAGAGTGTGTCACAGTCTATTTGCAGGTCTTTGTCCCTGACACATGGAAGCTATCCATTTTTTTTTATGTCTGCCTGAGCCTCACCAGAGCCCTTACGGGAAGACCATGACAGTCCTTCTGAGCTTCTGCCCTGAAACTGAGAATAAACCTCTTCTCTGTTCAGCTTTGCTGCCTTGAAGCGCTGGCACTGCCTTTGACATTGGAGGTGATATTGGCTTTGGTTCTGCCAATAATGCTGATATCAAAGCGAACGGGGATATTGGGTCGATCCTCTGTGCCAACTTTTGTGGTAAGGTCATTTCAGGAGTCAGGTGCCTATTTCTTTCATTTGGACACCAAAAGACATTATGAAATTATTCCCATTTTGATACCATGAATTCAGAGTCTCAGAAATCTACTTGGTATATGGGATTTTCTGAGGCAGAAGAGACATAAGTTCCTTTTGCCCTCTAGGACAATTACCGCACAGCAGGATGGGTGAGGCTTTAAGACAGTATTTTGTGTCCCCATTTCACAAGGGCACTTTGCCAATCTGTCCAGCCAGTTGTTACTTCAATAGTTAATGGCATTCAAACCAGAAGAACACAGGATTGTAAATGAGTCTACAGATTGTACAGTTCTTGGAGATTTCAAAGGAATTTAGATTGAGCTAAAAGCTAGCCAGTTGGAAACCATTTAGACATCTTACTGCAATGGTCAGTAAGAGAAAACCAAAGTTTCAGCCTACCTCCTGCCTTGAGTAAACAAGATACATGTGTAGCCCTGTCAGAATCAACTAGTCAAGAACAAGTCTCAAGCATATTTAAACCAAATCTATACTGACACTGACTTGAAAGAGATGTGTATTTTTGGTGAGCATATATAAAACTAATTTCTCATTTACAGAAAGGGAAAAGAAAGACAAATGCTGATACAAGCTTGCAGGTCGTTTTAGTACTTGAGCCTTCTAGATGTAGAAAAGGGTTTGCTAAGAAAGAAAAACATGCTGGGGATTTGATCTATATTCCAAAAGGTCTTTGCAGTCATATAAAATGACCCAGACTTACTACAGCTTCAAAAGACACACATAGTTAATACAGATTTTATCGAATATCATAATACTACACAGACTAGCATTGCTTTTGAAAGTATTTGCATAATGAATAACATATCAAGCTGTGTAAACCTGTAAGTTTTTGGTTTCTCAATTAGCTTTTAAACAAGGTCAAAAGCAAAGCTATATGTTTGTTTTGTTTTATTTTTTTACTTTTAAGCAGAAATAAGATTTGCTGTTTTTCAAGCATTCATGGCCCCTCCTTCATTTTAAGCAAGGAGAAACAGTCCTGACATATTACATATGACATATGACATAATGGGTTTTTCGAAGAATCTTTTGCTGATTAACCATGCGGTGAAATGAAATGCTTAATAGAAAAAACTTGGCACAAGCTCCCTGATCGAAATGTCACCTTGAAAATGGCTCTAAGTCATTTGTCATTGCAGAGTTTACCCACGTTGCACAATACTGGCATCCCATACTAACCCATTGCAACTGTGACTAGACAGCCAGGAGTGATAAGGAAATTACAGGTATTACCTTTCTGGCTATCCACAGACAATCAGCAGCTCCCATAGGTTGCAGTGATCTAGGAAATACCATGTCAAAGGCAATCCTTGTGCAAATACTGACTCTGACAGTGCTTCACTATCTTTGGCTAAGGTTAAATTTGGGTCACCGTGCATGTAAATGTATGGAATCACGCATATGATGCCAAAAAAGCTTCATTCAGTGTTTGACCTTTACAGAGTATGTTTTTCTTGTAGTATCTAGAAATTATTTGTAAAAACTGGCATCTGAAGTGTGAATACAGTTGAGAGGATACAAATGGAACTAGGTATTTTCACTTGCTCTGCTGCTATAAAGATGTCTGGGCCCTGATATTTTAGACAGAACAAGCTTCAGCCGAGAAACGACATCAACATTAGTCCACACAGTGCCCCTTCTGATTGCAGGCAAAATGAAGATTCCTCAGACAGGCGACTCAATGCCCTCATAAAGGGTAAAAGTCAAATCCTGCCCTTTTGAAGAAAAATGTTGGTAGCTGTCTGCTTGCTTTGAAAATTGCCATACACTCTTCCCCAGATACGGCTGAGAACAAATACAGTTAGTGTTTTACCCCTACACATCTTTGCTTATTATTTTTATGTCATTCAGATTGCTTCAGTGTTATTGTGCATTTAAGAAGCTATTTATTACCCCTGCCTTTTAGGAAATGATACAAATACCTGGAACGCATGAAACATTTGGGTGGAAATGCCACAGTCTAAATTTTTTATCCAGTATCTGTGGCATATGCAATGGAAATCAATAAATCACAATGTCCCCTAATTCCCATATTATCATCACATACACAGTAAACGCAGCCCCCACAATAAAAAAACACAGCACAGCAAGTGTCATGGTACCTGGCATGTTGCATCCCCTTCATTCTGCAGGATTTCACACCTCCTTCCCTTTCTGTCTCTGCCCTCTTGTAGACCATCTCCAGATATCCACCTATGTCTGAAAGAAGTAGCTCCAGTTCCCTCTGAAAACTCACCATTATTTATCTGGTCAAGTGAACAGAGACACTTCTTAGCCCACAGTGATGAAGCCAAATGCCCTGCAGCACTTTCTGCTGACAGAAACATGCACAAAAAGTGGGATTTACTGCGTAGCCTAAACATTACACTACAGTGCAACACAGAAGGATCCTTGATGGCTCCTTTAGTAAAAGCAACAACCATATTTCTATTTCTATGAGTGGCCTGGTTCCATAACCAATATTACTGAGCATACTACTTTTTATTTTTTAAAGTGAGATTTTTATACCTAAAACCTGAGAACCTCTGGTGCTACAACATCTGTCAAAATGCTTCTTTCACTTTCCATGCATCCCTGCATTTGCAATTTGATTCAAACCATTCGGATGGTACTTTATGGTGCTTTCTCCTACCTATGGCCCCAGGAACTCTGCAATACACAAGAGGGCTCTTGGCGAGACATGCTAACACCAGGTCCATGAGTGATTTAATAAGGCCTGAGTGGTCGTCTTCTCTTCCCCTGAACAGCCTGTGGTAGAGAGCAGAAAAAAACCAAATACTTCTATCACCACAGTACTAACATTAGCCATTAGGTAATAAGTACCATAACTCAGGCCATTCAATTTAGTCCAGTTCAGAAAAATTACATGGAGATGTGAAGAGGAGGATACTAACGAGTACGCCTGGATGCACCCACACATCACTGGGAAACATGGGCATGCTGCAATGGACCCATCACACTTTCATGAACAGTGCTTGTGCCACACAAACAGTTAGGAGCATCATTTGCTCTCACCAGCTTTATGAGCATTTCTGCATGTGTGTAACCCACCAGAGAACAAACCAGTCCAAAGCCATGAAGGGGCACGATCTCTCAGCAGAAATGTGGTAGCAATAGGAAACGTCCATCACTGGCACACAAACACGCACATAACACGCGGATTCCCTCACCTATGCTGCTTTGCTATTGGAAATGAGCAGAAGGCATCTCGCCCTGCTGTCTGTGCCTCCTCCTCCCAAAAGGCTAAAAGTACTTGTGAAGGGAAGACTAGCATATTCCTCAAAAATAGCACATGCTCATGACTTGGATCCTTTCCCTGAACTTTAAGCCTTAAGAGAAGATAACCTACACCTTCGTGTGTGCTGTAATCCAGTGAACCTGCAAAGGACTCATAGATTTGCAGGATGATAGAAGACATGCCAGATTACAGACTCCAAACAGCATCTCTGCAGGAAAATCGTGTTACTAAAGTCCATTCCCAAAACACAAAGGACAACACTGTCCCTGTAGCTGATTCTGGGAGGCTGCTCTGGAACCTCCTTCCTCCGCTGGTCAGGAACACCTCCCTTTCCTCTACAAACTGCATTCATTTTCTGACCTGTGCATTCCCAGCTGCTCTTGTGCAAACGCTGTCCTCTACATTTAACCAACTCCTTTCATGTCCAGCAGCCTTCCCCTCTGCTGTACATAGTGCTCACAGCATCACTGCTCAGCCTGCACCTTGCTAGACTAAACACGCCAGGCTCCTTCAGTCTCCCCTCTCCATGTCTGCTTCTAGCTGACACCCGTTCTCCTGTTGCACAACATGCTTTCAGTCCTGTACTGCATAAAATTTCAATTGTTCCAGTTTTAACGTGTGGAAAGTGCTGAGCACTCATAACTTCTCATTTTTTGTCTAAAAAAAATAAATCACTACCTCTAGACAGAGCATTTACAGAACAGTTGGCTACAAACTTACACATATGAAACAACCTAACCCTGTGAGGATAAAGAAAAATTTGCTTCTATGGACCATGTGCTTCTATGGTGAAATGTAAAGGATTTGCTATTCTGGAATAGAAGCTAATATTCACCATCAGCTTTTCGATTAAGGTTTCTGATTAAGACAGTGTGTTTTACTGTATAGTACAGCAAAATCAAATGTTCGCATTATGTTGCCTCTGTACATCAAAGCTTGTCTCACACACCCTGTGCAATTAATTTATTTTATTTTTGTGTATCTAGAATAGTTCATATCACTGTCTAGATACACAAAACTAAAAAAAGACAGAGGTTGTAGCTTACAGCTCCACTTTTTTGCCATTGCCTTGAAACACATATTAAGTTTAATGTGGAAGAGATGACCATACAGAATATAACTCACTTTTTCTGGCAGTGTAAGCAGCATATTGGTCCTGTTAAAGAGACAGCATAGAAAGTCCTTAGCTGCAGCACAGCTATGAAACACATAGGATAATGCCACATGTGATACACAAATCCCTAAAGAAAGTCTTCCTGCATTCCTTTTTAAGTTTATTTAAGCTTATTTACTTCAAAGATTTTACTTACTTCAGGAGAAAGTCAAGGCAACTCTCCTACACTTCTCCCCAAACAGAAGAGGAGATGACACATCTACAAAGCACCTGTATTGCCTAGATGAGCTCAAAAACTGGCTCTGTGGCCCAGAGCTGTCGTCATTTTTGCCATCCCTGGCAGAGGACAGCATACCATTTCTTACACAAGTTCAGAGTAGTCCCTGGCTCACATGTATTGCTGCTGGTTTTGTCCTGTCCTATCCTTCTCACCTCCTGGTTGTCTGGCAATCCTGTCCAAAAGAAGAAAGTCCTCCTGTGGGTGATCCAAGCCACCTGAACTGGCACTGGTGCCATTAACATGTTTCCAGCTTCTTTTACCAAGGGACTTGAGGTCTTTCCAAGGGACCACCCATCCTGCTGACATCAGTGGCATGCATCAGATTAACACCATCTCTGACCACGTGTTGACCAAAATGGTACCTCAACATGACTACATGAACCACTTACCTGGGACAAAAGGTTACCCCCTACCAGCGGCTCTTTGGTTTGTATCTGTGTGTACCTGATGGTAGAGATGAGGCTGATAACTCCTCTGATGTCATGACTGCAAAAGGTGCCGCGAGATATGACTAGTCCCTGTGGCTTGAGTTATGCACAGCAACTGGAGGGACCTCACAGGAGCACATCCGTGTGTGGAAGCTCAGGAGCTGTAAGTGATTTCTGCCCATGGACGAGCACACAGACCTCCCGCCGGGACCCAGAGGGAGCCTGGGGAACTCTTCTGAGGGCAAAACTCAATCCTACTCATACAGCTCAAATGAAAAGATAATAAAAATCCCCTCCACATACTGCCACGTGACACACAGCTAATGTTGTATGATGGAATAGTACAACTCGCCTCATTTCCTTGGCCTGGTTGCCAGAAAAGCAACAAAATTAATATTTAGATTCATGTAGTGCTTTTTGTCCTATTTTAAAATCCCAAATAAACTTTGTTTGGAAAAAACATTTCAGGAACCTCAGTGACACAGAATTTCTTCACTGGCAGAGCCACAGTAACCGCAGTGTTTGGCCAGAGATGTGCCCTGGGCTCCTCTTCCGGCAGGCAGTCTCAATAGGTTTTGTCCCCCATACACGTACACTTTCTCGAGAACCCAAAAGCAACACTACTACAGAGAAAAATGATTAACCGCAGTCATAATTATCCTATCTTAACTACTAGCTGCAGCACACAAGGTAGAATGTGCCTGTGCAACCCCTGAAAGGAAAAGCAGCATATTTCCCTGTCTGCCTGAACTGCTGTGCAGCCGCTGCTGCTCACCCCATGCAGCACCATCGCTCCCTGCTCCCGTGCTCTGCGTTCACCAGAAAATACCTGACATCAACTGGCACATGGCACAACTGTGTGGGCTTACCATAGCTACCCCTACGCACAGAAATGAGAAGGAGAAAATACTGCAAGATGTTTGTTACTGTCCTTCCTCAACAGCTGATGGGACTTTTTAACCCGAATTTTCACAATCAAGCTTTAATAACAACACCATTAGTTACTACAGTAGATATTTTCATGGCATATCATCTCCTCTTTAAAAAAACAAGCAAACAAAAAAAACTGTCCAAGGAGTTCATCCTGAAAAAATAAACTCCTGTAATTCACACAGAGCAGATTCCACTGTGAAAACATTCCTGTTCTCTTCAGGAATGTGAAACTGTTTAACTCCATCTACACACTGGCTCCACTGCCTGGAAAAGATCAGGCCAGGTTTTACATTTGCAAACCAAGGTGAATATCCCCTCAAGCCTCAAATAAGGCCACACAGAAATGGGAAGTAATAAGAAGCTCTGAAGCTCTCATTTGCGCTGTGGACCTGCAAGGGATTTTTAACTACACATGCTATGTTACGCTGGTTTTACTTGCCTTATCTGAACATGGTGGGAAACGCACTGGTCTGAGAGGAAACCTCCACAAATGCAAAAGCAAGAAGCATAGCAAACTGAGTGGGAGGACTTGGGAAGCTGCTGTGTGTAACTTTACAAAATCCTGTTGATATTGTGAAGTTGTCACTTAAAAATTTACAGTATCAGCAAGTGCCTCTACTGACAGTAGACTGCATGGTGGGGTCCGACCTTGGCAAGCTGAGCTTGGGTCAGCAATGCAGCTGTGTGGCTCCCTGCCACTCTGTCTCTCTGTGGCTGATGGGCGCTGGCACGGGAATGCTACTGGGACAAGGTACTGGGACAGGTGTTACCCCTTTCCATAGAAATTAGATGGGGAAGGTGGCTCTTGGCAGCACATGGCCAGTGCTGGGGGAAAGGGGAAGCTGGGGCGGGCTCTGGCAGCAGCCCATGGACCTGCAGCACTAGCTGCAGCCAGAAAAGACAAACCATGAGGTGTCCAAGGGGCACTGCACTCCAGGTGTTTTACAAATAACTTTTAATACAGTCAGCAGGAAGATGCTGGCCATTGAGTTAAAGGTGCACAGGGAAAGGGGCACAAATGAAAAACCCAAGCATGAGCATAGAGATGCCAAGACAGGATGGTGCCTGGGCTCTGTTCAGACCCGACCCTGGTGCCAGAAGTCCCTCTCCCAATAGGATGCGAGTGAGCGGGCAGGAGCCCTGCTGCACCCGATCCCCCACAGCAACTGCACTACATTTATTTTCATTACTTTATGCTTATTCCACATGGTCTAAAAGTCTCTTTTTTATGGGGAATTCTAAATCTAAGTACAGTATCCACATTCAGATACAGGAGGATGTTCCTCATCCTTTGATTACTCTTGGGGCCCCAAAATTTCCCTTGCACCATAAAAGGTCTATTTTATTTCTTTACATATATTCTTTGTTATATTCATCCAGAAGAGTAAATGTAGAATGCATTCCACAAATCACGCTAACAGGAAAATTTTGTTACAAAGATGTAAAGACATGGTATTTTTTATAGATGGATGGATATGCACTTGTGTGTATATATATACATGGTTAGGCTGTCACCAATCTTCACTAAACAGAGGTTTAACACAATTTTCCTATGGCACGATCTTGTTACAATTTTAAAATCATAAATATGTGCAGAAGTACAAACCTTTTAATTTATTCTGCATGCATTTACCAAGATTTCTAAAACACACACAAATAAGCACAAAGAAATCTAAAAGGAGAGAAGTTATCTGGCCTAACCTCAGCATCTAGAAGTTAGATTTCTAGTTCTGAGCTAGTCAATCAAAGCTCTTTTTACATCAAGTAGGTATTTGTAAGGGTACCTCGGTATCATCCTGCTTACAGGCACCTAAGGTAGATCAAACACCCCAGAAGTGCTTGCTCACTGCCTGTCAAGGGGGCTTACAGTAACGAGTTAGTGTGTAAGTTTTAGAGATGTCTAAAACTGCGTGAGGTAAATCCAGACATCCATATATGCCTTTGCAGAGGTGCAGGAAAGGCTCTTTCTGACCCACCAAGACCTGCACACCATGCCTGAGGGCCACCCTGAGGTGTGATGCCCACAGCTCCTAGGGCATCACTTGGCCCATCTCTACTCCTGCAATGCTACAGCCACGTCCTGAACATATATCAGATGTGCGCCATTAGCAATGACATTTCCTGCATTTGCAGTGCATAAACTTGTTCCTATAACAGCTCTTGCTATTCTCCGTCATTTGGCTGGCACTCAGTGATGTAACCCAGTGTGAATGAAAGAAACCCCTTTTTCTCCAGCCTCAACAATGTGCCCATTTGTGAGCAAAGCCACTGCTTTCCCCTGCAGATCTGGTTAGTAGTGATATTTTATTTAAAATTCTTGTGGAAGCTTATGGGCTGAAGTAACTGTGATGTGAAAACCAGATGTCCAAGGCAGAGGAAAGATTCAAAGGGCTTTCAGGAACAGGGACAGTCATAATTCGGCTTCAAAGCCTGAGCTATTGTTCTCCACGATGGGTCCTGGTGATGGGTAGGGTGCTGTGGGGTTGCATGCCAGGGTATGCGATAAAGCACATCTGTATTCTCACCACAGGATGGGCCTGTGTTCAGACATGGAGGGGGAAAGGGACTGAACCAGGGCTTGTGGTTGGGCCCCACTTTCCCTGCAGTCAGCCACATCCCAGCACTGCCACCTTGCTTGTGCTCATGAGTCTCATCCTAGTAAGGGCACAGCAAGCATGGCAGCGGCTCTAGGCAGTGTCCTGCACCAGCTGACATGGCCTCAGTCACCAAGTTGCAGATGTCACCGCGTTGTAACAGCTGTAACAGACTGCTAGGCTGGCAAGTGGGGTGCCTTGTCACCCCGCTGGGGATCTGAGCTGTGACACAGCTACGCACGAGCAGGCAGTAGGATGCTGCTCCAATAAGCTTAAGAGCTGTTAGGTACCTCTACTCAAGCC
Organism: Ibycter americanus; assembly: GCA_035590275.1. Classification (NCBI taxonomy): domain Eukaryota; kingdom Metazoa; phylum Chordata; class Aves; order Falconiformes; family Falconidae; genus Ibycter; species Ibycter americanus. The sequence continues at coordinate 104,103,514 of JAVJGI010000050.1, forward strand.
TACTTAGGCCACTAAAATAGAGCTCCACATGGTATCACACTGCTCTGATACTGAGAAGAACTTAAGCTCAGAGTCACTAGGAGTCAACATGCTCTCCAACTGCTTTTCTTGTTCAAAACATACACCTTATGATCTTTAAGTTTAAGGCAGCAATGCAACTTTGATGGCAGGCTTCAGTAGAAAGCAGCCTCACTTCTGTTACCACCCAAACTGTAAGAATAATTAAAAGCACAAAAGACTAGAGGGAAACAGGTCCTCTAAACCCTCCTACACCGAAGCAGGAGAGCAGCCCACCACAGCCATCAATACGATTTTTGCTTCCATTAGAAGTACAACTGCAGCTAGTTTAGGACTTTCTCAGTGTGCTGCTATGACTGATCTACTTATAAAACCGAGATGTAAGAAATGAAAAACTTGAAATGGCTCTGCTATAAAACAGTATCCAATTACATGTCAAAGCCAGCCTGAATGCTTTTGGATACATAGAAATTTTGAATACGTGTTTTTGCAACTGTAGGTGTTTCAGTTTTTGCCAAAATAATTTTGAATTGTTTTAAAAGTCTCCCTGCATGTCTGCCAAAGGATGTGCTCACTGACAGGAAAAGCTAGTAATAGATGGCAATATAGCATCAAATTCCTTCCCACACAAAATGCTGGTGAGATCTTGTTTAAATGGGGAGATGATTTGTCTGCAGTGCTGTAACAGAAGTACTGTACTTTCATCATGTTTATTTTAATACTTTAAGCCGTAAATATACCAAGAGGAGTTCTTCACTCACTTTTACCACGGGTATAATGAATGCAAATATGCTTTTGTAATAGTTTCTTTCAACTTTATCCAAGCACTATTAAGAAAATGGATGCAGAGTTATTCCAGGATAACATCCCCAAAATGTATTATTTTTTTCCTCTCTCCAATACATAAGAAAATGTGATTTTTACTACAAATTATTATAAGCAAACTGCCGGAAGCTAGTCTTTCATAACCTGCTGTCCTATTATGATTGTAGAAAAATGTGAAAACACTTAGATATACAATCATCTATGTTCCTTTAACAGTTTCCTTTAAATATGTACTTTAATAAAACAGCATCTCTGCTCTTTGTATTTTATTTTTTTCATGGTTTCAGCTTTGCTTCCTTTATTTTTAGAGACATGCTTTAATCAGATAAAATTTCAAGTATTCTGTCCACGTTATGACTCCTATTAATTTCCCCTCGACTAATAATGCCTTCTTCCTTTTTGAGGTCAAAGAGTTTAAGAGTTGAGGCTAAACCCCAGGAAGTCAAGGGTTTAAGTCAGGACACTGCTGGCTGTGACTGCCCAAAAGTGAGTGTTGCTGGTGACACCAAGGCAAGCCAAACACCGACTTACAGTAATACTCCCAGTGGTATCACCCCTTATGACATTCATCAATCTTCTTGACATTTAGTAGGAGACAACACTACTCAACCTGGATGTAAACAGAAGCAAGGTGCATGCAAAGGTGTAATTTATATAGGCCTTCAAATGAGACAAAAATGAAGAGGTGAAAAATGTATCTTATTGGTACATGCACTAAAATAAGGACCAGCAAAGATGCAGTTCAGTATGAGCCTATGCAAACCACAGCCTAGTGACGTTGCTTCACACCTTTAAAATCACCCTGTAACTCCCACTCCAAAATCATCTTCAAATATATGGATGCTTTTAAATCCAATGACACTAAATACTACTGCTTTAACTGCTGTAACAAAACCAGAAATACACAGACACATACACAGCCTCCTGCAGGCAGGGAATTGCTCTGTATTTCCCTATAAGGAGGGCCCTTCTTTACTAAGAGCTTCATCCGATCACTGTCATTGTTCTAGATAATGGATTACCTACACATACATTTTCAAGTGTAATGACACTCTTGCTTATTAAAGACCTCTCAGCTGAAGGGGCAGAATATTATGAACTGGCCAATCCATTCATTTCCTTGAATATGTTATTCAGTATTTTATGCTAAACCAGCAATACACCATCCATTTTAGTACAATGATCCTTATGTTCAATAAAACTGAAGTGCTGGATCATAAATCATTATAGTCATTTATTTTACATTAGACACATTAGCCACTATATTCCATAATCTATTACAATAAGGTGGATTTAAATGTACCCCAAGGAACTGCAATAATAACTTGAGAACCAAATATAGCAATTATGGATAAAATATGCTTAACCTAAAACTGCACTAGCTGCATAGACTGCTGTGAACTTTAAACAAAATTTAGGGAGGATGATAACTGTCCTAGAATAAACAAGCAACAGAGGAAAATCAGAACCTCCTCCCTATACTTCAGATAGTTTAACATGCCCTATATATGGGGCAGGGGATATTATGCTTATAAACGAGTGTCTACTAAAACATTATTATTCCATTATTACTGGTTATGTTATCTTCCTATCACATGAAAATTTCCTATATTTTCCTGGTGTGTTACATCCTACTTATGTTTTTAAATAGCGCTCTTCCTTGCTAGCTGTCTGATTAACCTTTTTGGATCCCCTGAATGCTCTTCAGACTCCTTCCAACCATTTTTAACAATTTTGGTAAATTTTCTGTAACATGTCTGGACCTTTCTGGTGCTTTTTCAGCTTCATGCTCAGCAATGGCAAAGGGGAAAGCCTCTTTGTCTCCTGCAGACGCAACGTCTCTGCGCAGTCTTAAAGGCCATTGGTAACTTTTTGGCCCCAGATCAAGAAGCAATCTCAAACATTTGTGAACACAGTTTAGCATTTTTCAGAATTAGTGCTCTGCCAAGTATTAAAAACAACCACATGTTAAAGCAAGTGATTTGATTTTTTTTTTTTTTCTTTTTTTTTTGACAGGGAGGACCCAGCACTTCAGACCACTGGTATTCCTGAAGATGCCTGCCACCAGCCTGGTGCAGAGGAGAAAGGGCACCAAGGGCCAGCGGGGATCATCTGCATGAAGAACTGATGTATACCATGCCCAAACTTCACATGTGCTGCTTTGTATTTATAAAACCATGTTGCTTCCTGCATAAATTCCGTCATCCCTGACATATTTTCCTGGGGTTACTGCCTGTTTTTTTCTTCCCAAGAGCAGAAATTACACTTAAGAACTAAATGCTCACGGTCACCTGAGTAGCTGCTCTTACCTATTAATAGTAATTATCTATTACTCCTGATTTTTCAGTGATGTTTACAAAATAATTACTATTAACTTACATTTCTTAATTTCCTAAGAGGCATTTTAACTGGCTCTGCAGATACGTACACTGGATGTTCCCTTTTCCAATTGTTCTATGAGCTTTACCTAGAGGTTTATTTACATCACTTTCCTTCCTTATTGACTTTTTTCCCCCTGCCAGAGGCCAAATATTAATGCTGGACACTGAGTGTAGCTCCTTGAACAGTTTCTAAAAGTAATTGTGCAGGTCCAGCTGGAGGCTGACAGGCAAACCAATGCTGCCCAGGGTGCACTGCTGCTGCCTGCCCTGCGCCTACACAGTCTTCAGTCTCCAGCTGCCATCCTGGCACCTTTCATGGCACTTTATCTAAGCAAGACAAAATGTCCAGATTTTTCACTACAAATTCAAAATAAAATTTTGCTTTGGCTCAAAATCATTAAATATATTCAGGCAAATAAGGGCATCTGAATCAAGGTAAGGCAGAAGCTTGCTTCTTCAATGATGTGTCCATATGTTACTTTATAGCACAAGGGCCATAATGGTGATGGGTGTGCTGAATGCAAGAAGCCTCAGCTTTGGTTTAAATGTTATTTTTAACTCCTGTTGGACAACAGATACTCCACATGACCTGTTTGTTTTTATTTGGGTTACTCTGACCGAGGAAAGCTGCTGCGGTGCCACCAAGAATGGAACAATGCACCCGGTTCTGTGTGCCTTGGAAGAGAAAGTAAATATTTTGTACAACATCCATTGTTGAACAAATAACTTTCTTTTTGATAAACAAGCAGTGAAAATCTGTATATATCACAAGAAGAATTCAAACCCCTGTGATAACCTTACACCACGAGCATCCGGCAGACACAAATGTCCGTCTGTAACAAGCAGCTGAGAAAGGCAGATGCTCTCTCAGCCTGTTTTGGCCTTGCATTGCTCCCTATGACACTCTCACGTTCACCCACACGTGTGATAGGAACAGAAAGGAGAAACGAGAGGTGTGTATCTAACCAAGTCACTGTAAATTTCTGTCTGAAGCAGGACGGAGCCTTAGAGGCAAGCTGCAGATGAACCTCAATTCCTCCTCACTTCATGACCTGGGCTACACGCTGTCCCTCCACCAGCACTACAGCCAGCAAGCCACCTGTATCTGCCATCTCCAAAGGGCAATCTTTTTTCTGAAGTAAAGTATCAAAGATGGAGAGAGGCGCACAGCGAGGACCTCTGATAACTCAGGAATTACAGCAGCCACTGAAGAGTCATGCCAAGAAAAACATCACTGTTACTGGGTACATTCACAGAGTGCAAACCAATAAAGCGGGGCACCCCCTCCTTCTCGGTCCTCCCCGAGACAGCAAGTGGAAGAGGGAGATGAAAGCAACAGTGACAAAACCAGGTCATATGGCATGCTTTGACTGAAGGCAGACAAAGTGTGTGTTGTACTCAGGGGCAAGGGCTACCCACGTGGACTGGTGCCGTGACGGCTCAGCTACGTGGTAGCCACCATGGCACGCTAGATGAGAGCGTGCTGCCCAGAAGGGCCAGCCTCGCGCCCCACCAGCTGCCCCTCGTGCCACGCAGGCATCGTCCCACTGCTGCCATGGATCTCCAGCATAATGCTGATTGTGAAGAGCAGAGAAGCCTGTCCACAGCAAGATGTGTGAAGGCAGCCATGCTCTCCCTAAGGTAGTATGGTGCAGGTGGTACCAGGGAAGAGCTCCTAGTTTCAACCGCATAAAAACATATCAAACAGTTTAGTGAGACAGAGTGCTCACTAACGGCAAGTACCGATCTTCATGCATAAGACGTTCTATATTTTAAAACAGAGATGGAAGCTCATAAGGTATTAAGCTCTCTCAATGGTTAGGGCTGGAAGCTGCGACGCCTCAGCAGCCCTGCCTACTCCCAGGACACGTGGGTGCTGCCCCTTCCCAGCATGGGGAGGAGGTTTCCCTGCTAGAGCAAATTATCCCCAGCAAAGAGGCCAGCCTTCCCCTCGCCGGCAGGCCCCCGCGGGGGCTCGAGCTGCCGCCAGCCCATGGCGGAGTGCGGGTGAGGTGGCAGGTGAGGTGGCGGCGGGTGAGGTGGCTCTCCCAGAGGATGCCCCCCGCCAGCGCTCGGGGCACTGCGACCCTCCTTCCCCAGTGAGGCTGCTGCCACTTGGGTTCCAACAGCCACTTCCTGCCAGCCTGGCTGGCAAACCAACCTGTGGAAAAGTAAATACATTTATCACACAGATTTCCTCTGCCCCTTTTTAAATAAGGAAGGGCTCGATTGCTTTCCTGAGTCAGAACTACACTGCACTGAAGCCACAATGATAAATACGCGCTCCCATGCTCATTTGAGCGACTACAGCCACAGGCGATACAGGGTTGCATGGTTTCAGGATAAAATGCAAAGAAAAAGAAAGAGCCCCTCTCTGAAGGGAGCGCTCCCACCCAGAAGCAAACATTAGCCATAACGCAGATGGGCCCACGCAAGCCACGGTGCCGGGGCAGCACAGCGAGATGAACATGTCCCGCACGCAGCCTTGCTGAAGCCAGCAGATACGCAGCAGCCTCCTATTGCCATGTCTCCCCCTCGCAAGCACGAAGGCCCCCTTGAAAGAAACTGAAGTGAAATTTAGCCCTGTTAGCACCAGGAAATAGCCAGCAGTTTGAAATCACCTGAGCCAGGAATTTGGCCCTAAATTTTCCAATCTGACGCTAGCACGTCATCAGTACCTTTAAAGTCTCTATTAAGAGGGCGTAAAAACAGTTGGAGAAGTCAGGGTCATCTCTGGGAATTTATACGAGAAATGTTCGCTGTACTGCAGATCAAAATAGCATTTTGACTCATTGATCCCCTGAATGCCATAAAATCTGAAGCAAGATCCTTGTGCTTAGCGGTGGGAAAAATGAGATTCTTTGGCCTCCTATCGTAACATAAAGAATGAGTAAAATAAAGAAAAACAAAGGAAAACAAAGGAGATATAAAGCTCGAGATGAGGTTAAAGACAGGCGAGCAATTAAAAATGACAAACTGACTTCAATTTACAAAAAACATCCTAAACCTCCGCCTCGGTAGCATGTTTTGCTCTTAATCAAGTCTTATTACAATTGCATGCAAATGCCGGGATGGCAGGACATTCCTTCAAACTATGTTTTCATTAAAGATTCTGCTTTTTCCAGAATAATAGTAAATGACACGTGAACTTCATATGAACTATAGGTCATGAAAGGATTTAGTATTGGCATTTTTAATCTAAAAAGTCTGTGCCAGAAAATCAATATGTTTCAGTCGCAGCATTCGAATGCAATTTTCTTCACGTAACAGGGTTCTTTCTTTCACTCCTCCTTCCTCTCCCTCTCTCTTTCTCTCTCCCTCTTCTTTAAAAATAATGAATAATTCCCAGTTTTTCTATGAAACAAGCAGGCGCATTAGAAGGCAACGACATCAATAACGCGTTACATGTAAACAGAAAATGAACAAAAAAATCATTCAAGGCCCCTTTCAAACTGGCGTGCTTTTCATCAGCGCTATTACAGGTTCCATTCACATTATCGGATTGAACCACGCTGCATAACCAAGGTGCTGACAAGCCTTGATTACCCAATAACTCCTGTATTCCTTTCAGGCAGGTTCACCGAGAGGACAGGAATGCGCGGCCTTCCTGTGGGGCAGGCTGCTTTCCAGCCAGACCAAGTCAATGAAACCCAACGCCCTCCTGCTCCTGCGCGCCGAAACAGCCCCTGCATTTCCTGAGAGGCAATTATGACTTTTCCCTTCTTTATTCTCAATTGTTTCGGATAACAATTTATTGTACATCGGAGGGGCCAATATAAACATTTTAAACTCTTTTCATAACACTTAGAGGGGGCTGCTAAGTCATCTCCGTAGTAAATCTGTTGTCGGCTCTTTCCCATGCTGCAGAGTCAACAAATCCATCTCTTACCCAGGGCAGGCCCAGCCAGGCATTGCAAAAACAGGGGAAAATGAACGCAGCGCCTTGTACGTCGCGTCTCTACTTGCTCTGACTTCCACTGCATGCTTGTTAGCCACCCACCTTTCAGTTTTCCCTTTGCATGGCACACCTCTTGAAATACAAATTGCTCAAAGGAGGGAAAAAAAAAAAAAAAAAAAAAAAAAAAAAAAAAAGGAAAAAAAGGCAGTTTCAGGCAGCCGTAAGCACTTTTTGCATTTGGATTAAACCCTGCTCCAACCCAAGAAAGGGCAGAAGGATGCATTATGCACTCACTCTTTCTAGCAGCTTAGGCTGGAGCACTAATGAAAAGCAGGAGATGGAGTTGGCAACCAGATGTGGGATGAGGTCTTCCACTGAAAGGGAGCTGGAGCCATTAGGGCTGAGATCTAACAGAGGCTAATTCCCTCACCATGTCACTTGCCTAATTCCTTGCAGACAACTCCCTTCTCCTTTCCTTAACAAGTATGCACGTATCAAAGGCAATCAAGCAAAATAAACATTTGCAACAAATTTATTTTTGGTAGCAATTTATACTAAACTTACTGTTATTTCTCCTTAACTAATCAGTTCTTAGTCCTCTTCTATGTGTCCCCCAAGTGAAACAGCTGCTTTAGTATCACTTAGCATCCAGAGCTGTAGGTGTATTACCCACATTTCTCTAATTAACTTCTAATGACACGTGTTATCTGCACATTTTTCTTATCATTTTTTATTATTTTAAAGTCAAGCAGAATTCAGCTTTTACCTGTGTCTGCTGCACTCGCAGCGAGACTTGTAGCACTGCATACAAAGCTCTGGCCCAGCTCTGGCTCCCAGCAGCCCCAGCCTCCCACCAGCTGTAGGACCACAGCGATCTCCTGCACAGGGCTGCACCCCAGCATGGGCTCAGTTTTTCTGACCAAGTCCTGTGGGATCAGCGGAAGGATTACATGTGTTCCTCCTACCTCTGCCCAATGCACCAAGCCCATCCCTCCTCCCAACAGAGACTTCAGAGGGACAAGAAGGAAGACATGGCTTCTGCAAGCCCTGGAGATACCAGAGCAGTGGGTGAGGGAAGGGAGAGCTGCAGGAAGGGGTCAGGGGAGCAAATCCTTGCTGAAGGTGTGAGACTTGGCCAGGCCAGCTCGTGGCAAAGACCTCTGACAAGCCACTGCCACATAAACCAAGCACACATATTATATTCTGCTTTAAGGCGTCAATAATTCTGTTCCCCTGGACAAACAAATGCACAGGTGCATGGAGTCCACAAAGCCATGCTTCAGAATTGGTGTCCAAATACCAGGTCTCTGAAGCAGCTAACACTGCAACCATCTTGCACCACAGGTGTGCAGAAAGAAAGTCTCACAACTCTGCAGATGCACACACTGAGACACTGGGAACTTTCACATTGTAAATACTCGCTGCCTGGCTCTCAGCTTTATTATTTTGTCTTCTTTTTTCCTTCGCCACAGGGCTGTTACATTCAGCTCATCATTATGGTCTATTTATTGTCAGAAGCCTTTTAAATGGCAAATATTTTCAGCTATCTGTGGTTGTGTCAGTTTACTTTTCAATGCAGCGAATGAAGGGCTTTTTACTTCGTATCTCCTAGAACTGGAACAAAAAGTGATTTCCTATGCAAGTACAAACAAAAGCTTGACCACTTTCCTTCCAAGCAGAGGAGTTACTCTTGCCCAGGGAAGCGTGTTTGATACATTTCAGTAGAAAACAGGCTGCTTTGGGGATTTTCTCACACATTTATGATAGCAAGCTTTACTTAAAACTTTACTGCATCCACCATCAAGCAAATGGTGTCACACACGAACAGTTAAAAAACCTGTACAAATCTGACCTCATTTTTCCCTTAGATGACCATGGCTCTAACAATACGATGACTAGAAATACCAAAGTATTTTTAAAGCCAGTATTACAAGTAACATAGATTATAAAAATAACTCTTGATATTATACACCCATTAAAATAAAAGCATAAACAAGACGCATACGCAACCTTCAAAAAATAATCTTCAAAAATATGTTCCAAGGTAGGGCACTTACAAAGAAAGCAGGGGGAGGGGAGAGCATTAACTGAACTACTGGAAACCATACAACAGCAATGTGAATGGATTTCTTGCCTGTTCAGTACAGAATAGACTTGAACTCTGTGTTATGGATTTGCTGATACTTGGCTGAATGAATAACCTATAGGAATCTTGAGACAAAATGCAGTAAGTACATAAGTCTTAGCTTCATTGTTAATTTAGTCATGGATTTTTATTTTAGTTACTCCTAGTTTATATGAAGAAAAGAAATCAAAATTGCACCTTGTCATATTTGTCTGGTATCACACTCTCAGCTTAACAGTAACTGTTACAGAGCAAATGCTCCAAGGAATATTTACTAAACATGACTATGAGTTGCAGTCTGTCTCCAAACAAAATCACAGTTGCAAACTGCAGCTTTACAAAATCTCAGTACATGACAAAAAGAGACCAAAAGTGGACTGCTGGATTTTTGCAGTTCAGTCTTATTCTCTCAGGCTATCTCATAACTATGATGTCTTCAGCTTATACACGTTTTACAATCTCCCCTTCAAAATTACCTGCATTCTTCAGCTGTACAGCAGCCCCTGTTCCAATGCCTACCAGAATGGAGACTTCATATAGCAATTTTCTTCAATCAATCTAAATGAAAAGACATGTTGTCATCCCTCTCCATCCGTCACTTTGTTTGTTGCATGTTAAACTGTAACTGCTTTGGCCTTAGAATCACTGAACAGTACTTTTTTTTAATTTTCTGAGAAAGCTTCTTCCTTAATTGTGCTGAACAAATCGTAATGACATTTTTTAATAGACGCTCAGGGACAGTTCATAAAAACTCTATGCACCACTCAAATAAAGGTTTTATAGAACTTAACCAGATAAAGGTGAAATTAATCTTTTTTCAAAAGCTATTACCCTATACACTGAGATATCCTTTCTGCAGTCTGACTAAAAACCACTAATCTGTTATATCACCTCCTGGGATGATAAACCAGGGTGAAAGGAAAAAAGCAAGCTGGAGTGTGAAGTCAGCCCTGTACCACATAAGCATAAACCATCGTCAGCCCATATTCAGAGTTCTGAATAAAGTCCATGAACTCCGCAATCCCAGGAACCTTAACGGGACAGGTTGTGGTGCTGAATTTGTTTTCCAATTTATGTGTTATTTTTATTGCCACTGTTTACTAATACGTTTTTACACCAGGAAAGTCTTTAATCATAAGATTTTATTAAGAAGGATTGTTGCTTTGTTAGATCTTGAGCAGCCTTTCAGTCAATGCAATGCCTTTGTCAGTCTCTGCCATACAAGCAGCAGATGTAACATCAGCCAGTCAACCTGCTGTCTTTCCAATAAATATTAGCATCAGACATCAGCGATGCCAATCACTGTGCTTCGAAAATGAAGACTGCTTCCCTTCATCAGCAATAAAAGGTGACTAAACTGTATCACAGCATGGTCAAAACACCTGGAAGACTCCCTTAAATAAAGGGAGTGCCATAACAGCTGTCTGTGTTCAGGGGCCTAATGCACCACCCTGCAAAAGTTCTTCTGACATGGAAACTCACAACCCTTGAATCCCCATTACTAAAAAAAAAAAAAAAAACAAAAACCCCACCCCAAACCAACCAAACTGTCTACAGAAACCCAGTCCAAAACAATTTTCAAAGGCAAAAGTTCAAAATCAAGCCCAGATAGAAAGGAGAACTTGGGTCTGAGCTACTAGAGAGACTCCACATTAAAGTAGCACAGGACTGCCATCGACACCAGGGCAGGTGACGGCTCTCTCTAAGCTCTCTCCACACCCATTCAGACAGATTCAGACCGATTTTGCTACGCAAACATTTCTCAACCTGCACCTCTTTCTCAAGTATCACTGCAGGTCCAACAACATTTAGCCACATTACTAGCTAGACAGATAGCCCTTTCCCAAACTCAAAAGGCAGCCATCAAGGTCAGCATTGCCGTTTGAAGCAACGACAATGCATACAACATGCAGCTGTCTGCAGGACCAAGCAGAGCTGCACAAGGCTTTTTTCCCTATGAATTAGTCCCTTAGGAAAGTGTTTACCCCAAAGCAAACTGCTGGCAGCATGAGACGGATGAAACCTGTAATATTCACCATGCAACAGCACGTGGAGGGCAGCTGCACTGGAACCATGCACTGCAATCCTTTGTCACCGCACAGCAAAACTTTTCTTTTTAAACACTGCAATGAAAGGTTTAGTAGACTGTGTGACAAACAAAATCAGGCAAGTGTTTACATAGGAAAACCAGCCCTCTTGTAGCTGCACAAATAAATAATATACTTTTTTCTTTGAAGAAAGAGCATATGCTCAACATTCCTTTGTCCTGTATCACAATAGAAAAACCGTTTGCACTGGAATATCTGAATCACTTCTTGGCAGTCTCTCAAGGTAAACAGAGTAAATTAAAAATGAATGTTTATCGTAGGCGCACACATACACACACACACTAGCAAAGTGTAGTGCTGTATTTGCCTATCAAACATACGAAGCGATTGAGTCCATCAGTCATTGAAACAAGCAACTGAAAAGTGGAAATAATGGGATGACAACATCAGAAAACAACCTCCCAGAAAGAGATGAGTTTCCTCGTAGCCATTTGTCTTGTCTAATTAATCCCACATGTGGGACTGGACTGGAACATTAAAAAAAAATTAGGTATAAAAATATTACTTTCACTGGGAAGCTTCAGAAGTACAAAAGAAACAGAAATCCTTTATGGTTTTGCTTTGCTTTCAAACCCCCCTCTTCACATCATCATCTTAATCTGCGACTCTGCCCCTGCGCCTAGATGAGACTAGGATAATGTTAGCAGCACAGAAGAAAGCAGTTGGAAAAGCTGGGGAAAATTATGTCGTTACCACTAATAAAACAAGATGTCAGTTCCTAATAGATTAAAAACCTGTGTATTAGGTTGCCGACTATTCCTGGGCACCCATGGAGCGGTCATGCCCAAGAGCACTTCCCTCTGCTCAAGACCGGTGAAAAGGGCATGACCTATTCCCTTCCACGCAAACCTTGTCACAGTTTATCCGTATTTTTGTCAAGCTGGAATTAGACTGCTGTAACACACTCTCCACAGGGCAAAACAAAATGCAGAAACAAATGCAGAATGTGTCAACTGCTGATTTAATGGAGTTTCATGCCAGGAGCTTGTTGCCCTCATGTGCACGGGTCTGCGGTATCTGTTCTCACAGGAGGCTGTGTAGGTATAGCGAGGTGGCAGGTTTAGTATGTAAACCCAGCCATTCTTGAAAGGGATTTCTGATCCTGACTATGCAGACAGACACACTCGACCAGGTTCTCAAAATTGTGGCCGCTTCTGAAAAATGTGTGTATGTGGTTGTTAATTTTTTTTTATTTTTTTAAGTACACAGCAGACACCTCCTCCACAGTGTGCACCAGCTAGGCTGCCAGAGCTGAAATGAAAGTGAAGCTGATCTGAAAGCTCCCTCAACATCCCAGAAACATCCTCCATATGCCTGCTACTCTGAAGCAGACTACCTATGTTCCTGTTTTGAAAGGGGACACGACACGAGCAGTGTTCCTCTATTTTTACAAGCTTTTGGGAGAAGGGACTGCAAGTTGCAGCGTTTCACCAACTGCAGTCCAAAGGGTGGGTGACAGTGTTTGCTATGATATTACTGATGCAGTTAATAATAGAAGGACATCCAGGGCATACACTGCATACCGTTCTTTTAACGCAATGAAGTAAACATATACTATCTTTCTGCACGTTAAAAAGAGGGACAAGAACTATTCTGGCACATCTGGGCACAGTGACAAGGACGTGCCTGCTGGCACCATTTGCCACAGAAACCCCCAAATAACATCCCGCACTAACTCCCAATGGGAAAGTGGCACTGAGCGAAGCACAAACAAGTTAACAGCTTCACAGAAAACTTTGCACACTTTGGCAAACTTTTTAGAAGAAAGTAAAATGAGGATTCAAGTTCTGTGTTGGGCCTCCATCTCAAGCAGGCAGCAGTGCACACATGTATGTGTGTGTGCTGTGCATATGCAGACACATCTGTATACATATGTACATACACAGATCCCCTGACATCCACATGGGAATCACTGGCAGACTTTTGAGGCAAAGAATATTTAAAAATATTTTTTCTCTGGAGAATCATATGAAGCACTTTCAGGATTTTGCTGACGAAAGTTCCCAGTTTGCTCTACAGAGTAACCCCCCCCGCGCCCCCCCCCCAAAAAAAAAAAAAAAAAAACAACAACCAAAAAAACCCCCCAAAACGAACAACAAAACAAAACACCCTCTCTTCAGTTTGCTTCCAGAAGGAGGCACCACTCAATCCCTCCCGCTCTGGCCAGGGCTGAGGCGCCTGAAGTGCTCTGCTCTGCTCCCCTCTCTGTCTCCATCCAGGGAAGATGATGTCTCTCAGGGGCTCGGGGACATGCACCACTCTGCTGGAACACTGCTCTGCAGGAGCATCCTGCTGCAGCACTTCTGCTGCAATTGCCCACACCAAGCTGAATGTGTTTAATTTATCCGCTCCCTGAAAACCAATTCTCTCATGCTTGCTCTCTTAGTTGAAAGTAAACAGGTTAATTCCTGTTGCAATGTACCTGAACCAGATGCACTTTTTTTTCCCTCTTCACAGCCAGAAAGAAAGGAGGAATTGCAAAATTTGCCTTCTACTTTGAAGGAAAAAAATCTACCTTTTGGTTATTGAGTCAACTCCAGACCTCAAATAAAAACACCTTGGTGTCTAATTCCTTCTCCACTGTATAGCACTTGCATGTTTTCCTTCAGCATTTATAGGGGTCTGAATGCGATGTCTGTTACAAATATTCCCAGCGCATAACTGCCCTAAATGAAGTAGGAAGAATGCTAGAATGCCCCAGTTAACACCCCAAAATTTTACGTCAGAAACAGTATGAGCCAAAACACCTGCCTTTGCCATCAGAAACCTCTTCAGGAGAGGAGTTAGCTTGCAGACCTGGCAGAAGTGCTTGAAGAATGTATCAATACACATCAAGATTTAGAAAAAAACAACAGCAGAGAGATTTGTTCTCCCACCATCACTAATAAATAAGGTATTAAATCGTTAAGATTTCAATTACAAGAGAAGAATGTGGCTAACCAAATAAAAGCAGGGGGAGTTGAAATAAGTAGTAGGTTAAAGATTAATATTCTGGGTTCAGAACAAAAGGATGCTCTTTTGTGGCACTGTGCTTATGCCTCTGAATGTAAACATTGTTCCGAGAACCATTTTTTCTCTGCCCAATCTTTAAAGGGTAATAAATTAGACCTTGGACAGCCATACAAGCCGCTACTAGATGTGAATGTGAATGTGTCTGTAGAAAAGGCTGACTTTCAATCAAAGTCTATTGAAAGAATAGTTGGATTTTCTAAAGAAGCATGTTGTGCCTATTAACCAACTTACAAAAGGGGCCATTTTCTTGATTTATGTTTGGTTGCTATAGAGATCTTGCAGTACAGACTGGCAGGTGAAGCTCCCATTTAACAATCTCAATCTCACAGGTTTTTCTTAGCTGTACTCAGAGGACACAGAGCTACAGTAGGTAAAATCCACCGCACAAACATACCACATCTGTCAAACTTAAATATCAGATTTAAGGCTTTCCAAGAATTTATCGGGAATACGGTAGAGTTATTACACAATTTTTGCCCAGACACTCTGCACCCTGAAAAACCTTATTGCAGCAAGCTCCTTCAGCTCTGTTAGGTTTTGTCACTGATCCACTTCTTATTCAGCAGGTAATTACCAGTGAGCAGGATTCCAGCACATCACAGCACTGCAGGGTCGTTGTCTATTTGTTGGGGCTTTTTTTGCAAAGCATACAACATATTCACGAGGAAGAACCTTTGCTCTGCAACAGCAACACTGATGCTAATGTGTGCAGGAGGGTGTCAATTAAAAAAAAAATATAAATCCCCTTGCCATGAACCACAAAAACCTCAGAGAATGTGCAACTGAGAAACAACACGTCATGCTGGAGTCAGAAGGAAAACTTTTGCTTGTCAGTAGGTCACAGGCAATTCACAACCTAGACTGAGAAATGCCATTTTATAAGTCCAGGTCTTCTGCCTAAACTCTGATGAAAGGTAGCTATATGGAAACAAGAGTCCTAGAAGAGGAAAAGGCAAGGCAATTAGCAACCTATGTGATGCTCCAAACAGCGACCTGAGGGGAAAAATAGCAAATCTGCATGGGCAGTACATGCTTCAAGACAAAACCAAACCAAACCACATCAAAACATTATCTAGGATTCCAGCCTTCCCTTAGTTGGTTCCTGGCATTGGCAGATACAATATCAAATATACAGAACAGAAAAAGATTTAAAAAAAAAATATCAAAACCAGAAATATGATTTTTACTGTATTTAACATGAGAAAAAAAATTAGATTATTCCTATGTGATTCCTTGATTCAACAAGAAATTTCCAGTGACCTACCTTATCAAAAAGGAATCTGCATTTCATAAACGAGTGAAGTCATTTGATTGAAGTAACAGATTGTGACAGGAGGCAGTGCCTTTTAGCTGCCTTAGTTATCAGTATCTTCTACATTACTAGCACCATACTATTAAATTTTTTACATAAATAGACAGTGGGCGCAAATTAAACAAGAAATTAAAGCCTTACAGCTTCCCCCTCCCCCCCATTTTACAGAAGTAGTAAGAGGGGGTGGGGGTGCTAGGGAAGGGCTGGTCCCACAGCCTCCCTGAGGGGTAGACCCTATGCACCCGTCTTACTAGGATTTCTCTCTGCACAGCCCTTGCTCCTTCACAAGCCACTCCCACCTCTTGCTGGGAGAAGTGACCAGCCTGGCTGCTCTGCCCTGCACAAACCCATCACGTTCACCATGTTCAACTGCACAAAATCAAACTGCACTCAACACCAATGAAAAATTTAAAAAATGCAAATTTTTTTGCATTACTGCAAAAAGCTGCTACCAAGGAGGTCTGATTTCAGTTCCTGAGATGTATTTAGTGTCTGCAGAACAAAGAGGATGTTGGGGGGAGACAAACATCTGGAGCCACCACTGGGAAGGCAGCAGCATGGCACGAGATGGCTATAGGTAGAGTAACTTTCATGTGCAAAGGCAGCTTAATCCAATGCTTCTCAACACACAGAGGTGAGAGTCATGTACAGCATTAAAAGGTGTAAGAGAATAAAAGGTTATCTCTTGCTAAGGCCAATACAGATGTCTCCCTGGAGGCAGATGGCTTGGGGCACAGGGTTGGTCTGATCCTGTACAGCTGAAATTAATGAAAAAGAGCTTTGCCACCAAGTTTGAGAGGACAGGATGGAAGCATGGGTAGAAGGAGGTCTGAAGTCAAGCACCCAGAATTACACCTCTCCAGAAATTATCTTCCCATTCTGCGCCCCGCCCCCCCATCAGAGAAGAAAGCTGCAAAAACTCGCTTACACTTAAAAGGGGGAGGGGGAGGATAATTGTGGTAATCTTCAAAGGATTTGTTTTAATTTCTGCTGAAAGGACAGCAAGTCTTTCATTGTTTGAACATATGGCTTTTGGGGAAAGGGCTCCGAGTTATTTCATTACTTGTCTTTTGGTATTTTACTGATTATCAGGAACAAATACGCCTTAACACTAGAGCTGTGATGAAGAGAGATGACTTCCTGGTAAAGCTCTCTGTTGTTTGCATCTTAGTAATTATTCGGCAAATGGATTCCACTTGTTGTACATCACCCAGCACATACAGATGGGACTGAAATATATCCTGGATTTATATTTTATTTGGACTAACAAAGCCAGGATTTGAATTCAAGGGGCAGTGAAAGAACTAAGAATGTTCTGCATCACAGGCTTGGAAAAAGAAATACAGGGCTTTGGCTGTGGCCCTTCTGCTCAGATTATCTCCAAATACTTTACATGCAGTGACTCCTCCTAAGGAAAGCAGGAGCAATCAAATCCATTACGCTCTGCTGTTGAACCCTGTCTCAGGCCTCCCCTTGACACACTTTTTTACTTCCTGTTATTTATTTTTTACATTAAAATCACTGGCAATATTTTGACCATCTCCTGCTTTAACTCCAAATCATGATGAAGGCAGATTTGACCATTAAAACAGTATTACACAATATCTGTCATCCAGATTGGACAGTAACTTATTAAACCCTGTTTTATTGAAAGTCTGCATGTCGGCATTTTGTTTTTATACCTTGCATGTGTTTTTAGTGTTGAACTTGGCTTTTCCATGAATCTTAAAAACATAAAAAGCACAAAGACTGAAATCCTGTCTCCGCTGAAGTAATAGGATTTTTGTCACTGATGTCCGTGGGGTAGGATTTCAAGCCCGATTACTAACAGATTTCTTTTTTTTTTTTTTTTTTTTAGATATCTTCAATTTCTGTCTCTCCAATGTACACCTTTTGACTGGAGAGGTCAGTAGGGTGGAAAAAAAATTCAGGAAGAAATGCTACTATTAAAATCACACTCTAGACAACATCTCTGTGCACGTGCATGCACCCCTACATTTTCTAGAAGAGCTGCTAAGAGCATGTGACGCCACATGAGGTCTGACACCCCAGCTAAGAGAACACCCGTATTAGACCTGCAGTCTCTAAATCCTTGAGGATATGCCCAATAACAGAAAGATCCTAAACAATGTAGACAAATAACACTTAATGCAGATCCCTTAATGGCACAAAAAGGTATGTTGTCTACCTTCTATCATTATGCAGGATATAGCATCCTAGATTTTGGTCTTCAATATGCATACACATGGTATGTATGCGTGCAAACACAACAGGGTGGCAATATCCATGTGGAAAGCTGCTGCATCATATAGTAAATGAGTTTACTGTACACATCCCCTCCCTTTTGCCTGGTAACTTTTGGTCCTTTTCAGTTTCAATGCAGTTAAGACCCTTTCAAGGGCTCCGCATTGTATTCCATAAAAAGCAATGAGGGTGGGGAAAAAGGCCGCCATCTCCCCACTCTATGCAGAAGGGGCGAACTTTGGGAATCTAGATTCTTCGTTGCCCTGAAAGTTTAATGACTGACTTGAGCTCCACAAGTGAGCACCAAGGGCTTAACATCAGGGATTAACATCAATCCTTGCAAGAGGAAAGTTCTTAGGTCATTTCTAAAGGTGTTTTGCTGTTTAATAAGCATACTTCCTCACTTTGCAGGAGGAGGATCTTGAAAAAAAAGTTACAATAAAAACTTAAACCCCTCCAAAATATTCTTAAATAGCTTTCCTATAACCCATATGGCACATAAATGAATATTGGATAGTGTTGTATAACGAGTTTATTGGCATACAGTTGGTATGGCCAGATTACTTGTCCTTTTAGTGAGTAACCTTAGACTGCAGCCATCTTAAATGCGTGCTGATAAATCTTAAACATACCAGTCCACTGTGCGTTATTTGTTCATACATACACTTCTCTTAAAGTAAGTAGATATTTGCATATAAAATTCTGACGGCACACAAAGGATTCGATTTATGCATTCCTTTGTTAACCCAACAAAAACGCTATGTTTTCCATCACTGATAAAACCTCTAGGCTTTTAAACTCACAAATGTATTTTTACAATTCTTAAGCTGCTGTTACGGCCTGTGAAGGTTCCTGGTCTGGTAACAATGGAAACTGGAGTCTTACGTTTATCTTCAGGCTAGGAGGGATGGAGGCAGCAATAGTATATGCTTTCCTAAACTGACCTGCTAATGACCTGAATCCTGCCCTGAGGGGTTAGTATCCCTTGGAGTAAGAGGATATTTAGTTCCAATGCCAGTTCAACCTACTATGCATTTAAAAGAAATTGCCTCATCCAAGTTAAGGGGTTTAGATCCTATTCTCCAAAATTAATCATTCCTACAGCGTGTGTTTTTTCATACATAATAGTTTAGAAACATAGATGTTAGTTTTGAAAAATATCTCTATTAAAACCTGAGTGGTCTTGTACTGCAAAAAATAGTATGGACAATGCCAAATGTAGAAGAAAACTTCAGTACTACAAAGATTTAAGAATGGGTTTGATTGCTTATTACTTTCAATAGCCTAATTTCAGTATGTCCGTTTTGTGCATGAAGGCTGCCATTCTTGCACCTCTGTCGAACCAAGGCCCCTCCAGTGATACCAAGTTCTATACTGACTAGGTTTCTCCCTTAAAAGCATGGAGCAAGCAGTTCAGATTAAACACAGTGACTTTACCCACTCTTTGGATAAAACTGGTCTGTCCTGAGGTCATAACAAATTCAGCTACACTAAATAACTATTTTGCTTTATCATAAGCATGTGCATTTTACATGTTTCTGATCAAGATCAGAGATGGAAAATGGCACAGGATGGCTATTTCCATGATATCCTCTCGCACATCTGGAGATTAATGATGTAGTATTCCAAAAGGGTTGTATAGCTTGGAAAACACCCACACGTTCAAGTGCTTACTCACAAACCCAAACATGCAGCCTCTCCAAGCACTACCAAAATACCACACACACTAATTTTCCTCATTATCACAGGGTAATGATATGACCAGAACTCATATTTCCTGGAGACTACACGCTCTTTGTTATCTCTGTGTACATCTGCCACTTGGCGTTGTCCAAATTCAGAGCAGCACTTGCTATTACTCTATTACAGGTTTCCCTCACATGCTAATCTCTCAGGAATCTGGCATCCCAGCTCACAGCAAACGCTATTCATGTACACGTGCAAAAGAAGGACCCAATTTGCCATTTTGCAGAAACATCAACAACAAGAATTAACGCTACAATGAAGTTACACATTTATTTAAGTTTCTCAGCACAACTCCCATCCAGATAAAATCACTATTTATGCCAGCCTGACAAAGTCCACAAAAAAGTTTGCTGAAATTTTGCTCCTAAGTCACTTCAATGACTTGGAAAACGGTTTCCCTTTCCAGTTGCCCCTCAAAATGGAACAAAATAGGTTTGGTGTAACATCCAAATGTTACTGTCTTGGGAAATTCCACACCTCCAGAGGCAACATTTGCATTCTGCCGCATGTGGCAAAAAAAAAAAAAAAAAAAAATAAATAATTTAGTACAACACATAGGTACCTGTAAATCTACCTGCCACCATATTTATCACATGTATGTATTTAAAAGTATTTAGCAGTCAAGCTGTTCTTGAAGATTTTACAGTACATTCCTTTCCCCTTAAAATCTGTTCAAACTTACAGCTGTAAGTGCCTTTAAACCAAATTCAATGACTCCTAGAAAGTTCGTTTTAAAAATGACTTGCTACTACAAATGAAAAGCACACTACATACCAACTGCCTGTGCCAGTATGCATGACAAGTACTAATAAATCATAATATTCAAGGAAAGCAATGCTAGTTGATCCTTTGACAACTTTGCTCGCTTGCACACACACCATGCATGGAACTAGGTTATCCCAGCAGGGAGGATGAAGGTTAGACCAGAGTGCCGCAGGTTTTCCAACTGGATGCACCTAATGCTTCTCCTGCACCAGCAGAGCAAACCACCTCCTCATCTCCCAACAGACAGACAATGTTTCTGCCTGCTGGCCCACTGGGTCCTACCAGTCACCATGACTACTCCGGCTGATGCAGGGGCAGGTGCAGTCTGGGCTCACCAGGGCTGCCCAGCACCATGACCTGGAGCCTTGGGGGCTACGCAAGGCCAGGAACACACCCGGGCACCCCGACAGCACTGCAGGCAACAAAAACTTGCAGCCTGTTACTCGAAGTCCCCATCAGCCAAAGGCCTGCAGGCAGCAATTCCAAAGATACGCCCAGGCAGGGGACCCATGCCTCCTGCTTGGTAGAGGTTGGATATCCCAAGGCGGACAGTGACCTTTATACCAGCAGCTCCAGCCCAGGGAGGTGGCAGGGTGAGACCGTGCTGCTACGTATGCTCCCCTAGATCCAGGTGCACTGTTAATAAAACTGTCTTTCCCTCAGAGCCTGCAGAATAATACATTTTATATTCTAATGAAGTAATTATTAAAATAAGTAATTATTGAAATAACCATATCAACTCCCAGTCATTAAAATCCTCCTAAACAGAACGGCATGATGGCTTAGGCTATTAGAAAGCTTGGCAGCCACCCAACGCCTACAATAGCTTCTAATTAATTGATCTCACCTCTAATCTGCTATTGTTAGCCTAGTGCTGATCATTTGTTTGGCCTACAGATCCTATTGCCCCTTTCATTTGATTGTATTTGTTACTGTACCCTCTCTATCTCTTTCAATTAAGCACAGGTTAAGTGGTTCAACCGCAAGAGAATAGGAGATAATGGCACCAATCAAAGTAATCTCTTTAATTTGCTAAATGGATTACAGGGAAACCCCAGCCAAAGTGAAGTCATAGCTGGTGGCCTTCACTTGAACTATACACAAAGAGTATCTAATTATTAACCCACCACATGCCAAACTTTACAGATATCCAATAAAACAACACAGCATTCGGGTACTAGCAGGGTTGCTCTCATTACAGAGTTTTCCACTGTAAAATTGCTTTGACTGCAAAATCTTTGTATCAGTGTCTTTCCAAGTACGCCATACGCTGTACTTTCAAATGCAACGTATCTAGATACAACAATCAAAACACTGCACTGAATACCAGTCAAGAGAGTGGATTTATAATCTCTTTAAGGATATGCTCATGGTAGAGTTCATTTTTCATATTTGTACTATAAATGCAAATTCAGCTTTGCAGTCAGTATTGCTTTTGCTGACTGTAGAAGTTTTAACAGTAAACAAGCTTTGTCCTTAAAGTGGCAAGTGGGTTTCTTCCCCCTCTCCTCTTTCTTCTGAAGTGTTTTTGAGCAAGCTGTCTGGCAAGACAGCTTCACAACCAGTACTTTGGCTGTGCATGTCCTTGGCTAATCAGTCAGGCAGTGAATTCAAGAATGTGAGCTGCATGAGACTGAGGGTCATTTCCTTGCAATGACAGGGAGAGTGGGGCATTAGAAAGAAAAAAGGTGGGAGGGGACAACAGGATTTCATGCAGAAGGAAACTCAGCTTGTTGGAGGGGCAGAACCTCTTAGGAGTGATTGAATCTCTCTGCCTTTTCAGAATAAAACGTTTTTGTTAGTGGCAAAACAGAGATTACCAAGTATAAATCTATTGTTCCTGGCAGAATTCAACTTGCATCGGATGACAGGGCTGGTAACACAGAATATGGTATCATTTTGCACTTCCTTTTTGCCTTTGGTTGGTTGATTTCAAACAGAATGATTGCATTAGCCTCAAGCAGAACATCTAAGAAGTAAAATTTTAACTTAAAGAAAAGCGAGGTATATGGAGAAAGAATAATCTGTATTCCAGGCTGGATGACTTCAGATCCTCCAAAAAATCCATTGAAAATGGAACAGGACTCCTTCTTTCCAGACCTGACACCCAGCCCACAAGAGAGCACTTACTTCTAACATTAGCTAAAGTTGTCTTGTAGTGTCAAAGGCTATGGTTTTGATTCCTCACTTATATTTTGCATCCTCACTTGTTTGGACACTGAAGCTTTTGCACTGGGATTGTCAACTTTTCACAGTCACTTTTGTGATGCTTGTGGTTCCACGTCGTTTCCACGCAATACAGACATGAACAAAGAATTTATATATACATCTCCAAATTTCCAGTAATGCTGCTAACACAGCCTGCCTCTGTTCCAATGGGATGTCAGCTTTGTGTTTCATAACATGTTTTTGTTTGCATGGTAACTGGCCAGTAACTTGGCATTCTTCTGCCGTTCTGCATTTTGACACCAGTTCAGCACTAACTGCTTAAAGCCGAACACATATTTTCTGCACTATTGAATTAGCAACTATATATACACGCTATAACCTTCAGCAAAGTCTGTCCAACAACCACTTGTATAGCAGGTATGGTTCCACAAGAAAATCACAACTGAGTCCAGGTCTGTCATGCACTGTCACATAGAGGTACATGCAATCTTCCTATCGAACTAGTTGCACAAGTAATTGCTTACTCTGAACATGTCAGCATTTTGCAAAAAAATGTACTTTATGGGTGCAGCTTGGGGAACAGGGTGAGATGCTCTTTTGGTCTTCCACTCCCCAGACTTTCACCTCACTATACATTAATGGTCCTGCTAACTATGTCCTGGGCTGATGCAGCTGGGACATTTCTTTGGACTAGCTCCACTCATCCAGCCAGCGAAACCAGGGGCTGTTCTTCATGGGGTGAGGGACCTGGACTGGCTCACAGGAGGGGCCCTTGCAGCACCAGCAGCTGCAACTGGCAGGGACTGGGAACCAGGCTGGGGGAAGGGATCCCTCATCCACCCTGTCATCTACGGGCTATACTTTCTCCTCCTCTTTTACATACAGCATGTAAACAGATCAAAAAGATGTGGAGCGTGACCTGCAGCCCATTCCCATTCTTACCTCCAACAAGCCCCCTTATGGAGATGCATTTTCTGCACACAACAATCCACTGTGCCTGTGTATGCACACCTGACTTAAAAATACATGACTGGCTGACACCTTCAAGTATGGAGGAAATCAAATGTCTAAATTTCCAACTGCCTTTGCCATTTGAGAGCACACATAAGGCTATATTCTGCTTTCCAGCTGTCGCAGCTCTAACAGCCTTAATGGATTTAACAGCACAGACAGAAATGGCCTTCCAGACTTTAGCCTGAAAAAAATATTTTGGTATTTTAAATTATTCTATTCTTCAGGTAATTCATAAAGATTAAACTGGGCAAAAGGGAAGGTGGAAGCTTACCCAGTAGTATTGTCGGGTTGGACATTATTCAGAAAGCACAAGCTTTGGGGATCTGCGGTGCTGATTCAGCCCTGTCACAGAGCCAGGGGTCAACCCACAGCTCTACTTCTCTGGAATGCAGAAATATTTGTTCACATCTGGAAACAGCTCATCTGCACTGGAAACTTTTCTAATATTTTCTCTTCTATTATGATACAAAAGCCACAAAGCAATCCTTCTTTTTTCATTGTTGTTCTATTTATCCAGCCATCCTCCTCTCCATTTATATACCTACCTTAAATGAGCAAGCCATGACTGTTAATAAGTAAATCAAAACACTTTGAAATCTGCCAGAGTCGGCACCAATAATACATATTGGCCCATAAATATTGAGGCCCTAGTAATCCTCCCCCAGCAAATGAGCCAAATAAGAAACCAGGCAAAGCCCTCCCCTTCTAATTCAGCAGAACTATGTTATTAGCATGGAGGAACCCCAGCATACATGAGTCCCTGGCTCGAGTGACGGTTTTCAACACCACCTTAATTAAACCTGCTCCAAGCAAATTTAATCAGTGCAGTGAACAAAATGGCTTCTGAAAGCAGGGAGCAGTTTACATTAGTGTTTCCAGCACGACTGTCAACAGTGCTGCAAAAACATTTTTCTAAGCATCAATGGGACTTCTGGTTAAAAAAAAAAAAAATTCCTATTACAACAATTTGAGCAAACCACTTTAGAAAGATCTGGTGAGAGTGAACACAGGGAAGACACCAGTCCTGCACCCTCTCCCTTCCAGTCCCGAGAGGGACTTCTCGGAACATTTGAAATCCTACCCTATGTTTAATGTCAGTGGTAATTTTGCAGGACAAAGTCAGATCACAGACAAACCCATTCCCCTTTTCCCTGTTCCTTCCTAGGTGTCTGCTTGCGGTCAGGGTGGAAGACAGATTGCTGGGCCAGACGGACCCTCGGTCTGAGCCCGCACAGCCTTTCTTACACTCTCATATTGCAATATGTTTCCCACACTACCCTGTCACAGGCAGCGCAGAAAGTATTTGCTCTTTCTTTCTTTTGGCTATACAAAGTCTATTATTTAGGTAATTACACTAGGAACTGTACCAAGTAAATGACTTCCTCCTCTCTCTATTGATGCGCAACAAGGCTCAAGACTGACGATAAGTCTATAGCCTTGCTATACAAGTAATGTAAATCTCACGGATGGGTATTTTGCATGATCTTGATACAAAACAGCCCTGAAAAAGACAACTCTCTTTCAGCCCTTTCTTCCCTAAACCCCAACTACTGTGGAAGCAAATGAGAAGCAATTCTTTTGTTGAGCAAACTAGGAAAGCACTGGACGTTAAGCACTGAACATAAGACAGTTTAACAAGCAATCTCCCAAGCTACAATTTCTATCCATTTCTATACCCAGCAGCACAGATAGATCTCAAGAGCTGCCCTCCAACACCACCAGCCATAAGGTATGCTGGGCAAAAGGCGCAGGATTCCCCCTAGTAACCCATCTGCTGTGTAAAAAGAGCTGGTGCTGGCAACAAGGACAGGCAGATGAAGATGAGGAGATGTAAGGCAGTGGTTCAAACTCTGATCTACTCCCATGGACTGTAAGAATGGTCCTTACATGGTTGGAGTCAATGCACTCTCTTCACACACCGCATCGTTGGAGCTGATGGGCATTTCCATCATATCACTGTAGGACTTTGCTGCCACGTACGCTATTACAATGGATTTTCTTAGGGACTACAGCTCTGTTGCCAGAAATGTCTTCTGCAGTCACTACAGGCACAGATCTCTTTGCACACACAGTGTTGGAGAGAACATCAAAAGGCACAGTTATATCCAGATATTAAAGTTCCATCTCAAAAAATGTAGTTCACGTACAAAGATGAACATACACAAAGATCACTGTAGAAAAGCAGTCCTTGCAGAGGGCCTTTCAGCAGCCAGGTGTGAAAACAACAGGAATTTGTAGAAAGTAAAAAAACCTCAACAATAATAAAAAAATAAATTGCCTTTTAATTTCTGTGGGTAAGTCAAATATCCCATTTCTCTGTCAATAAGCACAGACTTCTTAGGCTCTATACTGATTCCTATGCTTTTCAGCCAATTAATATGCAAAAGTTTAATACAAAAACTCCTTTAGTAGGAGTTAAACACAAATGAAAATACTTTATGTCTAGAGCACTCTGCCAGAAAACAGCTGCTAAAAATCCCTGATTTAGATTTAGGTCTATGACATGCCAGGTTACTACTACAATCACAAAGTAATGGTGAATGCAGGAGAAAATAGCAAGCTTTGGTGCCTTTCCTACTAACCCTCCAATAAATCTGTGAAAAATATCTTTCTTGAAGGATGTAGCCTTCCCTCCTAACTTTCAATTTTAATCTGCAGAGCAAAATAATTTTTCTAGCTCAGAAAAAACAAGCTCTTTTTCTTTCTCCAAGTGGAAGTATTCTCTAAATATGACCCAAATTATCAAGTAATTTCACTTCAACCAAAACTGATTTTTTCAGCAAATCAGCCCTTTGCAATTTGGAGTCATTTAAACGCCACTTTACTGTCTGAAGGACCAGTTTGCACATATAGATATATATGCTGGACAACACAGTAGCAAATAAAATGTGGTTAAAACCTGGTCAGAATTTTTAGAGTCAGGATTTACAGAAATGCATTCCCACCACACAGTCCCGTATGGCTCTCTGGGCTGCCTGGTTTGGCTTGAAGTGAAGCAGCACTTAGTACTAGCCAAGGAAATACAATCGCTGAAAGACACTGAAATAGCCATTGAAAGAAGACACCACACAACAACCCAGTCCTCCTATAATTGTACTGCAGAAAAGGAGCTCTCTTTGAAACTGTTAAAGAAGAATCAGAATTGCTCAAAAGAATATTTTGTACTACTAATGACAGAGAAAAACAAACAAACTAAATCTTTTACAGCTTCAGAAGAGCATGTAATATAACTTAAAAAAAAGCTAAACAATTTCAATCCTCAGGCTTTAACACACTATTCACATGACTTCCTATATAAAATTTAAATCCACCAGTATTTCAACAGTACCCTAGATTAATAAGCTATACTATTCTAGCACAGTCTGTTCAAACAACAGAAAAACAGAAAGTGAGTGGTGTCAATTAGACACTAGCTGAAAGTACAGATGAGTATTAAAATCTAAAAAGTATCTAGAAGCTAAGACTTTAGAAAAATATTCATATAAAATACCTATGAGTACAATCTTTGAGGAAAAATAATGTGTTAAGCCAAGTACGTATGGAAGCATCTAAAATTACAAGCTCTCATTCCAACTTCTGGTTATTCAGTAGCTAATCTGCACTGGAAGAAGGTAACTAAATACAAATGAATTGTTAAGAAAAACACCCAGTATTTGCTTGAATATTTAACAGCTGGAACAGCTGGACTGGATTACTGAACAATGAAATTCAGTGTGCAGTCAGGTAGTGAGGAGAGAAAGCTCCCTGAACAAAGCCATAACAGAAGGAAATAAAATAATAGTTATTTATAACAGTATTTTTTTTCTTCTTAACCAGCTATTAAATCTCACACTGAATGTCCCATTTCGCAAATACAAATTAATCAAATCCATTCACCTAGAAGCCAGTTTCTTTAAGCCTGCTTTTAAAGGTGAATGGCTTCTTAATTTCATTTTATAGTGACAAGATAAAAGGGGATTTCTTTTATTTTATTTTATTTTAGTTGTAATTGAACATGTTGGATGCCCAGTGCTGGAAAGGTGCTAAATTTTCTGTATGCCTCTCTTTATTTATTTAAAAGTATATGAAATCTCAGGAACTTTTGCAATCACCCCTTATCTACACTGGCTGCCATTGCTGTAAGCGAGAGGCTTATCTTGGATATTGACCCAGCACACTTTTATTGAAACGGTGCGAACCTGCTCTGATGATCTCTGAAATATATGAAAGTGCACTATAAGCAAAGAGGCCCAGACCAGCTCCCAACGGACGAGGGACTGCAATATGCAAAGGTGTCTCTGGATGAGGAGCTGTTGGCTCAGCAGTAGAGAGCAGTGGGAACAAGACAAACCATTTTTCTTCTTTCTGTTTCTGGTCTCCACAAGCTCACGGATCATCTCCCCATCAGATAACAGCAAGTGAGATCCAATCCACTTAATTTAGATGGAATATTGCATGGGAATATTACATCGAAGTGATATCCTTTAACTCTTGCTTAAACATTAGCTACCTAATGGCAATTCTATTTACAAACTTCCAAAGGCACCTTTTTCTTTCCAGCACAGGGAACTTGAGTGCTTATTTTATAAGTGCTGCACCACTGGTATCTAAAATGTAGGTAAAAGTTAGGTGGTCTAGGCCCCATCTGTTCTCTCCTCTTGGCTTGAGTTGGATTCTCCTCTAATCTGCAGTGCTATTTTTCCCTGAACCTCCTGCTCCCGGGAGATGTTCTGGATGGTCCTTTCACCTCCAACTTCTGCCTCCAGCTGCTACAATTTCCCGATTTACTGAAATATTTGATGTGTCAAGTGGCTCTTCTGGTATTGATATCATTGCAATGGCCAGGCGCTCCAACACCAGGGCTGTGAGTACAGGGTAAATATCCAGATAGATTGATAACCAATCAATCAATGAAACCAACCAAGTACAACCCTGACAAACATTTCTTAGAAGGAGCTTCCTGCTTCCTCAAGAAGAACAAAACCTTGGAAAACACAGCAATATGGAAGACACTGTTGAGTTCAGGCAGCCAATGCCATGCCAAAAGACCCATCAGAGCTGTTCCACCTCCTCAGGTGGAATTCCTTTACGTTCAGGCACTGACTTGCCTTGCCAAATATTTTTAATATGATTTACATACCTCAGAAAAGATCCCAAACTTTGCAAGTTAAGCCAAACCACAAGCCCAGCCAAAGCCTCCACCTGCACAAAATGTTTATTTTTAGCAGCTGCAGACTTAGGGGAGCCCGGCAACAAATCTGACCTGCAGCTGCTCCTCATACCAACACTGTGTCAACAAATGGCAGGCTGGCAGCGAAAACATTAAACATAGCACTATCTGATTTATTCAATGCATTCCTAATCAGAAAGGAAACAAACACTGGCACACATGGGGGACCCAGATTTTGGAGGAGACTCCTGCTCATCCATTTGAGAAAGACCTGGCTCGCACAGCCTTAGCTGCGGTGGCGATTTTCTTGTTGGGCAACTCCATCCATGCCATTCTTGGATTAAGTTTGTTTACTATTTTGCAATGGAAGCAGGTGCTTAACAACAGCTCTCTCATTACAGATTTTTCACTGGAGTTCACAGGGGGCAAGTGAAAATGAAGCAAAACACTGCAGAAATGTGGATGCAACTCACACTCATAGACCTCTCTCCTTACTCCAGCCTCATGCAGTGAAACACCCTGGGTGTGCTGATGGGATGCTGTGTCCAAGCAGCTGCACAGCTGAGCAAGGCCCAAGCTTGTGTGACTTTCTGCTCCCACCAACAATGCTGAAGGACAAAGTGAGAAGCAAGCATGTTGAGGAACTGAGGAGCATGCAGCATCCTTCTCTGTCCTCCTTGGCCATGTGACAGTCTAGGGAGGGACAGAGTAGATCTCTGCTGCAGTAGGGCAAGGCAGGAGGGAGGGGACAGCATTTCTCAGAGGGAACACAGCAGCGACAGGTGAGGAAGGAAAAGACAGGGAGTGTGGGAGTCTGTGTGCTCGGGTCTGGGGCAAAGGATTGAGGGAACACAAGACCCCATTCTGTTTCTGTACGGCTGAGACACCCTGAGCCAGCATTAGACTCACCTTTTCGAGGCCAGAGGTTGGGAGACACAAAGTCATGTGGAAACAAGACCTTGGGTCAAGTCCATCATGCACTAAACCTAACCCAAATGCAGCTGTATTGACCTAGACCAAACTCCAGTAGGGTCTGGAAAGCCTCCCATCGATCCCACAGGCTGAGTCAGCCGCTGCAGCGCTCCCACCAGCTCAGCTCTGAGAGAGGCTCAGGGATCATCACCTCCCGTTCCCGGAGCAAGAGTGTGATGGAGAGGTGAAATATTTGATTTCAGGTAATGGAGAGGTTGTCAGCTGTTCTTTTTTTTCCAACATCCTTGCCAGATTATTCGCAGCTAAATTTAAATGGCAAACAGTTTCACAGGTGAAACAAATACGAGGCCAGGCTGCATGCCACCTCATTACCCTTGCTGTGTTGGCTAAATGATTTTTCTTTAATTCTGCTGTGCTGACTGACAATAAATGTGCAGCCCTGGCAGCATGCGACTGGCAGGGAGCACCACTCACGGTACTTGTGGTGTTCGTGTGCTTTCCCGAATGCCAAGGGGACTTGCAGTCTGAGGGTTAAATGCCAGCTTTTCTCCTGGCTAAGAAAAACTTCACTGCACAGAGAGCAAGGATGACATGCAACCTCCACATAACCCAACGCCTCTGGGCACATACCTTCAACAGACTGCTAAAAAACCCGAAATAATAATAATAAAAAAATTTAAAGCTCTTTATCTGATAGACAAGTTATTATATACTGAAAGAAGGGAAACATCAGAGACAAAATCCTGAACAATGCTGACTATCCACAAATTCCATTAAAAAAAAAGAAAGGCAAGAGAACAATGAAACTCTTCACCCTTAACCCTGGATTTATATATGTGTTGTAATTAAAGATAAATTGAATTTCAAAGCCATTTGGAATAAAAGGACAACTCAAGAAGCAGAACAATACAGAGATCTATATATACAATCAGAGCTATACAGCTATATGTAAACATCAGTTATATGAATATCTAGTTTGCTCAATGCCAGCATAACATAACCTCCAACAGGTGAAAAGCATGTTACACAACATGGACCAAGTTTTTGTAAATTTGGTAAAGAAACAGTACTTCAGAGGAAATGCAAGATCACAATGGCTTGGCAGGGGGAAAAAGCATCTATCCTCCAACCATTAACTCCAAAAGGAAATTGGGAAGAGCCTTCCCTGGAAAACAAGAGAGCTCTTTGAAATCCACTGTTATGTTTTGTTTTCCATACACCTGGTGATTTGGTATCCGCAAACCACAGGTCTGATTTTGGCCACCCACTGTTAGCAGCCTTTGAAAGAGTATGTTTTATCATCCTTTCTTTGCAGGATTAGAGGAGGGAGAGGTGGCAGGAAGAGATGCTCTGGCTGAATGCAGAGGAAGATGCCTTCAGCAGGAGGCCAGGCAGGCAGTGCAGCAGGTCTCCCAACAGTGGCCATGCAAACCTCCTGCCTGCTCAGGGCCGGACTGGAAAAATCTGGGAACATCTTGGGCTGATCTTGGAGCTGGCCCTGCTTCCAGCAGGGCACCTGACTGGAACCCTCCTGGGGTCCTATCCCACTCAAGATACAGGGTGATGCCATGTCCTGCACGGGGTTGCAGACCCCAGAACAGAGCTCAGGATGCCTGGGTTTAGTTTCCAGCTCTGCCACAAATTCCACACGTTACCCTGGTCAGGGAAACCTAATCCCCATGCTTCCCTTCTCCATTACCTCCGCTCTTCCTGTCTGTCCGTTTCCTCTGATTGAACATTGAACTCTAAAAGCAGGGGCTGTGTGTTCATATGGTATTTCAAGCAGTGTGGCTTGATAGGATTTGGCACATTCATGTGCAGTGAAATAAATCAATCAATAGTCAGAAGAGTTATGTTACAGCATAGCGTGGGCAGAGACGTCTGCTAGAGGGTCTACCTTTAGTTTCTTGATTTGTTTCCAAGAGCCTTAAGGATAGTTTTGCTTAAGTACATAATGAAAGATTAGGGCTAAATCTGTAATAAACAAGAAAATGAAGTTATGCCACACAATGAATAGTCATTATTGTCCCCCTCCTAGCAAAAGTTTATTACAGACAAAAAGCCTTCTGGAAGCATGGGTAGCTATTAAAATGTCTATGCACCGAATTCTGATTTCACTGCTGCACAAAGCAGTGTGTTCAGGAATCCCTCTGCAAGACCACAAAAATAAACGTCAGTTGTTTACTGAAAGAAAAATTAAAAAATTAAAAAAAAGGAAATCCAGGAATTTATGCACCAAAACAACTGCTACCATTTGCTTCAGTGGAGCTGCTGTACAGTGAGAATGAGCTGTGCCTGCTGCCTTTTTCGGCTCTCTGTGGCTCACCAATACTGTGATGCACCTTACCTGACTGCCTGCTGCTGAACCCTACCCCTTGGGTCCTTCAAAATAACCATAGGCATCGTTTCAGTGTAAACCCTCCACCATCCCACCAGTGGTGGACACCAGCATGGCAGGAAACCTGCTGGAAGTCGCAGTGAAAAATGTTCTAGCGCTGAACAGCAAAACCATAGACTCTCTTAAACTAGCCGTTACAGCATCTATATTTTAATTTTAATGGTGAATCTTATGGAACAGACATGTTGGAAGAGCAATAAATAATAAATTATTGTACCCGATCTTTCATTTCTGAATAGTTAAGGAGATTAATGTACTTGTCTGCATTACTACTCTGAGCTATTCTGAAATGAAACCCCAGGCAGAGTACCTTCTCCACTACCACTGACATACCAAAGCATAGGCGTGCTTTGCCACATGCCTCCACAACACGTGCTGCAGCTTCTTGTTTGAATTGTCTTCTCTAAATAAAGTTAGATCAATAAATAAATTTAATTAGCACATTAAAATAGTCATTATTGGGTCTTACACATAACAGGGGAAATCAAACAACTTCAAAAGAGATTTGCTCAATTAACACAAGTCTTTATAACAGCATTAGAATAAGACCGTATCACAGATCTAAATAGCCTGCACTGCAATTTCTCTCCGGAACGTATTGGCATGCTCCTGACAGCCATACTATCATTAGAAGGATCTGTCTGCACTTCCATGATATCCCTAATCCTTTGTTTTGAATATTTAATAACTACAGCAACTGGAAATCAGTGCACCATACTTCAGAGATAATGCCTGTAACAAGGATGGAGTGGCTGTATCGCTGCAGCCTATTCCAGTTCATGTTCCCACTCAAACTTTTCAGCATCTTCCCTGTGCAAACGTCAGGAGATCTGGCTTTGTTGTTGATAGACCTGACTCTGTCATGGAATTATCCATAGCTGCAGACCCTGAAATGCATCTTACCAGCACAGAGCATATGTAACCCCTGGGTTAGGCACTTCCCCTTTGTGCCTACAGCTGAACCAGCAGCCCTGCTTGGCCGTATGGTACATACATGTACAGCATGGAGAACAACTCTCAAATTAAAGAAATTCAGCACAAAAAAAGACTAATCTCTTCAGTATTATTTTTTTTAAAATATCTATAATAGCATATTTTACAAGAGAAAATAAAGTTTTTCTTCAGAGCAGTCACCTCCACTGGGACTCAAACCAAATCAGAGAAGAAGTTTTCAACAAAACCACGAACCAGTTTTACTTCAGGCAATACCACTTATATTTTCCTTAAAAGACAAGCAAAATTACCTACATATGACCAAGATGCTGCAAGCTTTTCTCATTAGGATACTAGCTGAAAAGAGAGTCAATAAAAATTTTTCATATCTTCGATTTGCCTTGTCTTTTTTGAGAAAGAAAACCTTTCTGGCAAAAACTAGGAAAAAAGCCCAACAACAGCATTTTCCCAGGCTTGCAACAAAGTAGAATTTTAAAACTGTTGGGGAAAAAAAAGCTTTATTGGAGTTTTCAACACCGATGACCTCATCCTTAAGCAAAGGCAGAAGTCTGCAAAGGCAGCAATTCTGTGCAAAATACTGGTTCTTCTTTTAATATATGAATCAAATGCCTAATGCCAGTGCTCACTAGGGGTTGCATTCAACAAAAACCAGACAGCTCTACTAGATGTTACTTTTCAACATACATAAATATCTATGAAAAAAAAAGGTCTAACTGTAGGAGAAAAACAACAGGCATCTTTCATCCTAACTTACTGTTAATTAAGCTGCTCACATAATTTATTTCTTGGTAATTTTACACAGAACCTAAGCAACTGTGAACTCAGTTCAAACATGGAAAAAAAACCCCTTTCTTTGAAAGTTTCTGCAAAATTCCGCCACACGTGCACAGAAAGAATAACCTTGTCGGTACAAAATGCCTTAAAGGAATCTCCCATCAAAACCCCAGCGAGGATGTAGACTGTTGACTGAAAAGTAGAGATCAGTGCAGTCTCTGGAGACAGTATCAAAGGCAACTCTAAGCAACAGCAGATTTAGCAGATCTCTCACTTTCATCTCTTCACTCCAGGACACCAGCCATCTCAAGAGACTAGTTCACATCAAACAGAGGGAATGATCAGCCATAGGCTCGAAATTAAGCTTACATGATTTCACAAAAGACCAGGGTGTTTCTGAGAGATAAATACACAGCTGAATTTTGAACAAGGGGCATGCCGAACGTTGATGGCATCCTGCTCACCTCCATCAGCAGCTTTGACAGGAGCGACGGCAGAGCTCCATGCATGTAGCACTGAGGATACTCACCAGAGCCGACTGACTCCTCCTTACACTAACAGCCTTGCTTATTATTTTTCCAGGTAAATATGCAAACAAAAGGGGTTTGACCTCATTTGTATAAAGAATGAGGAAAATACAAATTCAAGAGACATTGCTGAGAAAGACCTGGATGGCTGGACAGAAAGCACTACAGAGTTTGGGGCTGCAAATGAAGAGACGTCAGGAGATCACACAAATGCTAAAATACGGAGCTGCAGTTTCTTCTGAACATGGACCAAGCCATCGCAGCAACTGTGACCTCATGGAGGATGTAGATTCTTGATAACATTAAAGGATATCTCCTACTTCTAAAAGGCAGTCTACATGCCACTGTTTGGCAGATGCTAAACTTAAAATCTTTAAAGTTACAAATCAGAGGTTTTAAACACTTACTCAAAGTATGGCTTGTTTTAAGGCAAAACCTGCTGTCATGCAATGCAGCGGTGCTGTGCTCCAACAACTGATAATTTGTTGTTTTTTGTTGGGTTTTTTTTTTTTCCCCTGTGGGACTAGCAGCATTGTCCTAGCTCTAGGTCACAACCAGTAATACATATTTTCTAAGATAAAAATGCTAGCTTTTCTCTTCCACGATTGCATGATCCACACTGATTAAACATTTGTTCTTTAAAACTGGAAATGTTATTTTGCATCAGGAAGTCGTAGAGGTTTTGATTTGTTTTGGCTTTCGTTTGCAGTTTGCCTCTGAAAAATGATACAGGAAGAACCAAAACGTACCGTACTTACACTGTACATGAAGATAAGGTCTATCAAAAATCTCTTCAGTTGTGATGGATAACCTTACACAGCAGGAACAAATACATAAATAGCAATACTCTGAAACTGTTTCCTATTCACATATTCAAATCCCTGTAACTTAGTCATGTTTATGCTGTCTGGAACAGCACAGAATGAAAATGGCAACAGATCCCACCCCAACCTCACTAGGAAATTCTGGGTCAGCTGCTGGAGAACCGTTCTGTGTCAGTGGGCTGTGCTTGGCAATGCTTCCCTCTATGCAGGGAGTGCTACCTGATCGACACGGGGGTGGAGCAAGAAAAGAAAAAGAGGCGGGGGGAGATAATAAATAAATAAATAGAAAATGTATTCCTTCACAGGACTGTAAATTTCAGTGTTGCTGGCAGACCCTCATGAAGCTCCCAACTTCTCTCCTGGTGAGAAACCCTGCACAAGCAGGAATGCCTTCCAAACACAACACGAACGGCAATGTTTTTTAAATATAAGCCTCTCCATGCCTCAGTTCCACAGCTGTAATATGGAGACAGTTACAGCCCTCACCACACTGAAGTCTTCTAAAAATAAAAACATAAGCATTTGAGGCTAGCAGACAAGATACACTAGGATTGATTGTCCCACAAAGGTCTCAAGAAAATCAGTATTATCTCAGAGAAAGTTTTCAATAACTTGCAATAAATACTCTTCATCTATGACACAGTGAGTTAACTCCTAATTATTCACTGTGCTCAGAAATATTTTTTATCACTCCTTTGACTCCTGGCTTTTAAAGTATGCCTCTTTTCTCGATTGTTTCCTCCAGGCAAAAATACTCCCCAGGTAAAGTAAAAACTTGACATCAATAGAAATCAAAATAGCAGGGAATGCTGGTGTACAGAGTAGTTATTGTGCTAGCTGTTAACAGCCTGATTCAAGAGCTGCACAAAATTCCTGTGATAATACAAATATAAAATCCTAGCACATACAAAGATACACGCCGAGGCATGATATAAATGAGTGCCTACTACTGAGTTACATCAAGGCTGAATTTTCCCCTGGAGTCCATGATTGATTAATTCCTGTAACTTTGGTACCTGAAAGACAGGAGATTTTTCTTGGTAGTAGAGAGCCTTATAAGATACACTTAAACAGATTATGTTGATACCTTTCATGATGTAACCCTAATGATAATTTAATTGAAAAAGTGCTTTAAGCCATAACAGCAGAGACGACAAGATTTCCTTTTTTCACTTTGACAATTATGGGCCAGTTCAGAACTGCTCTCAAAATAAGGAGGACGACAAATTTCCAATCAACACAAAGAATGTGTCAAAGTCTGCATGAGTTTTCCTCAAGCCAAATACAGAAATGTACTGGCATCAAAGCCCACAGTTTTTCTCGTCTCTATTCCCAGATCCTTCCTCTTCCACCACGGAAATCACTGTATGTTTATCCATGTGCAAGTGTGCTCATTATTGTATCACCTTACACATACTATTTTTGCTATTTGCTCCTCAGAGCAAAGAGCTCCCCAGCAACTGAGAGGCCAGGAGGTACGGCTACGTGGCTTTTACATGTTGTTCTCCATACTTGCTCCAATCCTCAATCTTAGTGCTTCACACACATGTTTTGGGATGCCATCAGGTTTATACGATTAAGAGCATCATGCTAATAATGAACGTATGGATCATTATCAGCATGTGTATTAGTACTACCACTTCACAGACATAATGCTAGCAGAGATGGAGTAAATTTGTTTTGTTTTACATGATCACTTCTCTTTCCATAGCTGTCCTGCTGGTTTATATACTTCTCATAGCCAGCCTGCAAGGTGTGCATGAACCAGGACACGTGCTAAAGCTGCCTCCGCAGGGATGGTGCTGTTGAGAGGGTGCGGCAGGACACAACAGGAGATTATCCATAATACCATCCTGTTTCCCAGGCTTTGGGGGGGGGGGGAAGTTGCAGCCAGCTGAAAAAGCTGTTTTTCTGCCAATATTTTAAGAGGCCAAGCAGGATGAGCTAGGTATTTATAGATCAGCTAGCCTGGTATTGATTTCAGGCAAAATAACATAAAAGCTCTTAGAAATGCAATCAGTAAAGAATTAAGGGACGGTAGCATAACTAATGGAAATCAACACAGTATTATGAAAAAGCAGTCTTACCACGTAAGCATGGTATCATTACAAGTATGGTTGGCAACACTATTGAGGAAGTCATACACATAGACTACTGTCAGGCATTTGAATTAGTTTTACATGACATTCCAAATAAAAATTACCAGTGGGCATAATCAATGGAGAAGAAAATAGATTAAAAGCTGGCTGAACTATCCCAAAAAGTAATTGTAGATGGGAAACTATCAGCAATTACAGACATTTCTGAGGCAATTTTATATGGATTTGGTCTCAATCCATTGTTGCTCAAATTTTCAGTAACTGAGGGAATAAAGTGAGTAATACTAACATCACTGACACAGGTTTTTGAAAGAACAGTACCAGGTAAGTAAACTCCAGACCAGATCAGTTCCAGACAGTAAACCCCAATAACTGATTAAGTAGGCTCAACCTCAAATAACCAGCCTCCCAGTATCATCTCATTTCAAGTCTGCACATGTACAAATAAAAAAAATACAGGTCTTCCACAAAGGAGACAGGCTGCACTTGAAAAGCTGTGACTTCAAGGAATTTATAGTCACTGTGACTGACCAGTTCAACATACAAATACCACACCATCCAGTCACAGAGAAAACCATCTTTCATGTACAGAAACAGGAGTAGAAAGTTGATACTTGTGACTGTAAATAATACTAGTGAAGCATTTATGGCACACCAAAACTTCTGGAACCCACTTTTTCAAAGGGAGGTTGACCAGCTGGAAATGACTCAGAAAAGAAGAAACACAATGATCTATGCCCTGGGTGCTCTGTTGTATTCTGAAAACAAAATGCAAGTAGGAAAACAAACAAATGCAACCAACCAACCAACAAAAACTGAGATCTGAGTCTAGGTCTCAGTTTGTGGAAGACGAGGAGAAATTGGAAACACCTCGCATCATCTGGAGGAAGAATCCCAGACATGCACAGCGGTGAAAGCTCAAGTGGATGAATTCACCAATGAAGGAAAAAAACCCACAAACAGATAAATTGTACTTCTCACCCCTTCTCCTCTAATATTGGTCTTTTTATCCAACCACTCTCCATGGCCCAGAACCAGAAGGAGTGAAGAGGACGCAGTGGTGGCACTGGGAAGTACAAAGCAAGGTGCACTAAGATACGATGCAGTTAACCAGGCATAAGTGCTGATGCTACAAACAGCAGGGTGTTGACGGTGTCCCTCTGATACACAGGAAAGCTTTCCCAGCTATTCAACAATCCCCTGCCTAAGGCATCAACAAAGTCTTCAGCCACAGAATTCAATCACTATCTATAATGAAGACAAAAACTATGTATGTGCGTGCAGTGACTAGCGAGGAAGCTCAGAGTAGTTTCTATCCTCAACCTTCTTTTCCAGAAAATGTATTTGTACCATTGAACAATCCTTTTCATGAAAACCCTGTAATTTATTTTGCCTTCCAAGCCAGAGATGTCAGCACTACCTAGGCAGGAAGGGTCCAGAGATTCAGAGGAGTTATCATCTAGCCACAGCCATACAGTCAGGTTTTGGTCGCCCAGTGGGCTCTTCACACCTGATTCAACTAAGACCTTAATCTTGGAACCTTTTACTATGTTGCTCCAAACCCATGATTAATCAGCTACTACCCTCAACCACCATGGTAGTAGCACTTCTCCCTTCATTTCACAAAGATTCTGTGAAACAAAATGCCTAGCAAAAACAATACACAGTATTATTTATTCCCTCAATAACTAGATAGCTCAAAAGGACAGATACCCTTTTCAGCCTATCACCTGAACATTTAATGGGTACCACTGACTTGCTCAGATAATTGTTCAATCCTTCCTTGTGGTCCCTTGCAGGTGCTCCACATCCGGTTTTGTGAGACAAGGAAGGAAAGGATGTTAAGCCCAAGAGAGTCACAACTGGCATTACAAAGCCATAACTTTTCAGCTTTTCAAATAGTCCGACATTCCTAAATACATTCTAAAGACACGAGCATTACATGAGTCTTCTGTTCATTTTATGCACCCAAAATGTCTTCCTACAGCATGAACTTAACAGCAAATACTTGCATTTTCAGGCCTTTTCATTCACTGGCCTTTCATGCACTCCTCTTGTGCTTTCCAATTTTCATTGCTGCATATCCCCTTTGTGGATATGCTGCACTCTGCCACAGATATGGAAAAACAAGTTACTTCATCTCTAACATACTGCTAATCTACATATCACCCATGTTTCTGACAGTGAAATCACGGAGGCACAGAAAATCAGCATGAAGACTAGCATATTAAAGGATGAAAGAGAAGCATTTAGAAAAACTCACACAAGAAAAGGGGACAGAAAAAGACAAGGTTAGATCCAGACATGATGTGAACAGAATGAATACGCCCACAGGGCATCCAAGGATGCAAGCAGTAGGTGGTCTTTAAAGCTCTCATCTTCATTCCCAACAAACTAGAGGTGGCAGCTGGAGAATGCAGAAAGTCTACAGATAACCACACCACTGTTAACTTCGCTGCTGGCGTGTTCCACCACCATAGAATGGAATTCAGTTCACAAATCTACTGGCCATTTGCCACTGAACAACATGTCCCACCTTCCTCCTCCCTGAGCTCATGGCTGCAAGATCCCATCCCTTCATGCCAGCCTTGGTGTTCATCTGACCTGGGCCATGGATATGGCTATTTAGGGATCTAAACTGGCAGAAAACATTTTACTTTTAATCTTTCTTATATCTGGTAGCCTAGCTTTCCACTGATTTGGTTCTCTGAAATGGCTCCCCAAGGATGAGAGAGGCACCAAAGGAAGGGAGGCAGCAGCCACCATGGTGCACAGGGCTGGAGCAGCACCAGTGATCCCAGCAGCTGCCAGCCTGGCCATGAGCAGAGCCACTACACAAAACCTCGCCCTTGCTTAGCACAAGACCCTGTTTTCCAACAGTATCACATTCATTACGTTACAGAGCACCTTCTGAATGAGGATACGCTACATTTTTGAGTGATCAGTCAAACCCAAACAATCAATTACATCTTTTGTCAAAACTGTTTACTCTTTCACACTGTGCTAGAGTCATTAAGAACGAACACCAAGCAGGACTGGTTATTTATCCTCCTCCTCTTGCCCTGAAAGGGAATTAATCTTAAACTTTCCATTTAATGATCTCAATAAAGGCTCACTGTAAATGACAGCAGGCTGCACTGACAAATATTTAAAAACAGAAGGGCCCCCGAATGACAGAGTTTAGCAACACACAACTGTTCCTCAACACGCATGTCAAGTGACGCCAAAACTGTGGAAGGAAAAGTTAAAAATGCACTGCCCACCGCTCCAGCAAACATGCTGCAATTAGCAACCTCTAGAGATTTATTCAAGCTGAGAAAAAAAGATAAAAGTGAAAGGAGCAGATTCAAAAGCAATTCTTAAAACTGCTGGCCTACCCACTTAATAGTCTTTCAGCATCTACGCAGAAAATGCAATCCTTCTGTCAAAGAAAGGTAATTCATGATCCTGCCCCACCCATCCATTGCTGCTCTCAGAAGCTGGCCAGCAGCGCACTCCAGCCCGCACAGGGAGGTGGGTAAACGCGCTGCTGCCCCACATGAGCGTTGGACAAAGCCACGGACTGCCCCATGCAATCATGTACAGCACCCTCAGAGTCAGGAATGACGCTTCAGCTGAGGGATGCAATTTATTAAAACATGTAGTCCAGAGTGAGACAAGCATATCCCTTGGCTTGGCCTGGCCACGGTCCTCAGCAAATCCCTCTCTCTCACTACCCTTACCACACTGACCTTTCCATGTGCGCCAACAGTAGCAAACACTGTAGCAAACCACTCTTGCCAGAGCAGAATAAACCAGGATGTTCTGAACTGTGTTCAGGGTTACTTTTACCAAAATGCAAAAGGGACATGGGGCTTACGTATTCAGAGAGGCCTCTATCCATGGTGACCCCCCCAAATGTTTAGCAGACTTTTATCTGCACTGCTTGCCTCGTGTGGGATGTTTCTTCCCTTCCCTTCCCCTCCAGAAGAATTAAAAAAAAAAAAAAAAAAAAAGAGTCTGCTTTTATGTACCTTAAGAATTTTTAAATCCCATTTTAAAACCAATGCAATTTTTATCATTATTTTCCCTTCATTTCCATTGCTCCCCTCCGTGGATCTCCTTCCACCTGAGCAAAGCTGACAGTTCCCCACAGCAGCAGGCCATGTTGACGGCCATCATCTCATTCTTATGCACACTCAGAGCACTATAAATCTGCTCAAATATCATTCCTCCCCCGGGGCAATGGTTTTTTCCCCAGAATATCTACACTGCTAGCTGCAGAAATTTCTCCTTCTAATTAACTTACAGGTTCTAAATACCACCAGCTGGAACCGCAGCACACAGTCCGAGTGCTGAATGCAAGGGAACCCAGCTGAAGGACGAGGGTCTCAGCTATTGTTTCTTTGCTTTGGTGCTTTTTTTTGGTTTTGCCTTTCGTTTAACAGCCAGCAAGTTTAAAACTACTAGACCATTTATCGACACATGAATGGACAGCGAATAATCCATGAATTGAACGAATTGAAACTATCCACACAACTCTTAACTGATATTTTTGTTGGCTGTGTCACATCACGTTATATTTCTAACATGTCATCTTGGTGCCTGAGTCATGGTGCAACCTGATGGAAGAACAAAGCACGATGCAATGCAACAGGATGTACCAGTAAGGTCAAAAATCCCATACGACTGTTGATTGACAGCCCACCACTAATTTGGATTTAGTTAATTCCTTCTAAAAGACAAGAATAAAGTTCAGAGAAGGTTAAAGTGCAAATACAGAGTTTAATAATCTATTAACACAATAACCTGCCATATATGACTATGCAATAAGCTGAAGGAATTTGCCAGAAACACTTTACTTTGCAAACATTATTTACAGCAGTGCCTGATTCATTACACGCTCTGTATACACAGAGAAGAGCAGTGTTTCTCTAATGAGAAGGGTCTAAGGCATGAGCTGAGCAGTTCTAAGGTAACAAAAACCCTAAGCAGCAGCAGAATCAGAAAATTAAGGTTATCACCTTTTTAATTTTTGTTGATGAAAGCTATCTACTACTGGGGCTGAGTTCAGGCAGGCTGGGAAAGAGAACCCGATTTCAAAGTAGCATCAAACAACAGCAGGGAAATGAAGTGGCAATCTTAATCTTAAAACTTTAAAAACTGTAAAGATCAACCCAATAAATGATCTCTGCCTTTAAACTACTGCTTTTTTGATGGAGAGTTTTTGGCTTTGTTGGATTTGTTTATTTATTTATTTAATGTAGACAACAAGGCTGATCTTCATTTTAATTTAAAACCAAAGGTAATTATCAGACAGTCATGGTGCCATCACTGGCAAGAGATTCACCAGGCTTCACTCTTCTGCCCAACATACGGGCAAAGGCTTGCTTCTTTGGCTTCTTTTGCATTAGCACAGAGGAGCTGTGCTGCACCAGCAGCCTCCCATTCCTCCTAGAGAGTGACCTGGGACCTCTAGGAGCCTACACCAGTCTTGAGAAGGAACTACAGAAGAGTAGGTTTGTATTCCTTACAGCAGTAAGGGAGACCCTAATGTTAAAGACTGTGTGATTTGTGATGATGATCTTAACCCAGGGCCACTTTAAGAAATAAATTAGTTACTGTCTTTTAAGGCCATTCATACTTTGCCCAAATAAGGCTTCAAGAAAGTTACAACTAAAGTTCTTTTGGCTTGGGGTACTGCTTTTGCTGCCTAAATAAGCCTACAGAGCACTCAACCAGTAAAAGAAGAATGACGCCAGCAAAGTGCTCCTCGTGTTATACCAACATATGCATGCTTTGGATAAGGACAGTAAAAACATCACGAATGAATGAAACAAGTTATAGCAGTAAATAAAGAATAAATCTCCATTTTGCTGCAATAACAAAGAGCTCAGTAGGTGCTCCTGCAAATACAGTGTTGTCATACTTCTTCATCTTACTGACACAGGTACGCAGGCAGAAGCAGTTGGTAAAGACCTTACATGAGCCTTACAGGAAAAGCAGGGGTGACTGATGAATCCTAAGAGGGCCACAATCATGCTGCTCAGTCCAGTTATATGGCTCTACAAGAGAACAAGAAGCAAAGCAAAGGGAGACCAAATTTTGTTCAACCTAGTCAAGAACCATCCCTTGGTTTTGCTGGCACGATTTTTGTTTTAAAAACAACTTGTGTGCAGCATTTCAGCATCAAAAACATGCAACGCTGATTCAAAAGCACACTGAAGTTCAAACTCCCTTTAGGTTTCCTTGTCTTGCATCTGTAAATTGGATGCATTAAAAATTCACTCTAGAAAACACTGGCCATGTATAGAAACATCTTCCAGAAATGTCTGGTTTATACCTAATATTCCCTCCAATCCTACTATGGATGTGTCCTGTGAGTAGTACAGTCCTTGTATTACATTACGTGGACCGCTGACAACTACATTTCTCCATCTGGCAGTCCCCGGAACTGATGCAATCCCATGGTGAGCACTCACAGTATCACCACTGTGATTCAAAGGAGTAAGCGAAGTCATTCATTTGCCTTGCCCTCTGAAGTAAATCCTGCCTTCGAGACAACTCCTGTGGGAAGGATTGTTTTGCTATAGGATCTTGCAGACCAAAGAAAATCAATGGGTTGATACAGGAAATGGAGAGGATTAATTTTTGTGAGACAGTGCTTTTTAAACACATTTATCTTAGTATATGTGACTGAAACAGGAAGATGTATCAGGGCGACACTAGCAAAATCCTTAAAATTGCAAATTCTAGCACCAAGTTTTCATAAACCCTTTCCCATC
Source organism: Ibycter americanus (assembly GCA_035590275.1). Taxonomy (NCBI): domain Eukaryota; kingdom Metazoa; phylum Chordata; class Aves; order Falconiformes; family Falconidae; genus Ibycter; species Ibycter americanus. The sequence goes on from JAVJGI010000050.1 coordinate 104,147,553, forward strand.
CCCAAGAATTACATAACAGACACTTGGGCAAGAGATTTACAGCTTCCTATTCAAGCCCCCCAGCCATCAATCTAAAGAATCAATTCCTGGCTCCTTCCAAACAGAAATGCAACCACAGACAGGCCAAATACACCTATTTGAAAATACAGTCGCAAAGTCAGAGTGTACAGAAGGCACCCCCACCGTTAACACACTTATGAAATTGGGAAGCTGCATCAATCTTTAGCAACATATTTTGCCTTCACTGATGCTGTTCTGAAACAACACAAGGACTGCGAGATGATTTTCTTACTGAGTAGCAACATACTTGGAGTAATACATTACTGGTGGGACTCCCCTGATGATGTATTACACTAATGCATCATTAGGATGATGTTTCACACTGATGATATATTGCAGTGCAACATAATGAGAGCAATAGCTCACTGGGTGCATAATCCTGCCAGGAGCTGTGCGCCTGCAGCGCTCTGACTTCATTTGCAGTTCAGGGTGTCCAAGGCTTAGATGGATTAGATCCTCAGATACACACCGCTTAAAGGATGGCAAGAGTCAGAGAAATACCAACATACAGGTGGGTGCAGTTAACTATGGGATACAATGTACAGTATGCTAATATCAAGACGTACTTTGGCATTGCACTTCTACACCTGTGCAAAACATCTTCAAACTAAGAAGCTGCTGTAAGCAGGGCTGCAGAAGCTCCTTATTCTTATGCTTGCCTGCAGCAGCCATCGTAGCAGACTCTGGTTGCTTATAGCCTTGATAAAAATACTTAGCTTAAATTTTCCATGCCAGACGTTGGTTAGAAGGGGGAAGGTTGGGGAAAGGGGGTAGTTGACTTTTTAATCAGTATCTTCAGTGAAATCAGTTCTGTTCAGTTGCTTCTATGACCCAGACTAAAGAAAAAAATTGGTAGTTTTGCCAACAATGAAAGATTCTGGTGACCTTTTTTCTGACCTTTTTTTTTTTTAACAAACAGAGCTATTTGATCTGTATGAAATTTTAAAAAGACCTTTGCACTATGATCAGTGTCACTGACAAGAAGGCAACATTTTAAGATTTGTGAACTCTTCACCGTGAAACCATATACAATGTTCAAAAAGAGGGCAAACTGATATATAAACAAGGAAGGAACAAGCCAGCTTGAATAATAAAAAAACTTCTCCAGTCTCTCCCAAAAACATTAACATTTACAATTGAACCACAACTTCATTACTTATTTAGTTTTCGCTTCGTTACCTTAAGGGTTCTTGACTAAATCTAAATGTGCACACACAGACACACAAATATAACATGGATCCTGCATGCAATTTCAAACTATGTGAATTTACTCAGTTCTGGAAAACATAACGGTATTTTAGGCAGCTACCCAACGTGTTCTGCATGTTCAACTTCCAGGTTCTCCATAATAAGAGTTGTCCATGATGGACAGACCAGACTCCTCTCCAGGGAACATCAGCTTCTCTGGTCACACATTCAGAAAAGATTGGCTTTCATACCTTTCTCCTGACAACTGTAATTGAGAAACCACAGGGTATCTAATGAATCAGAAAAAGAGTATAGCTACTTCAACTAGCTAAATAATGAGTTAATTTTTTTTTTTATTTTAATTTTTTTTCACATGTAGCCTTTACAATTGCCTGAGCCACAGGCTCGGCCTTGGTAATGCTATCTCCAGCCAGTATAGCAAACAGGTTGGAAATACAGAGGAAAGAGCTGACCTTTCCAAGATCTGCCTCTTCACCAAAGAAAAAAAAAAAAAGTCAAAGAAGAAGAAAAAAAAGACTCAGTTTTAGGAGACCACTTCTGATCAGCCCTCCAGCATATCCTGGGATAAACTAATTTCTGAGAAGATTATGCCAGTTGAGCATCACACTGACCTATAGAGTAGCCTGAATCCACCTGTCAGGGTAGCGGGTGTTTTCCAAGCAGGGCTCTTCTCATTGCTCAGGGAGAGAACAAGGACCACAGCAAAGAGAAGAAGGGACCAACACAAACCCTACCTTGTAGCTTGCAGCATACAGCTATGCTGTTCCCAAGCCTGGGCATGGCAATGAAAACTCATCCCTTAAACAGGCTGCAAGAAAAAAAAAAAGACCAGAAGGTCTTCATGCATTTCCTCCACCAGGCGCCCATGCAGGGGTCAACCACATCCTGGCCATAAATTCTCTGGCATGGGAGCACTGTACCAAGGGAAAGTAATGCCTTTCCATCTGTGTATTTCCCCTCAGGCGCTCACTTGATAATGAAACCAGTTAAGGTCTTTGGGTTCACAACGTTGTTATAGTCAGATAATATTTTGTTTGCAGCCGAGCTTGGAGAACTCCTAAGTAGCACATTACAGGCACCATACACCTGTTAAGTTACGGTGTTTCTTCTCTAAGTGGACAAATCTGTTTTAGCCATCTCCAGAGATTTTCCACTCACAGTTAATTACAAAGCACTGACTGTACTCATTTCCTGATCTTAGAGGGAATCTGTAACAAACGTATGCCACAGGTGAAGTCCATTCCCTCTGTCCCTCAGAAATACCAGCAATTCTTCTAGCAGCCCTGGCTGCCCTCTTTCACCCCTTTCCCCCAGCTGTCTCAGACCTTCTGCTCCAACATAAGCACTGCACAGAAAATAATAACCTCCTATGAGGAAAGAAACTGCACGGGCTGACTGATCCTAACATTTTAGAAAGTAATTAGAAACATACCACTTGAACACAAAAACATTGGCACAGGCAGCCAGACCAAGGTCATTCTGCAGAGACCTATGGTGAACAGCAAGATGCACAGACCAAATTCTGGCTGTTTTTCAGTCAGTGATGCCCGTGTAGAGAGCCACCCAGCATGCCAGCAGGACTTTATTTACTCCCTGCATAGGCACACAAGGCTACAGAGATGATCACGTGTTTCCCAACGATTTGGAGAGCAATTTTGCTTAAAGTGATTAACAGGCTCACAAAGAAATTTGCCCTTGTTGGACTTGAAACTTGTTGAAGCCACTTTCACCCTGTGATACATATCCCAGTACACAGTTTTGATCCAAAGTATTGTTGTGCCTTGTAGAATACAAGGTATTCTGAAATCAGGTCAGGCAAGATAAGCATTCTAGGGAAAAAGATAAGGGAAAAATAGTCCATCCTAAGAAAAAGTGATACTTTGTTGTGACAGCAACCTTTCTTCGTGCTCCTCCTAGCAGGCTGATGTCTGACCCTGGGCACAGATCCCTGGAAACGAGTCTCCCTGACCTTAGAGACATACGTTAGGTCAATGGTTCCCAACTTTCCGGACCAATAGACAATTGACAACAATCAACATTTTTCTCAAATCGTCACACACACTTACCATCAACCTTGTGATTGGAAACTCAATAAAGGTGATGTGACTCAGCAGCATGGCTCTAATGCCTTCTCCATGACTCTTGCAGAATGACCAGTGCTCAGTGGACACAGGTGAAGAGTCTCCCTCGGCTGCTGTCATTCTGAGAAACTTAGAAATTAAATTTGTTCACTGGCTCCCACACTTTACAAGTTGTTTTATACCAAATCCCGGGAGCCAGCTGCCTCCCGTGTCATCATCCAGGCATAAGACCCCACCCAGACTGCACTCTCCCCTTTTCTTGGCTGCCAAGAACCAACCTAACCTCCCTAAAAACCACTTCTGCATCCCTCTCACCCCTACAGACAACATCTCATGCCACTCTTCCACTTTGAGGATAAATACAAAATGATTCTTCCAGTAAGCAGAGAGGGAACAGAACCATCTTCCGTAATTATATGTATGGGATAAAAGCACAGAAACACACAACCACCACAGAAATCAGTTAAATAAAACTAGACACAACCAGACAACTTGCAGGGACAAGAAAGTAAAGAAAAAGATTAAAGGGAGAGCTCCTGGGCGATGGGCAGGTGGAGTGGGGCAGGTGGACTGCGACCTGAAGCTACAGGTAAGAAAATGGACTTTGGATGCTGGATTCCTTTTGTGATTGTACATTACTGAATAGCTCTTTGCCAGCCTCAGGCAACAGATCTGACCCCAAAACTACATTTTTCCTCCAAAGAGAAGAAACCTGTTAGACCCCAAAATGTACTCAATTCATCCAATGAGAAAGCAGAGGCATCAGCTCCAGAGAGCCCCTGCAGCAGTAGGATGTCAGGAGAGCAACTTTAACAGCTTTGTTTAGACCTTCTGAAACAGGTGGTTTTTTTCCCTGAAAAGACAAAGTTTACCAAACAGGGGCACACATTTCTTATCACTTCATTACTTTTCACTGGGAGTATAATTGTGGAGTCTTCTGGGCAGCCAAAGAAGTTTTATGGGCCCAGAACAGACTAAAAAATGGATTACCAAGCAACATCTAGGGAGAAAAAAAATGCAATTTTTTAGCACTGGTTTTTAGTGCAAATGCTCTTCCTATGTATACTTCATTATATTTTTAAATTCTGGATTGTCCAGTGTATAGTATTCTCAGCATTGTTAGAAACCCACCAGCACACACACAAAGCACTTCAGAACGGTGACGAAGGTCTGGCAGAAACCCCATTTAAACTGCCCACATCAGTCACTTCCCATATACTTGCACTAGTGATGGGCTGCTTCAGCTAGGCTTTACCTTGGTTATGGAATGCTCCAGCTTTGTCTTGGATGACAAGGTAAAAATTCTTTGGTTATTGAAAAAAGTGAAATGGGAGTATTTCCAATATAATACTTTGATACTTGTTGAGTTGAATAAAACCGAGCATTTTTTGTGTCGTGCTATACGTTTTAATTCACCTTCCCAGATAATTTACAGCAATGATTCACATTTTTTACTACACGTAAATACAATTACCTGTTCTTACAAATCAAAGGTATTGCAATATGTTTTCATCGAGTTTGTGTGAGTAACTGCATATTAAAATGGCAAACATCCCTTCCAATAACATCCTGGCAGAGTTCGCTTCTTCTGCAAGTAATAAAAGTGGAGGGGAGCAAATCCAAGATGTTTGGCTGCAGCACCATGAGACAGCTGATGTGTTCCAAATGTCTGTCAGGTCACTTTGCAAAATCAACCACTGCTAATCAATACTGAAATATTTCTCTCTCTGGCTTAACTATATTTCTGGTTTTGTTAAACAGAAGAAAATTGCCAATTACTTGGACTCTGCCAGACCACACAGCTAGGGGAAACATACTGTCAACCTGACTGGTTTGGTTAAAAGTTAAGATGACGTAGTTCAATTGCAGTTCAATTACAATACTTAATCGATCACTAACGGTGCATGCAGGTTCTGTGAAATAAGCTGCAGCATCTCACTGTTGGTCTTCACAAGAAGCAGGTCAGTCTCCACAGGCTGTCTTGTTTCTATGCATCCAGCCATTTTTTTTTTTAGAAGCCCCAAACGCCGCTTTGCATTTCTAGGATACAAGCCTTTCTTCATCTCCATTGCTTGGCCCAGAGGTCACGTCCTTTTCTCTTTTCATATATCTTCCTTTTCTTGATTCTGAGCTACTTGGAACAGAGATCATATCTCTCTCTCTTTGTTTGGAAACTCTAGATCAGTTTGTACGTTTCAGTGGTATAATAAATATAAAGTAATAAAAATGTTAGGAAAGTCCTTAGAAAAGTCCATGTTATTTTTACAATTACTCATGCTGTCGCTATTTAAGAAACAATGCCAGGAAGATCCAGGACTTGAAGCGGACTTATAACAATTTTTGTAAGAATACACTATTGAAATGATGATGTTACCAACAGCAAAGTGTTTTGCAAGGTGTACGGCTTCTCCTGCTGCTTTTTCGAGTGCTTCTAACAGATGTTCAATTTCAAGTGGTCTGCAGATACCAATAGGCTGATGGTTTTGCAGGAATCGGAGCAGATGTGCCCTGCATTATGTTTTGCTATTCCCTTTATGAATTGGTATGTCACTCCGTGGGTTTATAGCTAGTTAATTTTGTAATGACATCACTATTTCTATACTTCTAATGATTCTCGCAGGATTTAATTTCTCAAATAACAGAACTCTTGATCCTGGAATTGCTATGCAAAAGCAATATATAATAAACAGATTTGTTTACATGATGCAGTTCTATTTCCCAGCAAATGTCTTTGCTGATAGCTTTTAGGTAATGCTGGTGTGCAGGTGAATTCTTCCAAAGGCTACAGATTTACAACACGGCCTCATTTCAGGGCTCTAGACTTAATGTCTGTGCATCTCTCTACAGGATTGTTACCCTCAGACAAGTATCTCTCAGTGGCTGGAAGGAATGAGGATAAGAAGGGAATAAGGATAGAAATAACGGGGATTTCCATTGGCTCTGCTGTAGCCCCTAGGTATTGCCCCTGTCAGATGCTGTGCTCCACAGTGGTGTAACATTACTACTTCCATGGTACCCAAATAAAATCACAACGCACAGGAAACTGCACTGCATTTTCCGCTGATGGTGACCTGACTGTGACAGGGCAGTGCTCCGGCTTTTGGCTTGGATGCTTTCAATTTTAAAAGGAAGCCAAGTTTTTTCTCCCTCAAATACAGTTGCAGAGGTTGTTAGAGCCCAGAGGTTTTCAAAGCCCTTGGCCAGAACCTCTCATAACAGCTGTGGGTTGCGCAGAGCAGGCAGCAGGACACCACCTTTCTGCCCTGGAGTATTCAGTACTGTTAAAGAACATCTTTCCTTTTGATTTTAAAAACAAGGAGGGAAAAGTGCTGCTATTTTAGCTATACTTAAAGGACTTTCAGCATTTCCTTCATAAAAACTAATGTTTAGGCATTTAAAAATTGACTGGAAAAAAAATCACAGATTGTAAAAGGTTCTAGTTAGGTATGCTATGTTATGAAAGCCTTGAAACACACCTGAAAACTTTTAACTCTGAGAAGTGAGAAGTCAAAACTGCATAAGCATACATTTTTCCACCCACGATAGCCCAGAACATATATTCCCACATTACTGTGAATATGAAAATACATCTTTAGTAAAAGTCAGCTTTTGAAAATCATCTAAGACTTAAATTTACAGAATGAACACTATCCACTCTTACATGCCATTAACTGAGCTAGCTGAAAGATCAAGGCTTCAATTACTAAGAAGTCACTAGGTAATTTTTGCACACATACAGAGGAGGATGATCTTCAGTTGTGACCACAGGCAGAGTCTCCACAGCCCTTGCAGGAGCTGTGCACCCATGCTAGGGTCTGAATCCATCCCAAGGAAGGTAAAAGGATGAGGAAAGTATTTTTTTGAGTTTTCCACAGCATTCATCTTTTTTTTAAAATGTTTTTTCTATTTCTTGCAGTTCAGATTTCTTTTAAAAAGTGAGTATGAGCCTAGTGCAAGTGTTAGATTTAAACATATGAAACTCAGGAAAGCTAATGCTGAGGTTAAATTAAATTTGACTAGCCCTTAGCACTGAAAAATAGCAAAGACCAAGCTCCACCTGGAGGTCCACACCTATTGCTTGCATACATTAGCTGACTTCCACCTAAATTTAAGCTATAAGCAACCATGTTGTGCAACAGCAGGCAGCACACCAAGCCCATGAACATTTCTACTCTGAAAGCAGAAGCATGTTCCCCGGAGACACAGCACACCACAAGCCCTCCAGACCCACCTCTCAGGCTCTGTTCTGGGCCTCCAAGACATGCTTGCTTTGCCTGAACTCAGCATTTCTCCCCCAGAAGCTCCCAGCCAGGACTTTCAGCCCCCCTCCCAAATACCTTGAACTATGGGATGAAAATCACGCTCAAAATCCTTGCTCCTCCAATGTAACTAAACTACTTATACTGGTGAAGCTCATTTCTGCAGGCAGCTGGACTTCCTTGGGGGCTTTCCTGAGAAACAAGAACCACCATAAAGCTGCAGGTGTAAGCCATGGGCGTATTGCCTTGGTCCAGCCTTCTCCAGCATGGAGGCATGGCCATATAGAGACTTCCAGTGCATTTCCAGTGCTTCCCCTTCTTCAAAACCTGAACTCCTGGCCAAAACACACACCCTACTGCCCATGCACTTTTCCCTATGGAGACTATGAAAGAATGAATACACACACACGGCAGATGTTGGGCAGATTGCTCACTGCACAACCTCAGGGAGCTCAGATACAGCAATCGGGAGCTCAGCAGCCAAACCCAGATGAGACCTGCTATATTTAGGGTACAACTACTTTCTAAAAATGCATTATCTAGACAAAACAGTTGAGTATCTTAGGGATGCAGGTTCTGGTTTTCCGAATATTTCTGATATTTACTCTGACATTTCCTCTGAGTGCGTGTGGTGTTTTGAAAGGAAAGGAGTTTTCTGTTGCTTAAGGCCAGTCCTTCCTGTTTGTTAGTTATCCAAAACCTAAGTTTGCATGTGAATAAAACTGTTGCTTTAAGTCTGATTTCAAATATGTGGTAAAGGAGAATCTAACAATTTTATGAGATATAGTTACTTTTGTAGAGGGTGAGTTTGCCCTGGGGAATTTTCTCCGACTAGATTTATCACAAGTTTTTTGAACCAGATAATTTTGTTTGATAGCACATCTGGCAGCATCATAAAATCTTGACGTCCCAAGCTATTACACAGGAATTACTTTTGTAAATCATTTATGAATATTACTGATGTAGGCCTATTCTGGGCAGTAAGAAAGGAAACAGAGTGCTGAAGGACAAAGGAAGGGAAAAAGGATTCCCTGCCCTTTCGGGGCTCATCAGATAGGGTGGGTATTTATCATTTTAAATGGGAAGCATGCTGTCATTGATACAGCTGAAAAGCCCACATAACACAACTTGTTCCCCATATTCCCTAAACAGCAAAAGGGGAAGATACTCTAGCTAAGGAAAACCATAAATCAATCTCTCCTGAAGAAAATTTGCCCTATCTGAATCTTAAATTAAAGGCTTCCCAATTAAATGCTGCATATTGCTAAAAGCACAGTAAACACAAACTAACAACCCAAGAAGAGTAAAGGAGGAAAGTCTTACCAAGACCAGCACAAAGGCAAAATAAAAAGTACATTTTAGCTTAAAAAAAAAAGGAAAATAAAAAAAAGTATTCACAAAATCCCCATGGTGACATGCCTTTTGAACACAGCAACATGACTGAATGGAAACTCTCCACGTAATTAAAATAACATGATTGGGTTTTCGTAAAACTGTAGCTGCTAAACATATGCCTTCAGATGGAAACCTGGCTAAACAAAAGCTTATGTTCGCTTTTAATACCATGATCTGTCACACGATTAACAATTTCAGAAGATCGCACCTATCAATTTGGATTGGAAACACATCAGACTGAGAAAAATTTGGTGCCACCACGCTGCCAAACCCTAAGTCTGGCATTATATTCCTTTTGAATGATATACTGTGTGTTTCATTTGCAATGGATGAATTGACAGTAAACCCACCATCATCGGGCAGAGAGGCGACAGAGTCATCACCCAGTAGGACCCAGCAGCAGGGGACTGGAACCAGCCCTTCTCTCTTCATTCCTAACATCCCAAACATTGGCAGCTACTGGGTGTTATTTTTGTTGGGCCAGAACAAAGGAAAAGGTCATTCACAATACTCCACAGAAACATATTTCCAACCTTAGGTAAGAAGGCATTTTGTTGGGGAATTTCCTTACTTTGGGGCCCATAAGGAGAGAAGGAGCAATTCTCTGATAGCTTCTATTAGACTTCCAGACATTGGGCTCCTTCACGCTACAGCAGGTCTACGAGGGATGCAGAGAGCCATTACAGAGCATGTGCCAGAATTACGCCACACACTCCCCCTGTCAGAGTAGAAAATTTCCAAATTTGGCTTGCTCCCAGGAAGCAAATTCTTGTCTATACACACCCAGAACTGATTTCTTGCAGATGAGCATGCTGCCCACTAAAATCCGAAGTGGCCTGCATCTGCAGTATGCTGAGGATTCACCTCGGCCTGGCAGAGCTATGGCAAGAGCACCGAGCTGAGAGGTGCTCACTCCTGTTTTTTTACAAAGAGGCAGTACTGAAAAATGAAGCTCTAACATGAAAAAATAAGTTTAATTTTTTGACAGTTTCAGATTAACTAGAATCAGAAAATGAAAATGTAACACAGTTTTATTAATTGGCACGTGGATGCTTTCAAGCTGCACAAAGCGCCCAACCAGGAAAAAGCCCGTAACATAAACAAAAGAAAGAACTGAAAAGAAATGGTGGTTTCCAAGGTCATGAATGATATCTGCAAGGTATCATCTGGACATTGCTCCTCAGACTTGCCAGCATGAGGCAACACTGGCTGTAGCTAAGAAATTTGATATTCATATTCTGTTTATCCCCCTTTTTCTGAATGCAAACACATGTTCCATCTTCTCCATAACGACAGGCAATACACGCACTGAATAGGTACATCAAAAAGTCTTAAAAGTCATCTGTTAATTGCAGACACGTGTAAATGACTACATAGCAAGCCTTCCTAGGGAGACAGAACTGGAAAAAAAGGGAGACAGCCACACTAAAATTAGAAGGCATGAAAAAGTTCAACAACATAATAAAGCAAGGTTGATTCATGTATTTTTTCCTAATTCAAGACAACTATTACAATATTATTTCAGGCAATTTCAGAGTGCCAGAGTGCTGAGGGGGTTTTCTTTTTAGTCCATTACAGACAGCACTTGCCTCAGTAACTGTGCCGAGGGAAGAAAATCCATCATGTATTAACCATACTCCAACCTCCAGCAGAAATATTCCCTATTTTGTGAAGTAAAGTGAGATGTGGGAGTCCTTGACCTTCTAAGTAATTAAGGGAAACAGAGACATTCTTGTTTTTATTAGAGACACACTAAACTATTTGAAAATAATTTGAATAGCTGGAGAATTAGTGTATTTGCCTGTTCATGAGTAGTGCAGATAGTTTAGAGTTCTCTTGGGGGCAACACATCGTAATGAATATCTGCTATTCATATTTAATGCAATCTGCCAAAGAGTGCTTTTGGGAGGACTTTCTGTGTCAATATAATGATTAACAACAGAACTGGAAAAGTAAATGAATTCCTGCAATGGGTGGGGCTGGCAAAAATATCTTGCAGTACTACACCAGTAACACTGGATTTAACTGTACTCTTTCAATGATACCAGTGGAAAATCCATTTCCCAGGAGAAAGAAAAAAAAAAAAAAAGACAAGCAATCTTCACGTTGGAGTTCAAGTGGTAACTAGCCAGCAGTAATGGAAGGAAAAACAATTCCAGCAGAAAACAACACTTAAAACAACAATCTGCCTTGCCTGAGCATGTCTGAAAAGCCTGAGATCTGAGATGCAATACTGACTACTAAATATAATAATTAGTATTTGCATAGCACTACCCAGAAGTAATGCCGCAGTTAGCTCCTTGTTTACCTCATGCAGTTCCTCAGATGATCTTACTTTCCATACATTTTCACGTACTTAAAAGATTTACATAAAAAAGAATATAAAGTCTTTTATTCTTTACAATGCACTTTTAAAGCACCCCAGACAGGAGAGTATGGAAAAGCTTGGCTAAAATACAATAAATGACCTTAGTTTGGATTTTTCTCCCTGACACGCCAACAGCCCTCTAAATAACACATTCATATTTATTTATTTATTTAAACTATCTGGATGAAGCAATCTTACTAAGTTTACATAAATTCCAGGACATTCTTGTATCAGGCTTACTGCTTTCCCCTGCCCCCTTACCAAGCTACTCCTACTCCTCCCTTGCAACAAATGACAGCAAAATATCGAGGATCCAAAGGCTCACATTGGCAGCCTAAGGACCAAAATGTGGTGGGGGGCTAAAGGTAGAATATGGGTTTGTGCCCATCAAATGTTACGGGCTATGCACATTGCCCCATTCAAGCAGGATGCTCAATCCAAGCAGAAAGAGAACAATTGCCCACCGAAGTGTTTTATTATTTAGTGACTCCCACAATGGTTATTGTCCAGATCCTACTTTAATTTGATCTAGGATGCACTCAGGCACTACTTTCATCACAGCATTAGCTCAGATTAAGTTTCTTCCTCCCCCCATGACACAGTCTACAGCTCACACCAACTGGCTTTGTTATGTAGTAGTCTTTACCCATGTTAAACTAACTCTGTAAAACTCAGTCTGGTGATGTAACCTTAAAGAAACCAGCCTTAAAAAGACACTCCACCAATGAGCAGCACAGCTTCATCCTCCCCATGCTGAGATTCACCTGTGAAACTGCAACATTGCTGTGTGCCTTGCCATCAGCCATAACATAAAGACACCTCATCAGTTTTCAACTCAGTGGATACACTACGATGAGCTGTGTGCCTTTACACGCCCGCCTTCTCAAATTTCAGGTGGTGCTTCACTTGGTTAGGGTTTTTTTGTAGTTTGTGGTTGATTTTTTTTTTTAGATGAATTTTTATAATTAGTCTTTTTCTAGAAATTAAAAGTTGCGGTTGATCCACAACAGATGCTTTATAAAGAAGGTAAACTCTTTTTAAGCTGGTTTTCTAACATTGCGACAGTTGCCTTACTGGTCTCTGGCAACAGCACCACCAGCATTAGGTCTCATGATGGCAAGATGGGTCCCTTCCTCCAGGACTAATAAAGAGCAATGCTGCCCAGGTACCAGAATTGCCTGCGTGTGCCTGCGTGATCGCCACTCACCTGAACCCGAGATGCTTTCACTTTAATAAAATGTCGTGTAACAATTATTTGCCCATATTTATTTAACCCTCCCCCAAACATTTAACTAACATTTTGTGATTTTCCTATTGCAAACACGTCGGGCTCTGCAGGACTTTTGTTAAGCATCCATTTCCCACAGCTGCTCCCTGTCTGGCAAAGCGCCGAATCCTGTGGGGCTGGCACACGACCCAAAAAGCACGGGAATGCTTCCAGTTTCGCCTCCCCTTACCATTTCTAAATGAGCTAAGCAGGAACCTCCTGAAACAATCTTTGCTTTTTTTTTTTTTTTTTTAAATATAGAAGCAATTCCTCATTATTAGTGCAACCAGGAAAGCCTGCATGCCATCTGATCTCAGGAGTGAAGACGTCTGCTCTGTGCAGCATGGGGTAATACAGTGGTAGGTAAATCAATTGGACTTATAAAAGTAATGATCTTCTTGACTGTGGTCTTGTTCAGTGCTAATGCGTAGTTCATGTATGCATAAAAATGGTATTTTTTTCATCTTCTGACCTCTTTAGCACTATGACCAGCCCTCTAATTATTAAGTATTTTGCACTATGTATCTCAGTATAAAAACAGAAGCCAAGTCACAGGTCATGGAAGCAACAGCATTATTAAAATCAATGAAACTAAATCACTCCATCCTGAACATGTATTGTAAGCCCCTTGTGCTCACAAAATTCATACATCTAAAATACTGTTGTATGTTTAACAGAACTGGAGATGCCTACCCCAACTGTAGATTAAGATAACTTAATACAACTTGATACAAGGTTTTCTGCCATCATGGCAAGTCTAAAACCAAGACAGAACAAATAAAACAGGACAATAACATGAAGGCTTAAACGACTGTAACTTCAAACAAAAGCTGTTGAATTGCACTGTTTTAAAAAGATTAGAGAGATCTTTATAGCATTGCTGTTATGTAAAATAATTTCTATTGGATTCTGCATAAATGGAAGGAATCTGGAAAATAAATAGTACAATAGCGTCTAACACATAGAGAGCAGTGGTTTGGCCAAATTTTAATTTCTTCAGGTCTTTGCAAGTGAGATCTATACCCTTCCACCACCCAGTATAAGTTCTAACTTTAATAGAGGCCATCAATCATACTGACCTTGGCCCATTTGTGTGGCTTTGTTGTAACAACAAAAAAAAATAATTTACAAAAAATTCCACAACGAAAAATAGACACTTGGAATATAACCCAAAGCTCAACCTGCTTGTTTCCAAGAACTTGTTTTCATGGCTTTAGTGACATTAACCTCAAGCTCTAGAATCAGAAGTCTAGAGGTTTCAGAACAAGCCAGACTGTTGTCAGCAAAGGTAAGAAAACAGAGAGGTACAAACCAGAAGGGTCATCCTGCTGGGGACTGTGTCTGAAAAGAAATTCTTATTCAAGTCACCCTCCTCCCTATCTTGCCAATTTTAGCTGGTATTTTCAAACACTATTACCTTGAGGTACGCACAACAGCTGCCAGGCTTTCATGATCAGTCAAGGCAAGCCAGTGCTGCAAAGCATCTTGACAAAAGTACTGCCCTAAAAATGCTGGGACCAGGGCATAAAGATGCACACCCAAAGATACAAAAGTATCCACTTAGTTTGCATATTGACAGAAATTCATACTTGGCACTACTTTTTTGAAAGGCTGAATGTTGAGTGGTTAATTAATCATTAATAATGCATCCGCAACGCAGTCTTAATTCCACAGGAACAATTCATGGGAAAGAAAACCTGCATACCTAATCATATACATTTGGTATTTACCAATGTACACCCCAGAAAAAGTTCCCATTCTTGCAATATCAGGGCATAATTCAGTATGGTATTCTGATAATTAACCAGAATAATTTCTGACACAACTGGAAAGTTGAACAGTTACTTGTAAACCTTCTGGCTGAAAGTGTTTTGTTTTTCACCTCCAGTAAAGGCCTCTTCCCATGTGTGACTAGATAAAAACTGTCCACATCACTGGAAAAAAACCAACCAAACAAAAAAACCCAAAACACGCCCCCTCCCCCAAACTGCTTTACGTCAAGACTGATCAGTTTTCAAACATGCATATGTAAGACATGAAGCCAGAATTAGTATTAGGCAGTACAAACCCCACAACATTACTCTTCAGAAGTTTTGTCTCCACTGTTTTTTTTCCTGTTCATGTTTGGAGCTCTAACTTCGCGTGCTTTCTGTTCAAAGATGTACTGGGGCACTGCTATAACAAGTCTCTTTTCCCTTTAATAGAAAGTGTGGTTCTTCTGTAAATGTGCTGCTCAGTCAAGACCTTCTCATATTGAACCATCACAGTAATGTATTTAGACAAGCACCTTCACAACAAACTGACCTGCAAAGCTGTATGCATACCGGTTTTCTTCACATGGGTGATAAATACATCAGTCACCCACTGCAAAGACCTCCAGAGACGTATCTTTTCCACACGACACTGCTTAAAGAGTTTATACTTGGGACAGCTTTGTTTGGAGCCACTTAAACATATATAAAACTAAGACCAAGCAGAAAATGTGTGTTCACCATAAAGTGATGAAAAAAACCTCTTGCCCAGCTAATACACTCAGCAGTGCTGAAAATTTGAGTGTGCTGCATGTCGAACTCAACCATAGACCCAAGGGCTCATTCTGCAGCCATAGGCAGCTCGCAGCTACTAGTTGGCCACTGGGCTGCTCTTCACAAGCTGCCCAGGAAGAAAGCAGTACTTATGGAAGAATACAAAAGCAGTATTAATTGCAACTTTAGAGAATTCCGTACTGAGGAATCACCTCTGTTCATGAATACACAACAGCCAATTTTTCTTTAACCACAACATCAGATTCTGCAGCTAACACGATAATGCAGGATATGCCAAAATCCATAGCAGATTATATCACCCCTGGCTTCCACAGCTTTGGTATGTCATATAGTTGCATGTTTATTTTCATAAAAACAAGATTAAGTGAAAATAGTATTTCAAATCAAATGCATGGTCTTTGCCCAAGTAAAATACATCACAGATGAACAACTGCAATTACTGTTTAAAATAATTTCGGAACAAACATGATCAGTCTTTGTTAGAGGAAAACTGGTCAATAAAAGCTATTAATACCAAGCACTTACTTGCAGGTGATGGGGTGCTGCATCCACTAGTTGGTGGGTGACTCTGGAGTCCATGGAGGGAAGGTAGTGACAGTCCACCGATGACTGGAGGAAAAAGTAATGGATATGGTGCTGCTGGATAGTGAGTCATATGTCCATTCACTGCTGGTACTGGACATGTGCGGCTACTGGTTGTCATGTTAACACCTCACAGTGTATAAATATTACGTTGCATCACTCCGGGCCAGCAAATAGATACTTCAACTTGTGAATGAAGGGGGCTGTCAAGCCTGCAGGTACAGCTTGAGCTGGACTGTATGATGATGAAAAGGTAATTCACTAGATCAGGTCTGTCATATATTTCATCACTGCTTCTTACTGTTCTCTTTTCCAGGACATTCTTGCTCTACAGACCGTAGAGAGAAAGTCTTCTTACTCTGGGTATCAGAGCGCAGTTCAGTTGCTTACACAAATGTTTTTCTGGCAGGACAGTTGCTCTCTACAGACACATACTCACATAGTCTGTGGGAAGAAGAAAACAATATATTGATTATTATATATATTTTTTAATATATATACATAGAAAAATCTTTTATCTCTTTCCTACTTTTGTTAAGTGATTATTTATTTATCAGTGTCCTACAAGATCAGCTTGATGGTTACCTGGGGGTAAAATTCTCACTCTACTGAAGCTAACAGCAGAACATCCATTAACTTCATTTCCCTGCCCAATGGGTTACACCAAAAGCAATTTCTGGTCAGCGGCAATCTTGTTTTGGAAATTGCCAGTTTTGAAACTGATGCATCAATAACTACCTGAAATATTGATACCAGTGGAGAAAAAAAATAAAATCAACTTCTGAAAAATTTCCATGTACATGAAAGCTTTGAGTTTTCCCATAGAAGCTGCAGAATGAATGACACTGAGGAGAATCTCTGCTTGCTTCAACGCCATGGCTCAGGCAGGGCACTGGAGATTCGTGTCTGAGGGTGATTTTGTATTGGACTGTTAAAACGCTAATTGATTTACCAATGATTGTTCTCACAAAGGATAGTTAGTTTATCTTATTGACACGTAAGAGATACCTCACCAATCATTCTCTCTTTTTTCATTTTTATTTTTTTGGGGGAGGGAGGAAGAACTGCCTCTATCACCAAATAAACAAGCACCCGTTATTTCACAAGCTGAGTGACATGATGGCAGTAACACTGCTCTTGTGCTCTGCTAGGGAACTTGCTTGCTCTCATGACCGCCATCTTCAAAGTCATCTGCAGCTACACACCTTCCTTAGTGTTTCACCCAAACAGCTGGTGCCTACCAAGGGGTCTTCATTTTCTCAGTCTCTGTACTGAAAGTCTCAGACTAACAACAGGGCACTTCTCAGCAGTGAAATTTGCCCCTGCTTGTTTAAGTCCACATGCAGTGAATGGCTGCTTTTCTCAGAAACAACCTGCTTGTGCAACACTAGGTAAGTGCTACTAGTGTCTTGAGAGCTACTAGAAAGGCTGCAACTGTTCCATATTGCAAACATTACTTCCATAGTTACTTGCACACTGCTCCAGGCAAAAGCTTGGAAGCGCTGCAACTGGCTCCTAAGCATCACCCTGCATGAGCAGTCACCCATCCTCTCCAACACATGTTGTTGGAGGGAGACAGTAGGAGCCAGAGAGCAAACTCAAGCACCCAGAAGTGAGGCAGCCCAGGGTTGCCTAAAGGCTTTGTTTCCTGAGACAACGTGCTATGTGCCCTTGCATCTGATACAGTCAACGATCAGTAACAACATCCACCACTATATAGCATTTTTATTCATAATTCTTTGAAATTATAGCCTGAAACCAAAGGCAAGAAGATTTTTGGGTGGGAAAATAAAGGCAGCAGTGAAATGACTTGTCAAGGTCACAAAGCAAAATCTATGCCAGAGTAAGGAACCTGTGACAATGCAATGTTGACTATCACTACTGCTACTCAGTCTACTAGATGTCGGTAAGAATTCAAATGAGCAAGGAAAAAAAAAAAAAAGGAAAAAAACCCAACCCCAAATGCATATGTTTACCTGTCAGAGAGCAGAGGAGTGTTTCTGCTCTGTGTGGAATACTGGCAAAGGTTACCAGCTGTGCATGTTTTCAGACAGCAATTTCTGCTGAGTGCAGCCTGCTTGGGGATAACAGAAATGTACCTTGTAAGTATTTGATAACTGTGTAAATTATGCAAAAAATCCCTTTAATGCTAATGGAGACAGACGTACGCAGGGATGAGACTGTAATGGGGGTATAGTGAGCTAATGCACAGCTGTCGGCCACGCCGAGCTCGAGGACCACGTGCCTAGAGACTGGTGGAACCAGACAATCTTTCGAGGAAGCCTCAACAGCCAAAATATATCGACTCATTAACAACACAAAATGAGATGAACCATTGCAGGTGACTGTTAAAGCTTTATGAAGCTTAAGAGACAGGGAAAGCGAAGTATCAAAGGAATACACAAAGAACTAATGTTTTCTAAAGCAATTCCACAAGAGCCACAAAAATACCACGCTTCAAAATGTGTGCAAAAAAACAAAGAGAGGAAGGACATTGACGAAAACCAGCCCCCAAATTCCATGCATTAAATTAATCACAGAACAAGGTCACCTATTGTTAAATTATGTAGAGCTTTGGAAATAAAATTCATCTCATAAAAGCATAGAATCATAGAATGGTGTGGGTTGGAAGGGGCCTTAAAGGTCACCTAGTTCCAATCCCCCTGCCATGGGCAGGGGACACCTTCCACTAGACCAGGTTGCTCAATGCCCTGTCCAGCCTGGCCTTGAACACTTCCAGGGATGGGGCATCCACAACTTCTCTGGGCAACCTGTTCCAGCGCCTCATCACCCTTGCAGTAGAGAATTTCTTCCTTATATCTAATCTAAACATACCCTCTTGTAGTTTAAAGCCACTGCCCCTTCACCTATTGCTACAGGCCCTAATAAAAAGTCTGTCCCCATCTTGCTTATAAGCTCCCTGTAGGTACGGGAAGGCTCCTAGAAGGTGTTCCCAGAGCTGAGTTCTCTTCTCCAGGCTGAACAACCGCAACTCTCTCAGCCTGTCTTCGTAGCAGAGGTGCTCGAGCCCTCTGATCATCTTCGTGGCCCTTCTCTAGACTCACTCCCAGCAGGTCCATGTCCTTATTACGTTGGGGGCCCCAGAGCTGAATGCAGTACTCCAGGTGGGGTCTCACAAGAGTGAGGCACAGGGGAGAATCACCTCCCTCAGCCCGCCGGCCACACTTCTTCTGGTGTGGCCCAGGGTGCAGGTGGCTTTCTGGGCTGCAAGCACACATTGCTGGGTCATGTTGAACTTCTCATCAACCAACACCCCCAAGTCTTTCTCCTCAAGGCTGCCCTCCGTCCATTCTCGCCCAGCCTGTATTTGTGCTTGGGATTGCCCCGACCCACATGCAGGACCTTGCACTTGGCCCTGTTGAATGTCATGAGGTTCACCTTTCAAGCCTGTCAAGGTCCCTCTGGATGGCATCTCTTCCCCCTTTAACATGTTAACCACACAGGTTGGTGTCGTTGGCAAACTTGCTGAGGGTGCAGTCAAGCCCGCTGTCCACGTCACCGACAAAGACGTTAGACAGCGTCCATCCCAATACCAACCCCTGAGGAATGCCACTCATCCCTGGTCTGGTCTCCACTTGGACATCGAGCTGTCGACTGCAAAAAACTATCCAATACCTTCAATTACATTTCTATTAGCCAGAAAACTGCAGCACTCATAATAAATTATAAAAAATCCCAGAACCACAACATCAGATATATTTGTATATTTGACAAGTATTCAGACAAGAAGCAACTCCTTTAGGTCAGAGGGGAAAAAAGGGAACTCAGGGAAGCTTTGGTCACTTCCTCACCACTGGACGAGTATGTTCTGTGATGGACCTGGTGATGACAAAATGCAGCAGCATTATAGCTCCTCAGAATGCAACTCCATAGGAAATACCTAACAGTGCCAAAACTAAATAATAATCCTGTCATTCTGTATTCTTATAATTTCATGTGAGGTGTAATTATACACTGAAATTACTATCAGAAAGCAAGTTTCTCTTGCCTTACTCAACAGTCACCTTTCTTTCACCCCTCATGGCAGGAAATTTCCTGCAGATAGCTGTGCTGGAGATAAGCCTTCAGAACTTATTCCTCTCCAAAGAGCTCTTCCCTCCAAATAAAGGCAGAGAGGGAAGACAGGGTAAAAGGTGTGATACTCTAAACAGTGTTATTATTTGACTCCAAGTAGGGTCCCTCAGGAGCAGCAGGATGTTATAAATGTTCCCATTGCCAAACACCTATACAATGGTTGAGGAGGAAATTGTAGGCAGACACCTATGTTCCAGCAACTCCAGCTCCTTGTAAAGAAGCAAACACCACTCGTGTTCTGTGATTACCGACTTCAAGTCACAAGCTTTGCTAACAGATATTACAGATCCGTCACCTCCACCACTGCACAGCAGAGGACATCACAAAGTAGAAAGTATTGCAGCATAGGAAACCCCAAAATCAGTTGTCCCCATTCATGCTAGTTCCATGGCACTAAAGAAGACTCCCAAGGCAAGACTTCACTTGTGTCACCAGACTGACACGCTGATGTCCCTCAACTCACTGATGAAGATCCCAGCATTGGACATCAGCCGCAGACATCTATGTTGCAAATGGTTCCAAGGTGAAAACATCTCTTTTGCTCAACTAAACCTTCACCACCATGCAAAACACTGTAAGACACTGTACAGGTGCCAGCTTTGAGAAGATTTCCCTTTGCTGTCACTTGCTATGGTAAACACCCCACAGCTAAAGGAGCACATCCTCTCTGGACTGTGACACTTCCAAGAAGCATCCTTTCCATGTCGTGTGGACCTTAAACGTACTCTCCCTCTGGCCTACACTTGGATTCCCTTGATGAGGGAGCTAATGAGCTTACCCTAAACAGGACAGGAAGAGCCAGCTACCACAGCTGAGGAGCAACCCCAGAAGGAGCGAGCCAAACTGACCGCAGTGTCACCTTGGTGGTGCTTGAACACCCATTCATGTGAGGCAACAGCATGGATTTCTGCCCTGTATGCATGAGGCAAAATTTTCAGAAAATAGCTGTCATCAAAGCACTTCAGAGGATCTACCCAGTATATGATGAAAATCCTCTTCCATTAGACTTGTCCTTAGTGACTGTTCATGGGTACAAGGCCGTTAGTGCAAACAGTATGGAAAAGGTTCATACAGAAAAGTTTCTTTGAAGGCTCACCAAGAGATGATCACATTGTGCACTACATCACATTGAACAGCGGCCAATGACTCTTCTTTGACAGAACATATGCCTCCTCTTTGGTTTTTACAGACCTTTTATTGACTTGACTTCAGTGATAAAGCAGATGGCCACAGGGGAAGGAGGCTACAGTAGTTCTAGTACAGAACAGACAGAATATTTATCAGCTGCAGTTAATGCAGCAGGTGTACCTGTCTTTTCCATATTTCTTCTTGGTGTTTGTGTAGTTGAATAGAAGTTTAAAACCACAAATTTTGAATATCTGCTCCAAATTTTGCCAGATAAACACTGACCCAACTTTTCCTACTGTCTCTTAGTTTTCCATGCATTTTGCACAGGATTTACTATAGAAAACAGTTCTGCTTTCCACACATATGTCAGTTCTCCTCAAATGTACTAAATTCATTGATTCTCATTCATTATATTATTTAGCTTACATTTGGTAACACTATTTGGTATTATTGTAACATAATTCATCCTTCTGAATTTTGCACTTGCATAAGATTTTATTTGTATTCATAAAACCCTTTTGCAGGTGACTTTGACACACATCAACAGCTGGATAGGCAAGAAGCCAAGCCAGGAGGCTTGGCTTATAGTCCTGTGCCAGTAGGAAGGTTATGCTCTGCCCTACCTTCTGCCAACACCACCCCCACTCCACATTCCTCTTCCTCCCCTCTCACTGTCCATGGCAGGGAATTAAGTTGTCAGCATCACAAGTAATTCAGGATTTTTTGCCTTTTTTTCTTCCCTTAATTCTGAAAAGGTTAGTGGGGAGTCCTGCCCTACCTGCAGCACTGTTTGAAATTCAGCGATCATTTGAAGATATCTGCAACTGTGACACCCAGGAAACTTTTAAGCTAAATCCACCATTCCTAAACCCTTCTACCATAACGAACCACTGCTGCTCTTCCTTTACAACTAGCTGACAAAACCACAAATGCAGGAGAGGCACACCAACACAAGGACATGCTCTGCACAGAGTTGGGTGCTGGGGAATTTGCTGCTCCAAGCCCAGTAGTCTGGAGCATAGTTGTCCCCAAAGTTTCCAGGATCATGGAGGAAGTCTCTTCTAAGTTCATTTCCCATTTTCCTGCTAACGCCAAAAATCCCCTCTCTCTTAAATCTTAGGCTAACTCCTAAAACAGGAACCTCTGCACTGCAAGGGCAGCCTGGGCAGCAAGATGGGAGAGGCAAGTTGCTCCTCTCCCAGCAACAAACACAATTCCAGAGAAATTTTGCTTGCAAAACGTTTCAACAATATATTACATCTCTTTCCCAAGGGACAGAGTTGATGGAGTCCTTATTTATTAGAGGGCTTTGAGACACACTCTAATGCTGTTTTCAAAACAAGTAAAGATCTAATAGTTTTGAGAACCCTTACTGTATTTAATGTACAGTTTGTATTGAAATCCATCCCTGATTATGCATATGCTTTCTATTATGCTAGCTGATGGTGTTGCATTGAGTAGTACTGAATAATTCAGCAGATTTAGCATGACTCAAGTGTAAATCAGTCAGATACAATAACACAATAACCATGCTGCCTTCAAACTCTTAAAAATGCATGGAAACTTTATTTCATAAAGGGGCGTACTCTGTTTTCCACTGGTCTTCACTGACTGCGAGATGTTGCATTTTTGTTTTCTTGGCTATCCAATGAGATTTAATTAAACAATAAACTAGTTACCGTGGCAGAAGTAAAAAAAAAAAAAAAAAAAAAGCAGCCTTTGGAGTGTTATGTTTCCTTTATTAGCATAGTGATGTGAAACTAAACAGAAAAAGCAATCTAATAACAAACATTCCTTTGAGAAGGGCTCCGGGAGCAAAAGGACATCCACTTATTGTTCAGCCCATCCCATTGGTCCATATACGGCAATAAAGGTACAATAGAAGGAAACAGGAAACAGACTGGCACATCTGCATTATCTTATTAGAGGCTAATGGATATCTGAGAGGAACATGCATCTGATGCTGAATAGTCTGTACCAATCTCCGAAGCAATTACTCTTAATTAGTGGATTCTGTTTATAGATGGAACTTAGTGTACCCTTCTGTATCAAAGAGATGCAGGCATCTGGAGAGAGATATGGTTTTCTTAAAGGGAAAGCGCTACAGCACAATGTGAGGGTTGGGCTGGTTTGCTGGTTGGTGGTTGTTTTTTGGGGTTTTTTTTGTAAAGCTCTCTGAAGCATAACATATTCTACTGTATTATTAATCAAAAGAGCATGCTGGTTTAAAAAAATGAAAGGAAAAAAAAAGACCATACTGTTAATCTCAAACTCTGAAAGTAAACATAGAAAGCTAATACTTGCACATGAATTATATGACAAAAACCACTTTGATGATAAGCAAATAAACAACTGAGCCTAAAATTTTAAACCGCTGGCCAAAAAGCTTAAAATAGCAGCTTAAGTCAGAAGAACAACATCTGCATTTTGTATCTGCCAAGTCTGCAGCCAAAAAAAGTAAACCACTCTATATGACCAGATGCATGAATAAAAAAGAAAATGCATGAAACAACTTCAGAGTCAGTTTATGGAAAAGCAGATCTGTAGTTCTTACATCCCATAACCATAATTGTCATGCATTTTCAACTATAGGTGCAAGACTTATGGGAGGAGGAAAGATAAATTGTAACAGAATTAAGACAGTCTTACTAAGACACTTTTCCTACATCTTGGTATGTAACACAGCTGTCTACTGGGCGACTCTGCATTCCTTTCTATCATAAAGCTGACACTTGCAAAATGGCTGTTTTGTTTGTTTTTTCCTGAAATTGTTAAAGAGATAATTAATATAATTAATGCAATTGTTGTTTATTTGAAAATCCTATTGGGAAGTATAAAAAGGCTGGGGGGAAGCTTCTTTTTCCCTAAGCAGCTATGCTTCGTATTGCCTGCATTGCAAACACACACTGATATATGCCTGGAAAAAAGCAAATCTAAATCTGAAAGGGGAAAAGAAAAAAAAAAGTTGAGACACAATGACACCCATTTATTTAGACACCATACAACAGCACCCTGCTGTGCCAGCTATTGATTTTAGTGCAACTGAGAGTCCATGTTGGAGAGCAGCAGCTGTGAGTACATAGCCTGAATCCTCATATGGGAACAATACTCTATAAGCAGAATAACCTATTTCAGCCAACCTTCATGTATAACATATAACATTAAAAACACACACAGCTTGCACTTCAAAGTCTGAAAGGTGCTACGGTTATTTGTTGCACAAAGGTTCAGGGGAGTTATTAATTTATTTGTGCTAGCACAATGCTAGCATAATGAAGACGTGAAGGATTGAAAATCCATGCTTCCCATGTCTGTTATTCTACAGAGATGTTAATTCTGTTCTATACTAACCATATTTAAGATCCTCCCACTGCATGAGGCAATTCCTCATTTTCTCCTGTTTGCTGTTTTAAAGGGCTGTTTGTATTTGTAACTGAACTGTGGGGTGGTTTGTTTGGGGTTTTTTTTTGGGGGGGGGGGGGGCGTGGGCGGTGGTGTTTTTTTTTGGTGTTTGTTTTTTGGGGTTGTTGTGTTGGGGGTTTTTTTTTGGGGGGGGGGGCGTGGGAGGTGGTCTTTTTTTTTGGTGATTGTTTTTTGTTGTTGTTGTTTTTGGGTTTGGGGGTTTTTTTTACAGCTATCTGCATTCCATGTTTCTTTCATTACTCAGCAGTTGCCAAAACTATACTGAGAAGTAAAGATAAATGGTTAGGTCAGATGATGGGGTTAACAATTTACTGTGTGTACTGCCCTGACAGCCAGATATAGTAGAATTGGCTCATGTTTATTTACAGGATGAGAAGTTGATTTCCTGTGCAGTGGCTTTCAATCACCTTTGTAAGGGACTCTCTTGCAGTTCTCTGCAGAGAATTCAAGGGGCTCTGAATACACTTTGTGCTGGTATATAGCATACTCTGCTTTGTAACTAAATGCATTCCTTCCTTACTCTGCCATATTCAAAAATCCCCATAGACTGTCAAGAAAAGAAGTTCTCTTTCATTTATGGAAACCAAAAGGAGGGTAACTGAGCTTCCTGCTGCCTGAGTTTAAGTGAACCTTTTACACTGATTTCCCTCCCTGACTTTAAAAGCTATTTCTCAATGCTTAAAATTGCTCTTTCAGTGGAATCAAAACTTCTGTTCTTGCACTGTCATCTGTTGTTCCTTATTAATGTTTTTAAGGATGTAAATCAGTAACTCCATATTGAGACCATCCTAAATGAGACTATCCCATGAGCTACAGAAGCTTAGGAGATAAGAAATTTGCCAGACTAAACCTGTGGGGTTTTTTTTTTCAGGTTGAACCTGTTTCCCCATTTCTGCCCATCCCCAAACTCAAAGGGAAGAATACATCACTTCTCTCAAACACAATTTAGATGATCCACAATTTAAACAGCACAGGGTAGCCAGCAAAAACAGCTCTTAGAAAGCAGGCTGGTCACTCAAGTCACATACAGCCAGAAACTACAGCACAACAAAGCTTTTCCCACGCCAGGTGCTACACTTACTGCTTTAGCTTTGTTCTCTGACTACGTTTTTTTCAGCACATTTCCTTTGTTCCTGCACAGTTTCTCCCTACAGTTCAGAAAAACTAGATGGGACTTTGTGACCCAAATTGTCCTTTACAGTCCTATGTGTCCAACCAGGTTGTTTTGATCCTACCTGCCTCTGTGTGAGATGGCCACCAATGAAGAGGAAAAATTATCACTGATGGGACTAAGGAATCCACCTCTTGGGCTCCCCTCTCATCATCCAGTCAAAGCAGAGAAAAAGAATCATTGATAACAACGGTGAGTTGCAACCAGTGCCAACATGCTTCTAAGATTTGCGAAGATTTACACAGGCCAACAGGTAGCACCCTAACTGACAGCATACTCAACTATCTATAAAGGAAAGGTAGCATCGCTGATCTCTGATTAATTTCAGAATGGGACATGCTCCCTGCCCAGCAAAAAGATCTTCCATTGAAGTTCTTCCCCTTAATTGGCAATCAATTGGTCTTTAACTCTGGCTACAAGGCACCTCAAGATAGCATCACACCGATTCCCTGTCAAAGCAAGTTTTTGTGAGAAGGGCTCTTGGAAAGAGATGGGGGGCCAGGGGAAGGGAGACTGAGTAAGCAAGGAAAACCACATCCTGCTGTCTGTGTTCAGTAATGTCATCCAATATTACGGATGTGCAGGTGTTTACAAGTATGCCAATCTCTTCCCAAGTGGTGTTGTAGCTAGGAGGATGTGGGGAATCTATCTGAAGACTCCCAAGCATGCTCTCAAGAGTGCTCATCCTTAACTTTCTAGCTGATGGGAAACATGTCATGGTGACCAATGGCAAATACAGCACATGTCACTGCAACTACTAAAGAGGCCTTATACTGACTGTTTATAACCTTTAAGAGGCCTTTGAGATCAGCAAGAGGGGTCAAGTGATGTTATTGTTTTGGTGACAGACAGAAAATCCCTAGTAAATCATGGTGGCCTGGGAATCATTAAAAGAATGGAGTACTCCATCTGCTCAGAAGCTGAAGAGGGAAGCAGCTTTGGAGGGCAGCTTCTTGACAGAGAAGTACAACTCTTTGGGAGGCCAACGCTCTATAGCCACAGTGAGCACTGCAGGTGAACCACTGAAACAGGATGACAAGATACTTCGTTAAAGGACAGCACGAAGAGGCGCAAGACCAGTGGTAATTTTTACTGCTGACAATAAGTGGGTGCTGGTCTCAAAACCCCAACCAGTGAAGCCAGGAGTCAGGACAGAGGCTCATCAAATGCTCTACAAGTGGCAGGTGCCAAAAACATTAGTGTTGATGGATATGCTTTATCCGTACACCAATGTAGGTGATGCAAAGTCACTGTAGGCTAATACTGGGAAGGATCAGGGCAATTTAGATTTGCAATATTTGCTGTTAGCCTTCATTGTTAAGACATTGCTAGAGATTACTGTCCCCATACACAAGCAAGTCTCCTCTGTCTGCTCAGCCTTAGAGGTATCTTTCTGAGAAGTCTTGGCCTTAGCAGAACCACCACAATAAAGCAACACAGCACATGATCTCCCTCCCTGAGGTCAGTTGGGTAGTCTTCCTCGGCACAGAGCCATACAGGATATTTTTAGCAGCACAAAGGATGGAACCTAGCAGTCAAATTTAGACAGCTTGGATGCCTAGCTACAACTACACAAAATCACAGCATTCGACTTGCCTTCATTGCCAATTTAAGGAAGAAAAAGCTCTAGAGCTTCAATTTCCATTTCTGCTTTGTTCAATACCTGGACAACCATTAAATAGAGATCTTTTTGTGCCCCACTATGGCACTGATGAAATGCACTGAAGAAGGGTCACAGTGCAGTATGTGATCTTCTGCAAAGGAACAAAGACTTCAACAGTCACCAAGATAAAGAGGAGAAAAAAAAAACTGTTTAATTTGAAAAACATGCACTGCAGTCAGTGGATGGCTCTGCCTCAATCCAGCACACTTCACTTTATATGCCACACAGAGATCCTACGAGAGTCCACTTTACTGCAAAGAAAAATTCTGCTATCTGGTGTAATCTAAACTCATTGTGAGGATAAGCATCTGAATTCACTCAAAAAATGAATAATGTTTATTCAGGAGGCTGTCTGAGAAACCTGAATGAAGATTTTGTGTGTAGGGATGTACCTGAATTGTGAAACGATGAACTAGGCTTCTCAACTCCCCAGAGTTGGGGGCAAATTTTTTTTAGTTCAATTTTTTGCACTACAAGGCTAGAAATTCTACTTCCTCGGAGCTAGAGGAGTTGGCAATCCTTGCTGCACCCCTTTGTCAAGTGAGGAGGGTGATCCAAGTGGAACAGGGGAAAAATAGGGTTCAAGGATTGGCTGTGAACTTTGTTTCTGAATACTACTCTGTTGGACTGGAGGTGCATCTATCATCTTAATACCACGGAGGTGTGGACACTGTGCTAACACAAAATAATTTAACACACAATTTATCATCTTTTGTTATGTATGGCAAGTCTAGTAGTATGTCTGTTGAAAGGATCTTTAATTCCTCTGAGTTATTAGAGTCTTCAGTCCAACTTGACCCAGAAAATGGCATTTCTGCTGTCTACTTCAGGCTGCTGAACCTTCACTTATTACATATCACAAATTCCAATATATTCCCAGTAAGACTCCCTGAGGGTCAGCAGAATATGCCAGAGGGTTGGTGGAGATTATGAACATTTATTTTAAAACCTCTGTTCTCTGTAGCTCCCTGTCGCAGGAACAATAGGGTAGCAAAATCAGGAACAAGCGCAACCATTAACTAGGAGGGGACAAAGCCATAGAGTGGATTGCAGAACAAAAATAGCATTTTTATTGTCAATATTCTGCTTAACAGGGAGCCAATAAAGCAATAGCAAAATGCTAATAATATGCTGAGATAACACTGCACATGCAGGCACCATCAGAGCTATCCTCTGAATCATCTGAAAATGTTGCAAAACCTTATCAGTCAGGTCATAAGGATAGAGGTGCGATAATCAATCATGGTAGCCACAAAACCAGCACATCTTTTCCACATCCTAACACATCCAGAAGATCTATGTCCCAGAATTATTCTGCTGGAGGTGCTGGACAGATGGATTACATTATCAGAGAGAGCAAAGTGAACTACAACCTTACATTTCACTTCCAAAAGCAGCCTAACAGGAGCCTAAGCACTGACAAAATTAAAGGAAACTTGTGTCATACACACCAGTCTGCAAAGTTAGATTTCTGATACAATACAAAGGTGTTCTTGCAGTATAAGCAAGCGCATGAATGAACTGCACAGCAATCATTCCCAACAAGTCCATTTCTGAAAGCATCCTTCCACTGGTAAATGCAAGACAACTTTCCCGCTTCTCTGGACAGGGAAACTAGCCTGAAGTACTTCACATTTCCTGTGCAGAAAGAAGTTGCATGCAGGTTCTGAGGGATGGAGACAGGTAATATGCAACCATGCAGCATTTAGACCTTCCTAAACCTATTATCATGTTTAAATATTTTAGCCGTAACCAGTTGAACCTGGACTCAGATCAAACACTTAACAGGGCAGCATTTAGCCTCTGAATGCATTGGGATCACTAATTTTTCAGCTCCACTGGCAAAGTAATGCATTAAATTATTAATTTTGAAAGCATTCAAGAAAGTAACAATGCACATTTTCATAATTACATCATGACATATGGGTAAAGCATAAAGCTCTCAACAGCATCTAGAATCCTATAGAAGCTGCTACACATGGCTAACAGTGCCAAAGATGATGACTCCTCCTGCGGAAAGATGATGTAGTCAGGCAGTGCTTCCTCCAACAAGCCTCAACCAATTCTGAGCCAACACAAGCAAAACAACAGCAAGGATATTCAGTCTCAGCAACAAGATGCCCATTTCTACAACATCCAACCCACCCATGCCAATAAATGTAAGCCAGTAAGGGAAGTAATGTTTCCAACGCTCCCAGCAGCACTTTCCAGCTGCGTGCCGGGAGTCAAGCCCAGTATACTGCTGAGTATAAGCCAGCACAGACCCATCTCCTGGTACTGACACCACCACCTCTGTCACCGTAGCCCATCCTTCCTTTGCGCCTATGAGGCAGTGCAGTCTGAGTTTTTCTGCCAGGTACTCCACCTTTATTATCTAATGATAATATATCCAGAGCCAGACAGCTGGGCAGGTATGTTTTCCATACCACCTTTGTTACGCGTCTGGCAACCGCCCTTCCCCACTGCAGCAGAAGGACCTTACCAAGGCTCTTCCTGCATGATTTTCAGGACAGCAGCACTTCACAACTCTGGATCCAGCAGCCCAATGCACCACAAAGGAGGCAGAAGAGTGAGAAGCTAGAAACCGGGAAGCCCAGCTGGGTGCCCAAGGCTGATAAGATAACCTGATTTAACCATGCAAATACCAGCAGCCAAACAGAGCATATCTTTGAACTGGGAATGTCAAAACAGACATGTCACAACAGAGAGCACTCTTCTAACAGCACCTGAAGTCCCTTCAACAGATGCACATGTTGGGTGAGCAATTGAATTAAGCCCTAAGAAAAAAAAAAGGGGGGGAGAAATCATCTTTGCTAGTAAGACAGAGCCATTCAAAATCCACTCATGACTTCTGTGATTATAATCAGGCCAAAAAAATCACTAAGCAGAATAGTCCAGTCAGAGATGGCTGAAAGGTACATGTTAGTTCAGCCACATCCCTCTATATTACCCTGACTGCAACCTCTTCCCAGCTAGTGCTGTCTGTGCCAACCAGGCGTCAGACAGTTGTCCATTATATGGGATCTCATAGAGTACCATATGCTAAAGTAAATCAGCAGTAAGCAGAAAAAAAGCAATTTGTGTCCTCAAAACGATGAATAAGCAAGAGAATGCAATAAAGATGCCAGCTAATGGAAATAATATCTCAAAATAAGTGAATTCTGTAAAGGCTGTCACTTTATATAAGCCATAGTTCTGGAAGATATTCTGCCCATACGGACCCTAAGACAAAGTTTTTTAATTCCCAACATGGTGTCCATCACTGTATGGACTGTGACATGGGGAGAACCATGGTTACTCCGCACTGCATATCTGATTTAGAAGGGAGAAGGGAAGGGAGCAGAAGTGGGAAGAAAAACTAGTATATTGGGTTCAGTCACTACTGCTTAATTTGATGGCAGATGTGAAGATCCCCCTTTTATGAATGTAAAGCTTGTATGTGCGCTGTCAGAGATTCACAATGAGAACAGTCTGAAAAACCACCCCAGCCTACTTAAAATAATTAGTTAAAATGAGAAGTGCCTAAATTGTATGAAATACTAAGAAATTCAAGGATGTATGACAAGCAACATACCTGACTAAATACATGAAAGAATATTCAAAGAGAAATTACGCAGAGCTCTAATATAGCAAGAGATGGAAGAGATACTGAAGAAGACTGAGAAAAAGCACCTTCTAGACTCCTTTGTATAAATAGCTGCATTTATGACATGGACTAGGTCTTATATTCATACAACCACTCTGACTCTGGTTTTGCAAGACAAAAACGTGTTTTTAAATAGTATACATTAAAAATTAGGAGATATAATCCTAAAATAATAATGGGAGTCCATGTGTTAAAGAACACCATAAGATATTCTCCCTTTTAATACATTTTATAACCACAGTAATACACCTATACCATGGTTTTACCATGTGGGAGCTAAGACAATTTTTTCCTGCATGTGTTTGAACAGTAATGATGGGCCTTAATAAAAGAAACCCAAAAATAAGGTGTATTGTCTGTATTGCCAGAGTATAAGGGTTTTGAAACAGAAGTATTTATGCAAAAATGTAGCCTCTGCATGTCAGATCTAAGCATCAAAGACCAAATGGCCTAAAAGTAGAGCAATATGAAAATTTGAGAAATCCTACAGTGAGAACTTAAATTCCGGTCTAGCATTTGATTTAGTGATAATCCTCCAAAACCAGTTCTGCATCTGATAAACACAGGTTTAGGATCCAGTTGTTGACACATGGTAAGGAAATGAAACACATTCTCCCTATATGAAGTTCACATTTTTCTGGGTGAAACAAAGCACACTTGTATCTCATGTCTCTAAGGCACCTTTTAAAGCAGTAAGGAGAAATGAAAGTCATCTACATGAAGCAATATTGTCTGACGTGCTAAAAAGATCTGAATTAAACAGCTTGACTGTCACATCCACTCTCAAGCCTTTGAAAAATAAGGAAACCCCATTTAAGATTTACACAACAAACCCAGGGCGCACAATTCCTTGAAATTACAACTCTGCTTCACGAACCTTACTGCAAAGGTAGGTTACTCACTGAAGCTCTTCGGGTCCAGCAAAACAGAAAACTATTAAAAACGAGTGACGGTAGAAAGCTGGGTTCACCAGAACATCGTCAACCCCGATTAGTAACAACCACAATAACAATATATTCTCCTTTAAGAAATTCTCCACTTTTAAAGAAGGAACAGAAATGTTAGCAGGTCTGACAAGTGGTGACTATGGCACCCAGTTCACAACCTCCTGAACAGAATCCATCATTTAGCCATGTACCAGCCACCAAGATTACTTTGTCCTTCAATTTTCAAAAGCACATCATTCTGAATAATTATGTTACTCAATGGTCCTGAATATTACTGAATAGCAAATGCATCAAACAGGAAGCTAAATTTTATAATTTAAAACATGCATACACATAAAAGCAGGGAGGGGAAAAAAGGATACACTTTTTCAAAACAACATACAAAATTACATAGCAACAGTGTAAAAGCTTCTGGACAATTTCCTTTCCCTAGCCTCCAATGGAGAGTTTATTCCAGAGAGACAACCCTCAGCAGACAAAGCCTGCTTGTAAACATAGGAACACAGGAATTGCTGTACTGGGTCAGATTAAATAGTCCATTTAGTTCAGTAACCTCTCATTTGACAGCAGCCAGCATCAGATGCTTCAGGGAAAGGATGAAGAAATCTCTAGGAGAGCAATTACAGAAAAACTTTCCCATAAAATTTCTTTCCAGCTCCCATCGTCTACTGGATGCCTTATGCCCTGTAACAGGAGATTTTTGCTTGGTCTTTTCGTTTGCTTTTGCTAGCTTGAATAATACAAATAATGCTAAATAATACCCCAAGCATTGTGGATATCTTCTGTATCTGTATTCCATATGTTTTTAATCCTCAAAATTGTTGGCCCTAGCAGAACAGAGAGGCACCAAATTTCAACATCACCAGTGCGCTGCTTAAAATAACATTCTGCTAT
Organism: Ibycter americanus; assembly: GCA_035590275.1. NCBI lineage: Eukaryota > Metazoa > Chordata > Aves > Falconiformes > Falconidae > Ibycter > Ibycter americanus. The sequence goes on from JAVJGI010000050.1 coordinate 104,180,287, forward strand.
GCTTTTAAATAACTCTCTCATTTTCCCTGGATGATCCTGTGTAGTTATAGAATCTAGTGTAGCATAGTAAAAGAAAAGTTACGTGGATGTAACTCCTCTTCTTCAAGAATGCCTGCTGCTCTGTTTTTCTCACCACAGTATACTGCAGTGATTCTTCAGAAAGAGGCTTGGGGAAGGCAGAAATGCCTCCAAATTCCCTGCCCCACCCCAAATGTTTCAAGTTTCCTTCAGGACAAGTATTATTTTCTTTGCCAAATTTATTTGTTCACCTTAATTGCTAGTATACACTTCTTTGAATGTCACCCATCTAGTTAACTTCCTTAGATTTCAAGGCAAACACCTTTCAGGGCCGGGGTGGGGAAAAATCAATTCTTGAATAACAAGTCAAGAGTAGCAAGTAATTTCTAATTAAGGCATTGACTTCCTTCTAAGATTGCACTAGAATTATCTGTATAGCCACTTTCATGTTAAAACCCTTGGTAAATATTAGTAAAGAAACAATTACATCAATTAATAACAGCAGCTGACAAACACTACCGAGAGGACTCCATTCGCTTCCCAAACACAACGCCAGTTTCCAAATGAAGGCAGAAGGGGAATAATATGGATCCAAGCTGCCCAAAAACTGTGTCTGCAAGTAAACACTTAGGCTCTGTAAATACCAAGCCATTACCAGTCTGCTTGCCATCCTCTCAACTGATACATAGCAAGCAGCTAATGGGGAAGCTCCAAGCAAGCAGGGACAGCAGCTCTTGGACAGTCTGCCCCATCGTTTGACCTCTGGTTGGCTTTAGGGTCACTTGTGATTCATCTATGCTGGCTGAAGTCTGCGGGCTGTCTCCAGGGTTTTTTTTTTCAGAAGGCTGAACATTTGCAATTTCTGTTAATTTATTCACACTGTCCATGTCCATATGTCTTCATTTGCAAGTCAGCTCAAGCATGGAAACAAATAGAGCATAGGCAAGTATTAGACTAAATTATTTCAGCAATCACATTACTTTTGGTAAACTGCCTTTTGCCAAACCAAAGCATCTGCAGCTTAGAAATGTAACTTCCAAATTTAAAAAATTTTCAAAAAAAAAAAGGAGTATCAGGTCAAATAAATTTGGATTATGGCAATCCTTCAAACATTATTGCTGCAAATAAGACTAGCATAGGCAAATCTGCCCTTTGAAATCAGTTGTGATGACAGAACACCTGAGCAAGGAATGGCTACATGGGATAATTATTTTTATTTTCATTTTTAAACAACATAGTGTGAATGCTATACTTCAAGTTTCCCTAATCTTATTCTCATTTCAAATTACATTCTCCCATTCAGTTCCATCTATATATAGTCAAAAGGCATAGAAGAAATGGTAAAAGTCTGGCCATTGCTTGAGATTCAGGCTGAAGGAGGAACTAAATGAAGAGAAACACATGCTGATGGAGAGCTGGGAAGCCTCAGTGTGTCCCCCTCGTCTCCTACTGCAGGTCCTTCCAAATAAATTCAATGCAAAGATGACATCACATAAGCAGATAAGAAGTGGAATCAGGTCTGTATCTGAGGACCAGCTCATACTCACATCTGCCGCTCACAAATAAAGAGATACCACAGAGCTAACAGCATCTGGCAAAACTAGGCACAAGGAACCCCTAGCCCAGGGCCCCTGGTGCTGTCAGGGACTGATGGCTCTGGTAAGCACTGCTGAGTATTTGCAGGATCTCCTCACAGGTACGAAAAGCAAATACCATCATCTATCAGACAGAACAGTGGCGAGCAATGTTCCTGATCTCAACACAGCTTTTTGAAGCGAGCAGCATGGTCTTAAGTACTAGGTGAGGTGGAGTAAAATGGATGCATTCAGGTTTTTACAAATGTCAGTATAATTCTTTATTATTCATAGGATTTAGGAGATGCTTACCCCACCATCAATGGAGTCAAGAGACTCAAAATAACAGTGCTGCACTACCAGCAAAGGGAAAGTGCAAAAAAGAAACTATAAATCAACCAACTTAACCGGTATAGCTCAAAAAGGGACAACATTTAAGAAGCAAGTTCAAAAATACTAGAAACCACTTCTAAGCAATGTCAAGCTGACTGAAATCTTAAGAGTTTGAAAAAAGTGGAAAGTGTTGTGACAAGTAATCTAAACAAATGTTAAAAGTGAAGTTTGACAAAGATAAAATATCTGCCAAACACCCAAAACATAAATGAAACTGCCATTCAGCGAGGGCCAAATAAAACAAGATGTAGCCAGGCAGTTTCTGACAGAACAGTAGGGGCATTGTTAGGTCTTCTTATAGACCTCCTTTCTTCGTCGAAAAAAAAAGAAGAAAGGGCTGGGGCGCGGGGGGGGGGAGAGGGGGGGCGGGGGGAAGCAGGAAAGGCACACCAGCATGTGGAAAAGTATGTCTCCACTTCAGTGCACACCTCAGGCTGTCTGTGTTTATCTGTGAAAGAAAGGAGATGGGGTATTTGCCCCATGGTTACTGCTGAGCCCTGAGGTGTTGCACATGCTGGAGGTTTCTGAGGACCAGAGCAGGAGGAGATGGTGAAAGACAACAGGGAAAGTCCAGTGGGAGGAAGAAGAGGGTTTGAGGGAGTGGTAAGCTCATCTGAAACGGGAAAGACTTTTGTTTTGATTAAAGCCTATTTCATTTCAAAGGCTAATCAGCATTTTAAATAAAGGAACTCTTCATTAAACATTAACCACCTCAACCTTCCAGCGAGTGTGCTGAAAGTCAAAGGTTACAAAATGAACAGACAGACATAAGGCTTTTATAGTTCTAAGGAACAATAAAACAACTTTTTCCTATGCGTTTCTTAATAAAGAAGCAAAATACAGCACAGAGAATACAATGCCAAAAAAAACCACCAAAACCAAAACCCAAACCCCAAAAAACCTAACCCACAAGCTCTGCAGGTTTTCGGAACTCTTTCTGCAGGCTTTTTCATCTTTTCAGAAGCGAACAGTAAAACCAGCATATTCCGCACTACAAGCTTAATTTTAGGATCAAAAGGACGGAGAAGTACATACATTCAATTAGCAGGGAGAATATAAAAGCCCATTAATGGAAATGAAAACACATTTTGGAAACAAAAATATACTTTAAATGTTTCAGAGAGACACTGGCATGTGTTCCTCTTTGTGGCAACGGTTCAGGAGACGTAACTTCTCAAAGTGGCACACTTACACTTACTCACAGCTTTTCAGAATACTCACCCTTCTGTGACTGCTTAATATGATCTCTATTTATGGCAACATTTTTTGCAGTCATTATTGTATAAATATTAAAACGGACAGGCAATCACAGAAACACAGCAGCAACCAATGCCAGGAACTGAATAAAAAACCACCACTTCAGCACACACTTTTGCTTGCAATTTCGGCAGCTTTGAGATTTTTGTTGGCAGCATTTGCTGCACAGGTTAGGAAAGCCTAAGAGTAATGCTGGAAGCATGGGTTGTGACTGACCCAGGGGTGTAAGCCACAGCATGACCCCTACTTAAAACAGCAGCTAATGTTAGTGTAGAGTGCCCACATCCACGCCTGCTCTCCTGACCATCCAAACCAGTGCAGTCCACAGGGCAGCAAGGCCTCACAACCCGATCCAGGTCTGCTCCTGGGAACAAAGCTAATTCTCCCCCCATCCAGCTGTACCCTTCAAGCAGTAGGCTCCCTATGAACAGGGGACTCCTACCATACATTGCGCCCTCCCTTCCCTAAAGCACCCAACCAGTTAGAGAAATTCTGCCAAGAAGCAGATTGACATCTCCCTGATGCACAGCAGAAACCACACCCACAGAATCACAGGTTGGTCAGGGCTGGAAGGCACCTCTGCAGATCATCTAGTCCAACCCCCTGCTGAAGCAGGTTCACCCAGAGCAGGTTGCACAGCATCGCGTCCAGGCGGGTTTTGAATGTCTCCAGAGAAGGAGACGCCACAGCCTCTCTGGGCAGCCTGTGCCAGGGCTCCGCCACACTCAAGGGAAAGAAGTTTTTCCTCATATTCAGATGGAAATTCCTGTGTTTCAGTTTGTGCCCGTTGCCCCTTGTCCTGTTGCTGGGCACCACTGAAAAGAGCCTGGCCCCATCTAGTTGACACCTGCCCTTAAAGTATTTGTATGCATCGACAAAATCCCCTCTCACCCTTCTCCAGGCCAAACAGCCCCAGCTCTCCCAGCCTTTCCTCACACGGGAGGTGCTCCAGTCCCCTCACCATCTCC
>JAVJGI010000050.1:104192744-104254941 GCA_035590275.1 Ibycter americanus
AAAAAAAAGAAAAATTCTTTGATTATATGCTGTTAAAGCTCACAATATCATAAACAGGCCCCTCAGCCCCTCACCTCTCCCCCCTTCTTCCACAAAGTAGAAAACTTCTATCACTGATTGTTTGGGGTTTTTTTTTATACTAGGTAATCTAGCAAAGTATTCATTTCAGCGGTATCTTTTACAATATGTCTCAGAGAAGCTTCTATAAGCATCTAGAATCTTATTAGCTAAAAAAAAAATAAGGAGGTGCACACCACACACGGTCTCCATGGGGACATTGCACATGGCAGAAGCTGTGTACAGAGCACTTCCATCACAGAAAGGCAATGGGGAAGAATTATACAACAAGGAACAGAGCGGAGAGCTCATTAGCATGTAAAAACCATAGCCCTATATATACTGTTATATTTCTGTATGTCGTCACATTAACAAATTGCTGTTTATTAGCCATGATTTACTGAGTCAAGCACAACAGAACCGGGCACAAGCTGAAGCAAAGCAGCTGGATGTAAAACTAATGCAAACAGCTAAGAGGAGAGTGATGTCTTAACTGCTCCTCTGCATAGCTTGATCCACCAGCCAACAGATGAACTGATTACACATCATAGCAAAAATTTCACCTTTTGCTACACTGCAATAATTTCTGAATAAATACAAAACATGGTCAAGCTTGACAAACTGATATATGAAGAGTTGCAAAACAATTCCTTGCTTCCACTGAGGATAGCGTTAAAAGAAATTATCATTTTACAACGCGCTAGTGTTCTCACATTCAGGCCAACCATGAAAAATCATGAACTGCAAACGTATTAATTTTTAACTGTTTATGTCCGCTTAAAAGTACACATTTTTCTTACTAATACCACAATGTTATCACCACATTATCCTACTCATCTGCACTCACATTTCTTCCCACTGCATTCTCACCGTGGATGCACACCTCAATCCAAAGTAATGAAACCCTGACTGCACAAAGCCAATGATAACACCGTGCTCAAAGCTCAAAATTTCAGCAGAAGCATAAATTCCCAACAGACACCATTACAAGTTAGTCTCCCCACAATGCTCAAGCCCTGACTTGCGTCCACTTGCTTGCTCAGGCTTTGTATCTGGCTTAAGAAGTGCTGATATCAGGGGAAAGGCACTTTAACTACGTGTCATAAACAACGTGCATAATGGCTTATGGGTGACTGTTAGCCTTGCTTTTTCCTTTTTATACTGAAGGCATTTTGCTCAGGAAGAAAAGAAAAAGAGGAACCAAAGCTCTGGACTTTGTTTTTTTTTTCTTGGAAGAGAAAAAAACCCAAACCAACAGACAAAAGTGCAAAATGCAACAGTTTCCATACACAGCAGCAGATAAAGCTTCTTTACCATTTTAGTATTACCCTGACTCCCTAATTTTGAAGTTCACATTAACCAAAATTAAAACTCAATGCAGATTACCATGTTTCATGTGTTTTTTTTCATAGCCCTTATGCAAAATTTACTTTGGCAGAACACAGAAGTGCATTATTAATCAGCATAGATTTGTTTGAAAAGTAGGCTCTATTTACTCAGAGGTAGGACTGACTCCAAATCCAGGCTTTCTTTTCCACATGGAATGCAAGCGTATCAGATTTGGTATTTGATTTTTCAGCTCAGCTGTGAGAGATGAAATGAACTTTGGAAAAAAACAGAGGTAGAGTCTACATGGTAACAGAAAAAGAAACCACGTGATTTTTTTTTTTTTTTTTTTTTTTGTGGTTTCAGGTATCAAAGTGAAAATGTCAAATCTTCCTAACCACACCCAGTACAGTAAAACCTCAGACCAGTTGAAGACAATGACACTTTGCTATTGGCATTAAATGAATCTGGTCTCACCCATCCATGACCAAAAAAGACACAGCCGCATTTCAAAATCAGTCACTTCTCTCTTGACTTTCGCATTATTTTCATATTTATACCTCCCCTGTCTACTCTCACATTGCAGTCAATTAGCATCTATAACATAGCTAGCTGAGCAGATCTGTGCAGTTTTAGCATGAAGTCCTTAAAATCACTGTTCTTTACAAGTTATTTTGATGAAAAGAGAGAATATTTACCAGCAACTATTAAGGATGAAGCTCAAGGAAATAGAAGAAGCTTGTAGGAGGATTTGCTAATGCAGTTTACTGCTGTTACTTTTCATATCTGAAAAGATACTGCCTCTGAAGTCTCTGACGAAAATGCAAATAGGTATTCTTGGGAGACAGTACAAAGCCAAACGCAAGTTACAAAGTCGGATAACTCAGTCTTAAGGATTTCATCACAACTAAATCCACTGACAACTCAACAGTGTCACAGTAATACACCTGTGAAATCAGAACCCAGTGCTGCTGGAAAAAGAGATGGTGGAGACACACAAAGATTTTCACGACACGATTTTCTTCCATAAATGTGTGCATGAAACCAAAAGATGAAATCCCCTACGAGAAGTCACAATACTGCCTATCAGGCAGTGATAACCTCTCGGCAGTCACATTAGGTGTGTTTGTTGCAACAACTGGACAGCAAGAAAAAGCACCCACGCCTCAGCGATTGTGCACCGAAACGTGCCTACTCCTAACACAACGGGAAACCTGTTCAAGAATAGCTAATCTGTGTGAAACTACGACCTCAGTAATGCTGTTAGCAGCAGTCAGAACTTAAAATCCTCTGAATAAAGTGTTGACTGAGCAAGTTAAAGCTTTAGGTAGGCATCTCTCAACCCATCCACCCACTCACATAGCTAGGGGTGGTATCCATGTGATAAATTGCATTTAACACACACCTGCACTCTACCTACTAATCCATCCTCACCTTGGCTACTTCTAGCATTACAAATCTCTGAGGCACTTCAACCAACCTTCTTCTGTGAGGAAGAATTTCTCCTCAAAAGTGTATTGGCGAGAAGCCAGGAAAGATTTAAGTATACCGCAGTTCAACCTCATTAGAAATAGGATCTTTAAATTCTCAGAAAACTACCTTTCTATGGATTTTCAGGATTATTGCTATTTCTAGGAGATGAAAATCCAGGACTTCTAACAGTAATGCTCATAGTTAAGTCACTAAACGACTCTGAGACCCATACATGTACACACAGCTGAGGATGGGGTCAGGTGGTGAAGCTCTATAGATACTGACAAAGAGGTAATGTGAATGGTTACCTCTGGTTCACCTACAGGCAAGACCATCAAAGGGTCTCAAGCCAGACTGACCCATCACATGACTGCCCCCCCGACAGCTAAGGGTCTGCACAAGCCACCTTGCCAGCCACCACCTGCATGGAAAATTGAGACCTTAGCAAGGGGAACAGACCCTTTCAGTTGTTGAATTTCAAGAAAACCCGGTGTGTTTTAAAGATGTAAATTAAAGGTGCAATAAATTTATAAAGGAAATGCTAAATTTTCCCCCGAAATACTGCAGCTACTCTCTTATTTCACAACACAACAGCTTAGAGAGAAGCATTCTTGTCTCCAAACCATGCGCTCCGTGGCAGCTTGAAGAAGTGCCTGGAGCAGTACCAGAGGTCCACAGAGACGTCCACCCAGGCCCAGAGTACTCAGCAGATGCATCTCCTTTGGCAGGCAGGAAAAAATTCTGCCTCAAGATGAGAGAAAGAAGGATTTTGTGAGAAGACAAGTTTATTATTATTTGAACTCCGGCTGGGCACCAGGACTGGACCCTGAAGAAATTATGCCAGGGTATATGCTCAAAGTTAGCTTCCCTAGCAGCTCTGTGCAAACAGAAATCAGCAGGAGTCCAGCATGTAGAATGGCTTCCGAATCGGGTCATTAATCTGTACAAGCAGAAAAACCTACCCAACAAACACATTAGCAGTCATCGCGCTCCAGGTTACAAGGCTGAACTATCATGCAAATTGATGCACATCTCATGCCTCCTCAAGTCATGGAGGAAGGCACGAGCAGTCTACAGGGGAGAGCACAGAAAGCTATGGATGCATGCTCTTGGTGAGGAACAATGGAATAGGACAGATTTATTTAGTTGCTACAATGATGACATGGTACTATTTCTTCTGCAACAGCATTCAGAGTCTTCAGAGATGGTCAAATTCTGAAACAGCTTGCCTCTAGAAACATGGCTGTTGCCACAAAAATGTTTGCCACCTTGAAACAAGCACACAAAACCACTGGGGCAGAATACAATTCAAGGTTTTAAGTACACAGAGACACACAGATTAACCACAAGCATCTTTTTTCCATCCATTTGTTTGATGATTTATCAATAAACTCAGCAATCTCCACCTGCTGTCCAGTCAATAGCTGATTAGTTAGATGATTCCCTGCAAGTCTTTTGGGAGGACAGATTCTTGAGGTCTTGATTTCAAGGACAGAGCAGTAGTTTTTTCAGAGTTATACAGGATGCTATTCCTTAATAACTGTGTAAACAGAGTTAAGAGACCTTTCCATTTTGATACTATAGTAAAACGGAGAAAAGACTTTACTTCAGGCTCAAACCAGAAATCATTGATTGGGTTGTTTTTTTTTAAATACTGGTAATACTGCAGGCATGAAAGGATTTCACTTTTGCAGTCCCTAAATAAAACCTAATGCTCTCTTTAAAGCAACCACAAACAGTACAGGCCTAAGTGGGACAGAAAGACATATTTCTTGGACACTGTTTGTGTCACGAAAACCCCAGTTACTTACACAAACCCAGAAAAGAACTGCGAGAGGCAAGTTATGAAAGCCAGAATAGCCCTACATTATTCATCTAAATGCATGACTATATAACCAACAAACATGATCTGAGTTAACGCTGGCTGGCACTTCCCCAGGAGGCTGCAGGAAATAACAGGGACTAAGGAGAGTGTAAGAGGGAAGAAGGGCTGGCTGAGCGATGCACCTGCTCCCTTGGCTCCCCTTCCCATTTTGCACAGACAGATTTGCGCAGTTACGTCTCGTAAGTGCAGATTACCTCATGCCCTTTTACAGTGCCATGACTCTAGAAAACTTCTGGTGGATGTAAAATACTACACTGATACTTAGAAGCATTTCTGCACTACCAGCTGGTGTAAAAGAGCCCTTGTATAGATAGGAATCTGACTTTGTGTGTCTAGCTTTAGCAGTTACTTAGCTGTGATTTTGTTTCCCTATGTCTGATAAAAACACAAAAGGCTTGTTAGAAAAGTGTGGGGGTTTGCTTAAACCTACTAATTTTTAGATAGATCTAAATTGAAATATACAAATTATATAAATTTATAAACACAAATACATATAAATATATATGGATACATACATAATCGGGGTGTGTATATACACATACTGACACATATATACAGATAAAACACCTCTTCAGAACGCAAACTGCCAAGTGCGTGTACTGGGACTACTCTTACTCTCACCAGAATCCCGGAAACAGTTCTTTTAAGTAATGGTAGTGCAAGTTCTGCTTTGCACCGGAGAACAGTCAGTGAACACAAGTTTGAGCTGTTTCAAGTGAGCCTGAAAGATGCTTATTCACCAGAGTTCGCATCTGTTGCAAATGGCTCATTTAATTCAACCTCAGAGGCATTTGCTCTCCACTTTTCAACCTCAGAAAGCAGTAAGCTAGCTAAGGAGGTTAGGCGCAGTATCATCAGTTCAGATCAAAAAGATGCCAATGAACAGCTGAGACTTAAATTTATGCCCTGCATGCTTACACAGACATGAAAACGAATACTGGATGTAATCGGTTTCAGCTATGTTATGTATTTTTGCTTGTTCTTACAGAATTTCTGGAAGACAAATATTACACATAAAATCTTGAAATTAAAATCAACCAGGGAAAAATTAATCTAGCTGCCAAGAAGAACAGACTCAGGTTCCATGACAGATACATATTCAAAAGTAACTTTAAAAATGCTTCTACATTCAACCAACATGCTATAAAACGACAAATGTATATATTATACACACCAATTATAAAACATTGCAGCAAGGATTAACTACATGCACAGATCTTACGAGCACCCTGGGAGCATGATAGTGGACTAAATAAAGTCAAGCAATCTTGAAATCCACAGATATTACAATTTCCTTGTATTAAAAGGGGGAGGGAGGTGTTAAGGGAATTTTGGATTTTTTTTCTGAATGGGAGAGAAATAAACAAGGCAGCTACTTGGAGTATCAGTAGGTTTAGTCAGATGCAGAATATTTACCAGAAAATTAAATCTACCTAAATCCTGCAACATCTGCTTTTATAAGAGACTCACCTATTTCCAGAAAGATGACAGCCACTTATAAATCCATTTTCACAAGAAAATTATAAAAATCCTGTGGACGTGCAATGCTCAGTATTCAATATTTGCCACCAGCAGACACTGTTAAACAAAATTGAAAGCAGCCTTCAAAAGCATCCAGATAGAAAAGCAAATCCTAGTCTCCTTGTAAATCCTGCAAAAATACATCTCGTTCACTTGTGTGGATCTCTTTATTGCAGTTGACATGGGCTTGCCCAGGGGACTAACTTGTTGTTCCATAAAGATCCTTAAATAGGCACTACTGATGAAACATTTAATCCAAGCCCTGGTATCAAATGGCTGCTATTGCCAGTGACAGTGATAGAAAAATCTATTTGCCAATTAAATAACTGCATGCAAAGCTATGACTGTTTATTATACCTTTTAACATAGTTCAGCTGGTTTGGATCATATCCAGTGAGCTTCATATTTTACAAAAACTGCATTCCATTTAACTTATAAGTAACATACTTTAAGCCTTCGTTTTTTAAATACACCTTTTCACTCATGTTGTTATGAAGTGTTTGTTTGGGCAAGGGAATACATTTTACACACAAATGCCACTTATATCATTCAACTATACATATACATTGCTTTGGACCCCTCACTGTTGATAATGAATTATGATTTATACTTAGAATATAAGACTGTATTTTAGTTGTTAAAAAAAAACACCCACTTTAAAAACTCGCTGTGTTTACTTTAAATGCAAAGGACGTACAAAGGCTATTCTTTTTTTGTAAAACCAAGGGAATACATTTTGATCCCATGAGTCTAATAAAACTCTGCATAAACATAACAATAAGTAAAGCTAAGATGAATAGCTGAGAGGAACACTTAAGCCTGGACTTCATTTCACTTGGACTTCCACCATGCCAGGAAACAAGAAAACAAGTGAAGGGGCAGCAATTAAAAGGGATTTAAGATGAGAGGCAGCGCTACATCCCTGTGTGGAACACCATTAAAACAGGGCATAGCACTTGGGTTTGACAAGGCTGTAATTTAACAAAGTACATAAGGGTGTAAGTTGCAGCTCAGAAAGGCCATCTCTGCTGAGAGCAGCTTAAGCATATGCTTAACTTGAAATAACCAGATCTTAACATGTGCTTTATGTCAAGCATGAATATACATCTTTGGGACATAGATCGTAATTTGGTTTCATTTTAGTATGAGGAAAAAAAATTAGTCATGCTAATATGTATAACAGTACTGAATAAATATGGGATAAAAATACTGGAAATTGCAGAGCATACAGCTGAAATTAATCCCTTTCCATAAATAGTGAAAAAGACAGACTAAGGTGAGGGTTTTTTCTTTTAATCACAGGAAAGTTTATTTTTTCCCTTGACCTTAAAAAAATTACCAAATGTAAGTTAGTCTCTTACTCCTATTCCCCACTGCCATAAATTTAGTATAAATTAATAAAAAGTTATACTTAACATTTGAGAATGAACATTGATTCTTCTGCATTTTGTATTAAGATTTCAGTTACTGCTTGCAATGCCATTTTTGACTTTGTAACTACCTTGTCAGGATGACTTGTAGTCTTTACTGTACCGATTTCTGGAGAAAATGTTTCCATTTTATTTTATCAGATTATCAAAACAGCAGTTAATAACTTATGGAAAGCACTATTTCCATTTTCATATTTAAGCATTATTCATGGAAATTATTTGCGAATTTTAGTAACCCTTTTAAAGGACATAGGCTGAGTTTCTGTGAGGTAAAATAACTGATTTAAGTATGCTGCTCTACCACAGGTTCATGAGAAAACAAACTGTAGCATTACCTTTGACTGCATTAAATTTAGCCTCTAAAGCAAAAAACCTCCAACTGTTTGTCTAGTAAATAAAGTTAATGTTGTTATGTCATATTACAATATCTTTCTTTCTATACTTTATGGCTATTTATATGGGAAAAGGTCCAGACTGTCAGTGCTTAAATACTGCATTTGAGCCTCTTTACTTCCTTTATTCCTCCCGGCTGGGTAGAATTTTTTAATCACAAAAATACCTCCTATAAGTCCATCTTGTAGCCAACCTAGTTATACTCAAATCCTAGCACAATCGCTTTGTTGTAAAAATACCTTTTGAGCAGTAACAACTGGAACCCATCAGGTTTGCATCTGAGCAGCAGATTTTTGTGAATGATATGGGAGGACAGCAGGATCTGCAGAAACACTGAGACCCCAGTCCTGAAAGCATTTTTTGGGGGTTCACAGTGAGCATGTGAGTGCCACCTCAGAGAGCTTGCAGGTGCTCTCAGGTGCTTCCTTGCTTGCGCTGGGTCACAGCCTTAACACACAAGCTGCAGGAAAAAACTATTTGCTAACTTGCCCGCCCCAAAATAATTTTTTTACTTTTTTTGTTTTGTTTTGAATGAGACATTTTTGCGATAAATATTCATCAAAATCTCACTAAGCACTTTAGGCTTTTTTAGCACATTTCTTTAACCAGCTCAGCTCTGACAGATGTTCAGCTAACACTTTGGGCATTTCATATCCATTTCTTTTGAAGTTTCTCTTTCAAACCAACAGTAGCGATCATGAAATCTTTTATTTCATTCTCCTAGGATTCTGATCTCTAACATCTACAACTATACTCATTTATTAGTGTATAAAATATCTTTAAATGTGCCAAATCTATCAGAATAAATATGCCTCAATGTAATTAGCAATGCATAAACTATTCTTTTTTTTTTTTTTTTTAAATGTATCACAATGAATACATTGGCTTTAACATCTATTCTCTTGATCAGTCATTTTGAGGTGGTCCACTTTTGTTTTCTTGACTTTCACAAACATGCTTGCAGCCAGTAAGAGACTCTTCACTATGATTAATGGCCTCCCATTGGGTATACAGAAAATTTCCCAGCCTGGTTCCCTTGAGAATGCTCCACTACATGGATTTCTACGCAAAGCTAGATTAAAAGAGGAGGAGCAATAGCTATAGTCCACCTACCCCACAGCCATCAATTATATACAGTTATAAATCAAAGTTTTCAGCCAGAACAAAGGCTAGTGTGGCAAACAAACAAGGGCGTTCACAGCAAATTGTTTTGAAGCAGAATAAAACTCTTGATAGAAACAATGGGGCTAGCAAAGCCACTGTCAATATCACTATAAAGTTCTGTTGATTTATTAGGAATTAGACACAGTGTATCCAATTACTGCTGAATTAACTTAAACAGAAAGCAGCAAGTGGAAAAATAAGCAAGGAGATGGATTTCTCTTTTGGAAGGAAAAAAATCGCGCAATTCTATATCATAGTTAATTGAAGACAGTAACGCAAATCATAAAGTATCTGTACTTTAACTCCCTATATTTGTGTTTCTTGGCTTTTGGTTTTAAGCTTGCTCTTTCATGAAACACTAGTATGTCTATCTCATCCATATTTTATCTCCAGTCTGTTTGTTTTCCTGGCTATTTCTGCCTCTATGCCATAGATGATTTTGATCGGTTTGGATATTTTTAAATACCCTTCACACACAATCTGCTTTCAAACAAGATAGAAAAAAACACTAGGGGACATGGAGACAAAAGACTGTCAGCATCTCTCTTCACGTGTCTCTTCCCTTCTGGACAATGTGAATTCTCGGCAAGGGGTTGGGTCCCCCTTTTTTCAGACACTTAAAATTCCACTTTTCAATACACAGCAATTTTTGGGAAGCCAAACAATACAGCATCAGTCAAAATGCAAGTAAGCTCCAACCAAAAAAATTCAGCTGATATTTGTTACTGCACCCACTCCTCACTGCAGAACTTATTTCATGTAGACTCTGGTTCCCTCTGAAGAAACAGATGCTTGAGGAAGATGTTCAGTAATTTTCAGCAACACTTTAAAATTCCACAGATGTTTGTGAAAAAGTAACTTTTGACAACTCTGACTAAAGCTGGGCAGCCACAGGCAAGAGTCTTCAGGATGATTCCACCTTCCCCTGAGACAAGCCTGTCCTACACCGTGCCTTCCCCAGTCCTTCCTTGTGCTACAGCCCTCCAGCCTGCAACAGGCATCAGCATCCCGACTTCGGAGGAAGATGCAGTTTCTGTGCCAGATACTGCACCTCTGACCAAGCATGGTCACACATGAAACATGTCCAGACCTATGTTAATGCATACACAAGCTCCTGTTTTCTCTGCAAAGCTCTCTTGAAAGAGGCCTGATGCATTCAGAGCGGTGTAAAGGCACTATTCATCATGGGTTGAAGGATTCCTGTGGGCTGTGCAGAAACAAAGCCTCCCTGGACACCCATCCCCACGACTGACAGCAAGCAGTGCCAGAGTCTGTCAAACCACTCTTTCTTCATAGGAAAAGAGCTTTCCAAGGAAGAATTCCAGAACACTGTGGTGGGATTCTTAGTCCACGTGTTATCTCGTGACATGGCCGGGCCTGATGACTCTGGGAAGGCAGCTGTAGGTTACTAATGCAACACACAACATACCAGGGAGCATAACAGACAACACCATGCAGAAGGGCAAGCCTGGACTGCAAGAGGCCATCTCATGCCAGGACAGAATAAACTACACCAGCATCATCCATGATAAATGTGTTCTTAAATACTTCTAGTGATGGGAAGTTCATCATCTCCTGCAGCGGCCTTCTCCAGAGTTTTATTACCTATACGGTTATAAAAGTTTTCTAACCTTTCTGTCATTACTTTCTGCTTTCTTTAGATTATTCCTGTTCAAATTATTCCTGCCTTTGCAGCACTGCCACATAGAATCCGCAGTGCTGGTACCTCTTTCAGAAGAAACACAAAGGCATGATGCCCAGAATGGTAAGTATAACACGGTACGTAAACATCCTGCCCAAGTCAAGCCGTGGTGAGAAACATGGACCACCACCTCAAGGGCTGCTGAGCAATTCCCAGTAAAAATCCGAAACAGTTAAGTGTGCTTAGTGTCTTGCAGGTTTGTAACATACATATCAACAGTACTGGTTATTAACAAAACCAGCTTTCTTCTTCTTCTTCTTCCCTCCACCCGCCCCCCCCTTTTTTTCCCCTTTTTTCTCCTTTATGGGGATAAACAACTGGCAAGTAGACTACAGAAGTGACATGTCTTGAGCTCTAACCCCAGCTCTGCTGCTGGCTGTACATCACCTAATTCAAAACACCTAGCAATGAAAGACTATATCCTTCAGCAACCAAATAAAACTGCAGATGATCGGTGTCCTACAAAAATGGGACCACTTAGTACATACTGAAATTTTCTTTTATGTCTCCTATGTGTGTTCATTCTGGATAAACCATCTCAATTTTCTTAACTCACCATAATTTTTCTATCAGAATCACAGGGGCTTGCAGGCATACATTGCTTAATATTTGAGAAAATGAAAAAAAAATATCACCTTTTATCATTACTCTTTTTTTGCAGATTCCTCAATCTGGAGAAGATAAAATAAAGATGTTCATACAAGAGGCTTTTTTTAAAGGTATTCTCCTAGTGTTACACAAATTATCCTTCTAGGAACCTACATGACTTTCTTGACAGGACTATCTTCAAACAAGAATAACAAAATTTGGTATCCACACGTTTATGATCCATACATACATCCACATTAGTGGACCTCTTTCTATGTATTCCCACGCTAATAAAAAAGACATTTGCCAAAATATGTAAGAACACAAAGGAAAGGGGTATTATTCTTTCTCGCTTTCTGATGTTAAAAATTAAATTCTGTCTTTTCCCAAACAGTAACATAATTTTAAGAAAAACGTTCATTCCTGAATAATTTTAATACCTACAGTAAGTAATTATAAGTGTTCTCTCACACCAAGTAAGTGCAATGCACTTCCATCTTCCTTGTGGTCCGTACAGTAAGCATTCTTTGGGAATGACGCATCTCTTTCATGGTCCTCAAACTGATGGAATTACTAACCCATGGTCCTCAGACATGAAGAACATCCACGAGCCCTATTGCACTAGCCTGCAGTTCCCTGTAGACAGGAAACTCTACAGCTGGTGTGAAATTTGGCTGGAATAAACATACACTTCATGGCATATGAAAACACCACCGTGTTGGCAGTTTCAACTGGATTACACTGATACCATTGAGTATGAAGCTTCACCTGCAATAGATTACCAATTCTTCCCATGTCACTTTCATAAGGCCTTCCCTAAGCATCCCATAAGCAGTCCTGTACAATCCTAAAATGTTCTTCCTGTGTGTCCTAAAGGATGCCATACCCCCAGGCAGGAGTTCCCTCAGTCCCACAGGTGCTCTAGCATTGACTTACCTTGATGTATGTCACACCTGGACCACAGGGCTGAGGCTCCTCTGGGACAGCCCTGGGAGGTGCCCATACAGGGTGTCCCTTTATCCACGTCCATAAGTTGGGTTCCCACTTGCCCTTTGTGCTCCTGAGCTCCTCTGGGCTTGTACAGACGGGCCTCCGATGGACTGAGGGCTCCGAGGATGGGCCTGGGCGCAGCTGGGGCAGAGCACTACTTGGGCTCTACTCCTGCCATTGTCTCTCAGTGCTCCCTTGTGGGCATGCACTGCAGCTTTTATCACATAAGCCAACGTGTGGTATCCAGATTCATGCTTACCCTCCTCAGGAACATATTCCAATGAACACTGCCCAAAAAGATTACTTTTATTTTGTTGCATCCCTAAATCCAAAGACAGTACATCCCAATAAATCTACTCACATACCTAAGACTTAGCAAAATCAGGGTCTCGTTCTTCTTCAAAAATATTTTTCCATTAAGGAATTCCACAATCAAGAGTCACAGCCACACACACAAGACCTCTACAATGACAGTTTAAGAGGGGCACACGTACATACTTCATTTAGGTAAAAAATACCCAATGAGTAAGTAGATTTCAGTTTCAAACTTCCAAAGATCATGAGATACAAAGTGAAAAATATGACCAAAAAATCCTAATGTGCCAACTTATAAGATGATATACTATGTATATCCAGCTCCCTTTAAATCAACTTTACATCTAAATTACATGAAGTTGTTGGTAGAGGTAAAATACTGTTAATATTGAAGAAGCCATCAGTAACAGGTATGATTTAACATACTTAAAAGTAGTTTAAGAACTACATGTACTGCTGCTTTATTTCTCCCTTTCTCCCAAACCCCTCCGTCCTTCCCAGTACCATCTGACACACAACACACCTACCACATCTTGTACTTTGGGCAATATGTTCCTTAAAGAAAATGACAATATAGCTCGTAGAAAACCCAGTCCAACCCAAATGAGGTCCAAGCTGGCGGAAGCTTGTAGCTGCTTCTGATACACGTTAAAATATTACAAATAGAAACTAACATTGCTCCATAGCTCAATGGTATTCGCATGTTTAAAATGAAATGCAAGGTCTAACAGACTATAGCTAGTTTTCAGTCAGGCGAATGCAGCCAAAGCATTCTCAGGGAAGAAGAGAAGTGGTGACCTTGACACAAATGTGATTTGAAAAAAGGACTGGGTGGAGGGAAAAGGTTGTGCTTTTTCAAGAAGCTGAATGTGTAATCCAGATAGACTTGCACTTAGGCGCAAGGAAATGGCAAAAAAGCACAACATCAATTGGAGTGTGACAGCAGCCGATTACCTCACGTCTTTAAGGCTCATCCTGCAGCTCCTCCAGCAGGAGGGTACCCCTCATGTTCCTGGTCAGATGTTTAGTGCAGGAGCTTCAGGAAAAAGCCTGAGACAGCAGATACAGATAGCTCAATCAGTGCACCCCTTTCACTGAGTAGATATAACAACAAGATTTGACTCTTAAGGACATAAAGTGGGCACTCTTAACTTGTCATTGAAAAATACAGTCATATTTTGATTACATTTATTTAGAAATTGTTGTGGAAAAGAAACAAAAGCACATACCTAAATTAATAACAATAGGCTCAAGGTGATGCAGAATACAATTCTCTTCTTAAAAAACGGAGGCAATATTCAACACACAGTTCTCTGTATGAACTTTGTGAATGGACGAGTACACCTAAACACAGCAGATGGAGAGAAACTGGAGAGAAACCTTCCTCACTCACCATATGAAGTTATGCCTGAACCATATAATTTTAAGAGCAACATTATTTGTAGTTGCAGAAATGACTTTTTGAAGGGGTCACAAATTCAAATAAGCACCTCATCAAGACAGCAAATCAAAAAGCCTAGCCTAAAAGCTTTCTTTTTTATTATTACTCATTTTTAAATGTTTATTTCATACACATTTACCACAGTTCATTTCAGCTGAACAGAACCCCCATGTTCGTGAATTTTTGCCTACAAGAATATTAAATTTCTGTGCATCTGTCTTCTCTCTAGGGGTTTCTCCAGGGAATATAATAGTCTATTTGTTTTTCTATTGATCTTGTATCTAAATACTGTTTTCTACCTTTCAGAAAAAAAGAGAGCTGCCAAGGAATCAGTAGTATCACTGTAAAAATGTTTTTCTTAGCTGGATGAAATGATGGCAGAGCGATTGGGAAAAATATTTTTAAAATCTGTTTTAATAAGCGTACTTCCAGATAGGGATATGCTAGATATTGGTCTAGGCATGCCCCAGGCCTATGATCCATCTTTCATCCTTTTTACCAATTTCAGACTGACAGCTAAATTAGCTCATGGAAAAGGCTCCCGTAGGCAGTAACCAATAACCTGCCATCCAAGGTAAGTTGCAACAACAAGAGACATAGGGGGGGGGGGAATGGAGATAGAAAGCTGCATTTACATCAGTCGGTATGGAAAAAAATTAGGGATACAAAAAGGATCAAATTCTTAAAGAATTAAATAAAATTAAGCCACACTGGAAAGAGGAATATAAATTGTGATTTAATGTTATGTTAAGCAATAGGCATAAACTGGCCTCTTAAGGCATGACTAGCCAGTCTCGGAGTTTCTGTAGTTAGTAAATCCAGTAAGTTTACAAACATACAACTGCAAATGGAACAGCTTTCTCTACCTATAGTATTTAGGTTCAGTATCACCTAGTTACTGAGATGTTCTCAGTAGAAAAGGAAGACAATAGGTGGTCATAAAAGGCAAGATATCAAACCCCTTTTGAATCACAACGCTCATTTTCTTCTCAGGCAAAATAAAATCCTCAGCATGGGAGTATTCACATTACAGTGCTAATAGTGCACATGTGTTGAATTATTTAAAAAATAATAAAAATAGGAGGAATGACACATCCGCCAGTTCACTGACAAAGCAGTGGGTTTAATATTCGCAGAGTATCTATCTGACCGTGTAACTTGAGCTTACTTAAGTTGGTGTTTAACTGTATCTCTCCATGAAAATAACAGCTTCAAACATCTAGAATAAACTCTTTCTGGAAAGGGCTTAGTTATATCCGAACTTGCATTTTACTTGCATTTTTGTTATTTTTTCCATCATGCTCTGTAATAGGTAAATTGCAGTTTAAAAACAATTACTTCAATACAGTTAGTGACTTTGTTCATAGTAGTAATTTCCCCTAATGTTATTTATGGTACCATATAACATTAGCAATGATATTTACAATTATAGTTCAAAATATGGTGCAGTATTCTGTTAAGCACTGTTACCAGCTTTTCTTCTGCTTTACTGGTCTATATATATTAGAATTGCAACAGATAATACAACAAACCCAAAACATTGACACAGATATTTACAAAGACTCCTTTTTTTTTTAAAGTGGGATGACACAAAACGTGACAAACCCATCAACTCGTGTGATGGTGATGTGGGTATTCTCTTGCTTACTGCAGCTGGGTATCTGCGTTTGAAAAGCATGCTTAAATTAAAGACGCAAAGAAATGCCTGGGGTTTCATTGCATTGCAAATGTAAAGAAAGACTGATTTTCTTCAAAGGAGGTTGATAATAACCTACAAACAGCAGGTATTTTCTGCTACCAGCATGTAGCTGGCATGTCATGGCTAGTACATCTTTAATCATAATAATGAGTTCTGTGGTAATCATGATAAAATATGTTTTAACTGACAATGTTTTTACCTGCCATTGCTACCCTCAACTGAGAATTAGCCGACTTTTCTTCTCTTTGAGCTGCTCTAGTCTTAGCAGTGCATCTCATTGAGGTGGCTGTACCACTAGCTGGGTTGCTACTTTAAAAGGTTTGCTTGTTGTCAGCATTTAACTCTTAAATATCAGTTTAGTACTATGAAATTCAGCTAACTGCTTGGCACAAGGAACACACAAACAACTGAATAGTCTGGAAAACTAAAGGAAATTGCTGTTTCTTTCCCTGCAACAGGCAAGCAGTTCTCTTCCTCTCACCAAATTAATTTTTTTCAGCCACAGTTAATTCTCTCTGAAGTTCTCATTTTCCTTCATCTGCATTTTCTCTAAGAAATTTCCCATGTAAAACTAGCATATTTCTTTTGTCTGTTGGAAAGAAAATCAGTTCCGTTGCAGGACTCTCTCTTGTCCTTGAGCATTAACATTGCAAAAGGGCCAGTTACCATGCCTTCCAGCAAGCACCCCATCCCTCTCTACCCCAGCTACAGAGAGTACTCAACATTTTCCACTCCTAAGCGAGAGCAGGAACACAGCAGTGTACTATGAGGCGACACCAGCTTCCATTCTCCTCCAGAAAAACTGATTCTCCTTGGAATGTCACCACCCTTTTTTTAAAGACAAAAAACAACACATTAAAGAAACTTTTTGCCTTTTTAAATTTAAAAAAAAATTATTAATAGCCTAATCAGAGAAACATCATTGAAATTCCACAAAAAAACTGATAGAAAGGAAGCTGGAGAGAAGTAATCAAAGCTTTTTTTATAGCACAACAAAAACTGCCCAGTGAAGCATCCTGAACTGCTGTACACCCAGCATCAAAAGCTACAACCAAAAATAAACCTGATGTCTAATAAACTTCTCCCAGCTCCACAATAAGCAAACAAACAGGCAGCTATGAATAAATGCAATCTCTTCCACTCAACTTGTAGAGGATGACTTAGAAGGGAAATTGGTAGAGGTGTCCCGTGCAAACCCAAAATGGATTTCCGTGCTGGAGGTGAACCTGTGCGTGCACTGAACCTCGTGCAGCACAAATATCTGCTCCACAGCCAACTTCAAAAGCCTCTGGCCAGACCTCGTGTACAGGGTTTGGCTGGAACAGAGTTAATTTTCTAGGACAGAGTTAACTTTTTAACCCACAATACCGCATCCCAGAAGAGCTCTTGATGTGTGGTTTTATTTCCCCTTCCGACTCATAGTGGTGCCAACTGAGACCATCCCCACCACTAGACCAAAAAAATTTATCTAGTACAGCTGCACCTTGGCCACGGCACTTCCAGGCACCTGAGCCTCCATCCCCAACCCTTCCACAGCTGGGAACCTCCTTGAGCAGTAACAGTGAAGGATGAGGTTGGTGGGGGGATTATCCGAGGCTATGGCTTGGGCTCGGTCCCCCTACTCCATCGTCAGCACTTTATGTGAGCTTTTATAAACCTCAGTGTGCTGCAGAACGTTAATAATGCTTTCCACTGCACGGTGATATTACGACTAGAGCTAGAGATAACACTGTTGAGTGGTTCAGATTCAGTGGTAGCACAGCTTTATTCAATACTTCGGGTACTTTGTAAAATGCGAGTGATATAAATGGACACTACCAGGTAAAGACCTCCACAGGAAAAAAGTGTTTAAAGACTAAATATGAAGAAATAACCATTCTAAATGAGCATTCTAAACGCTCTTTCCAAAGCATTTTTCTTTCGCTGCTTATTAAGGTTTGCAGAAACATGCTGAAAGGATGTTTCTCTGTTACAACCTTTAACTCCAAGTTCTTAACTGTACCATAGATCATAATATTGTCATTCTTCACTGTCACCACTGCGTCAGCAGCTAGTTTTGGTCCCACAAAAAGGGATTTGACCTTTGGGATGGACAGGAAGCTGAAGGAGCAACTTTCTGAAAAAATAGCCTCCTGTTTACATTCGCCTTGTTTAGCGAACAATTATCTTGGGAGACATAAGTAATAAGCATGTAAGTTTACATAAGCAGAAGTGTCATTTTAATAGCACTAAATATGAGTGCACGTCAAGCTGTCGCTGAGTAACTGTTCTGACTATAAAATGCTGATCTGTATTTTACCAATAAAAATGCTGATGACAAGACCAACAGCACAGTCCATCAGAATCCAATCCCTATCTATCCCAATGAAGCTCATCCCCAATCATGGATAAAACAACTGCTGCCGTTACTTTGTGGGGCACAATTTTTAGTAGCATTTGTTTACAATGGTATCTACAATACCGATAAATCTAGGCCATCGCTTTGTTTCTATTCTATATTCTCAGATCTACAGCAAGAGCAACTGCAGGCCTCAAACTATCCCATATACAAGTCCTAAATATTCTGAGACACTTTCATTCCACTACAGTCAGCACCAAGTTCTCTATATATATTTGTATGCTGAAAATAGATAAACATTATTTCATATCTATCTGAGAAACAGGAGGGTGAATTATATGCAAGTATAACATCTCATGAGTGTTAAATGTACTTACAGATAACTCACATAATGGCAGAGACAAAGCAACTCAGCCTTCCTTTAAAATATTATCTCTTGCTAAGTTAAAATGCTGTTTAAACATATTGCAAGTATTTACACCTAATGTCTAGATAATCTGACTTAATTTTAATGAAGCGTCACCTCATTTTCTGAGGATGGAAAATACGCAAAAATCAAACATGAGGAATAATCATTTCTTCCAACTTCCTATTATAAACTCTCTTCACGGTTATATTTACCTTAAATATTTTAAAGGAACAGCAGTGTTAAGGTACAATGTACATGATCCAATCATAAAACAGACTTCAAGAGCATCCCTGAGAGTTTACATTAACAGTACAACAGAATTTAATTTTATTTGCTTGGAAAAAACCACTACTGCTGGAGTGCTTATATTCACAGTTTTATACTAGATCCTGAGAAGAACTACATGAATTATGGAACAGATTTACTGCTACACACATGCATATCTCTATTATTCTATATTTGCATGTGTTTAATATTCAGCAGATTCTGCAGACCACCTCTACGCTACTACTCGGTTCACTACGGGATAGTAATGATACTGACAACAAACTCATCCCCCGAGTGTAGCCAGGCAACTTCTCCTCTTAGTTACAGTAACAGTCCCTTGAAATCCCACTCTGGCTCAAAGTAAAATGTAGCTATATACTTAAATTCTAACAAAGTGGAACAAAGTCCTCCACAGACTACTGTCAGCCTATTTTGCAGAAAGATGTGACTGCGCAACTGACAGATTCTGGAGAAAAGCAAAAGCAGAAACCGCCCCACACTGCAGTACCCTGAAGACCACAATGCCAAACAGCCATGACCATCAGCGCGCCTTCTCCTGGGGCAGTTATGTTCTTCTCTATTTCATCGCTAACATTATCAAATGTAAATGGAACAAAACATTAAAAAAAATAAAATATCACTGGACTATATCATGATACTGAAATGCAGGAACAATGATTTTTGGCTTGCCATCTAAGGTGGTGAGAATACCTCATCAGCATTTTCCCCACCACACTCCAGGTGCTACAGAATATCACATTCAGTGTTCAGAAGTCCGACGACAAGAAAAGAACATGCACCTATATGCTTTTAAACAGCTACTGATGACTCAAATTACAGAAAGCTCTGTCTGATGAAAGACATGCAAGCCATCTGTCCACAGCCCAGCAGAATCCTGCTTGCAGGCTCTGTGGTCAGCATTTTTATTTTTTTTTAATCCATTTACAGTGAACAATGGATTATGAAATATATTGCCTACATTTAAAAGTCCAGTGGGATGACTGTGATAACACTACCTGTCTTACCGCTTAACATAGACCACTGTGCTTCAGTTTCCTCTGCTTGGGCTTCTTTTTACAGTATAGATGCCAGGAATATTCCTATTGAACATTTGGCAAGCTTTTTTTACTTAAGAAAATTAAAAGCCTCTGCAGAGTTAACCAATGTACGCTTCTTTATGTATAGAACTTGACTTCAACTTTCCATCTGCCTCAAGTTCATCACCAATCAGTGTGCTGAGGCAGCAAAAGACTATGGATTAACCATCCCTCTGAAGAAAGCTGAGATAATGTGCCATCCTACACTTGGGAGAGGATAAAGATCTAGCATGACAATCAATGCAGATGTACTCTCATAATGGATTTCACTTACTGGGATGAGTTTTGTTTAAGCACTAGCCTTAGCAATCAGTAAATCATTATTTAAATGTAAAAAGTTGTATCTTGCCTTCAGCAAAGTACCCAGCCGAACCTGAAACCCGCACAGTGTGAGACTGAACAGTCCATCCCTGCTCCACTTCTGCTCCAGACTCAACCCCATCTCCTCTTTCCCCCATCCGGCCCCCAGGCCCTCACAGCCTCACGTTCAGACTGCCCAGGTCTCCTTCCCTCTCTTCACCCCAGCACAGCCACCACTGTCACTCCATCCGTGTCTGCTACCTTGCTCAACACCGTCCCCTCCCTCTGCTCCTGCCTTCTGTCCTCTCCAAACTTCTCAAGATGCTGCCACGGATTTTCTCCTTGTGCCAAGAAGCCATGCCCGTGCATCTGCTTCTCCAAGTCTTACTTAATCTTTTTTTCTTCTTCCCTGAACTCACTTCGGTTCTCTTGTCATGTGACTGCCTCCCTTCTGCCACAAAACTGACCAAAACACCCCAACAAACCAATACCAAAAAACCCCAAACAAAGCAAAAAATAACCCTGGCCCTAGGAAGGTACTTGCTGCCATCACATGTTTATTCAGTCTGAGCTCCTTCTCCCAATGCATGCCTTGTGTACTGACACCGCAGACTCTCTGAGCATCAGGACTATTTGCTATGAGGTGTTTGCACACTGCCTGGCACAAAAGGGCCCTCCTGTAATACCGTTATTTCTTTACTCCAAAGAGCCAGTGTCAGGACACTGTGCTATTTTTAACACAGCTCACCCAAGGGAAACCTACATCCCCTCTTTTTTTTACGCTTTCTAAACAATAAAACAAGTTGCAGTACCTGTTTGCAGGCACAACACTCACAACTGAGCAGGTTGCTGGATGTAAGGAGTATCATTTAGCGTATTGACAGACTAGTTGAGTACCGGCATCTTGTACCATTCCCAGTATCGTTCCAAGAGAGGTGAAGTGGAAAGCCAGCTTGTGCTTTCAGCCTTCAGTAACAGATATCCAAGACATTTAACTGCCACTCAGGTTTATTTGATTGTATGAAAATGTGAGCCCAATTCATTCCAGATGGGTGCACACACAGGTGCCCAAATTTACACATGCAAGCGTACAAACATGCTCCTGCACGGACCCACACTGCCTGCCCAGCAAGGTGCAGAGCAGACCCTCAAAGTATCTTTGTCACTTTTGTCCCTGCCCACACACTGTTAAAAACTACAACCTAATTTTAACTCACGCATATTGTTGTGCAGGGTAGCTTGTGGCAAATGACAACTGCTAGACAAAAATATTCCTCCTGCATTGCTTTCCAGCAAGCTCTCATTCGTTTTCATCTTCCCTGTCCAGATGAAACGACATGGCAAGGCAACCTCCTGTTCAACACAAAGTGAAGTCATCTGGGACAGGAATTTGTCCTCTTACATAAGGAAAGACCTGTACTAGTCACAAAGTAAATAATAAGAAAATAAAAATAATAATACAGATCCATAAAGCAGTATGAAAGCAGAATTGTGCGAGATAGGTGGTCATTTGCCCCCCTCTAGAAAATACAATAAAGTGAATGTTTTTTAAAAAGGAAAAAAAGCCTGAATGGCAATGGGAGACAGACAGATGAAGGAAAGAAAACATCCTGGCCGCTATGACACCAGCCTCAACATCTGCAGTTGGTGAGGAACAGAATTTATTAAGGCAAAGTGAATCCTCAGGGTGAAAACAAGTTCGAAACATACTTCAACCTAAAGAAAACAGGATGCTTCTCAAGCAAGGAAAACAGTTTATACCTCAGTGAAGAAAAACAAGTGTATTCATTTGTCTTAGATGCCAAGTGCCATAAATTGAGACCCTGAAACTTTATCAGTTAAAAATATATGCATTAAAAATATTTTGTCTCTACTAAATTCATTATCACCTATAGCCCTTTGTTTTCTCCCTTACGAACCTGAAACAACCACTAATCAGTTTCTCTTGCTTAATAGTATGTAAGGAGAAATAGATACCCAGAAGGCAGGTGTTTCCCCATCCTCTCAGGCTTACCATCCAGACCCACTAGAAAAGGATTCTCTTCTGTGGCTGAACACTTGGCTTATGTTGTACAGTTGCATCTTTATAAAATATAGGTACTATAGCTAGCTAGCTAGAAAAAAACATCATAGTAATACTTCCAACAGACACACACTACGTGTGCTTGAGTACTGGCAGACAACAGATTCGGACCAAACAAGACAAAGTGAAATTTTAGCTGGGGAGAAGAATCTCTGCGGCACCACTGCTTTGTAGCCATTTCATACATGGCTATAACATGAGGTGGGATATCACTTCTCCAGAGTGTCCAAGAAGCGCCACCACCACTTTTTTCCCATGTGCACATCTCTGCAATGCTCCTTCCCATACAAAATTCACTGTAGCTGCTCCTCAGCAGCAAGGTGCCAGATTGCTGCAACACACCTGCGTAGAGCCAACAGCCCCGGGAAGAGATGGCTGCTGCTTAGATGGCTCATGTGAAACACCAGCAGCACTGACGCTCAAGCTGTGCTGGCTGCCAGCAAATTTCCAAACACAATGTCATGCTATCAGTCTACTTTGCTTGGTACCGAACATCTGTAGCACTAGTCTTCTCTTTTTCCTTCTCTTCTCTACCCTCTTAACATCCTCACTGCCACTGCCCTTCCCCTGCAATCCATCAGTAGTCCCTACCTGGAAAGCCCTTGCCGAGAATCAGATGGAGCTACTGGCGGGGCATGCTCCCGTCCAGAGTCTCAACTTTGTGATTTGTTGGATGCTTTGGCTACTAAACTCTCCTTTTGTGAGTACTCAAAGCACTCTGCAAGGCTAGTCTCACTTTCCACCCTGAAGACTGGGAACGTTTCAAGCTCATCACGTTGCCACTGAACGTTCGTCATGGTGAGATGAGCAGTCCTTTATATGCCACTGCTCTCTGTATTATGTATTAATTACAGGAAGGGCACCCAGAACATAGCTTAGGTCTCTTTAATGGCTTTTAGAAATCTAAACACATGAAAACAAACATCGGGTTTTCTTCTGTACATAATTCATACCAGCTGTGACTGAGCTTTATATAAACCAGGTTATTTGATCAACTTCCTTAATGAGAATTGCCTTGTAGTGTAAATCATCTGAGGAGGCAGGACAAAAAGCAAATTTTACTTAGCCCTATGCTATAGTGTCATCACTTAGAAAAGGAATCAACAGAGCAATTAATTATTTTTACACAGACAAAACCTCATCTGAAGGATCAGCATGATCTAGTACCAGACAGGTAACTGTTAAGAGTCTGGTAATTCACAGATGTGGAGCATATTTATGGAATTAATCCAAAGACATTTGGCTTGGGGGGGGGCGGGGAGAACACCAAAATACTTTGGTCTTCTTTCTGAAGATCTGCTATTTGCCAGCCAGACCACATGTTAAAGCAGCACTTCTTTAATAAAAAACAATCTTAATTCCGGAAAATTACAGGATTTGATACAGAAAGCATCAGCTAGAAAAGCTGCAGCGATGGACACCAAACAGGAAACTGTAAATCAAGGAGCAAAATACTCGCTATGCCAGGAAACAAGCGATCTGTGTGAGATGCCTGAAGAGTGAAGAGCAGACGCTTTCTCAGTGATATCAAAGCACTATTTGCCACATCCTGATCCAACTTCAAAACCAAACACAGGATGCCATTCTCTAGCCATGCAGAGGAGTTTCATCCTCCAATCATAAAAAACTGACCATAATACCCATACCACTTCATCGTGTCAAACTCAGGAACATGGCCTCTTGACCTAGTGGGTGGCCAGAGGTGGGTGCCATGGGCAATCTACATTGACTGTACCCCTAGCTGCTCCTCAAGCAAGGAGGAACATGGCTCCACCTTCAGCCACTTGATGTCTGATACCATCGGCATCACACATGAGACTGAGCACGCCTCCAGAGGTGTTGGATCTGCAAGCAATGGCAGTATGATTGGAACATACTGAGAAAAAAATGTGTTTATAAGGGACAGCAACACTGGTGAATGAGGGGGCAGTGCTGACTTTGAATGAAGTGTGAGGGAGCTGCATTTTCTTAACTGTGTCTGAGTGGAGGAGGAAAAAAACCAACAAAAACAAAACCATATACCTTCCAGTCCTAAAAAAGTCAGGTGAAAAAGAGCCGGTAAAAAGGAAGTAATATCAGTTTCTAGAAAATTCAAGGATTTTCTTTCACAATTACTGAATGTGGAACAGTGGAAACCTTGAAAGATTATTTGTCTTTCTCATCTACTTGACAAAGAAACAGGTGTTTTTAATCTCATATTTTACTTGAACTTATTTAAAACTGAGATCTAAAATCCCAGAGTTAAAAGAAACCATTTTACATAGCAGTATCATCATATGACTCCTTCTTCCACTACTAATGCCAGCTACAACACGGCGGGGGAGGAGGCAAAAACCATCAAGCAGTGAACAACTTTTTCCAACCTCCCAATGGCTTTCATGCCTTTTCCCATAGTACAGACTTGAATAGACAAGACTCATTCTCAAAGTCCTTCTCAGCCATACTGCAGAGAAAAAAAAAGATTTTTCCAGTAGGTTATTTAATCCATGGGCCACCTATAATTACTTGTGTACTGGAAGAGAAACTTCTTGTTCCAGGCTTCTGAAAGCAGATTAATGAAAGTGCTTTTGTTTATGGGGAAAGACAGAGCAGGGTAACTTGCTTAAAACGATACATTTTTGCCATATGTAGGTAGAAAATAAACCCATCCATCAAGGATATATTAATAATAGATGAAAACTGGCTCCAGACACAAGATTACTTGGTGAAAATGCCAGAATAATGGACACAGAATTTTTATTCCATCAACTCCAAATGACATGGGATATTAGTTTATGCAAACTCCACAGAACAAGGCTTTATTTCAGAAAGTAATCCTTTAATTTAGCCAAGATTTTGTTTGCTCAGAGATACAATGGAACAGAACAACAACAACAACAACAAAAAAGTATCTGGCATACAGAAAGACAAGCCTGTGTACTGCACTTAAAAACAATTAAACAAGTGGTTCACACCAGAGTAAAGCTTTTAACTATTGGAACAGGCAGAGCCAAATCTCATATTTTGTGCATACAGTTTAAACTGCCAAACAGGGTTTATGTACCGATTAGTGGAGATTATGTAGAGCAGTACAGCCATTTTTTAAAAATACAATATTATTACAAAGAACCCCCAGAGGTTCATATGAAGATGGTCTCTATTTCATAGACAGTAAAATCACTGAGGCATATCATCACAGCAATGACTTACTTCTACTGAAGGAGCCAGGGGAGTTGAGCTCAGGACTGTTAATGCAGGGAACAGCCCTCCCCTGCAACTGAATATGCAAAAGGCAGTTTACAGCTTGTATCAGGTTTTTACTGGACTTTGAACGAGGTCTTAACACATTTGCATCGCTTGTCAGCTTCACCAGTCTTTCTAAGAAATCAGGACAAATTAAAACCACCTAAAATATTTAGTCTGAGAAGTTTCTACTTCATGTGACTCCAGTAACACCATTGGTGGCTATAATCTTTGCCAGGCTTTTGGGAAAAGTCACTTTCACCACCCCACTGCATGCATGGGAGAACATTACATACTGGATCATGCAATTGAGAGGTTCGAGTTGGGATGTCTCAGGCCCAGGCCTTGCTTCAGTGTATGTCCAGCATTTTGATCAGTGTAAGACTGTTTATCTTCACTACGAACACAAATTCTTACATTACTTAACAGCTGTAAAAAAGATTTTGGATAATTTTCTTTTGTAAAACATTTAACATGGTTAAGTCACTAGCAGCCCAAAAGCGCTATAATAGAAATGTAACTGGATTTTAGTGGTACATTCAAAGCGGGTAAGAGCTTGCTTAGGAGAAAACAAACGTATTTTTCAGTAACAGCCCTTCTCTACAGTTTGACTGAAATAGGGGAAACTGACATATTTACAGTGGACATCAATAGCAATACCAACATTATCCATTACTTGGCCAAATACCCTCATACCTGGATGCCATCTGAATCATATCCCACTTCACCTAAACCAGGCAGTACATACGTGTACATCCATAGGTACATATGTACATACATACCTGTGTGTACTGTAAGCGTTCTGTGCACCTTAGTCCGCGTATGGACACAGGTGCATATAGTATATAACCCCGGACGCACTGTGCACGCCGTATACTCATCATCGCCACGTTTTCTACCACCTCCATGCACTCTGGAAATATCCTCCATAAGATAACACAGAGCCCTGCCTTCCCGCTGCTCACGCCATCTTACTATCATCCACAAACAGCTCAGGCAAATCTGCAACAGAAGCAATACCAAACTATATTTTATGTAAATATACACCAAAGGCATTTGCCCATCACCACTTCATAACTCCTTCTGGGTGCAAACTCTGCAGGTTGTCCAACAACCCTGCTCACACACACAAAGGGCAATCCAGCTCCACGTAACCAGAACCAGGAATCTGACCTGGGAAGTCCTTAGCACAGAAGATGCAGGCAATGCTTTGAGTTGGCACAACAGCTTAGTTACACCAGTTGAGGTTAAACTATGTTTAAGTATGTCCAAAATGCACCTGCGTCTCTATGCTCTACCTCAAAGCTGAAGAGAAAGAAAAGAAATTTACTATCAAGGGAAGTCCACGTGATTTATGCAGCTGATGGTATGCTGCACACCAAATCTTCACATGCGCTATTGAGGCAATCATCCTCTTGGGCCAGGTGACTGCACAACTTGCAAATTAAAAATACAGCTGCAGTTCTACTATCCCTCCTTGCTGCCAACAAAAAATCAGAAAGTAAAGGTTCCTTTGGGAGGGGTACAACATGCCCACAAGAGGAGTCAAGACCTCAGGGTCACCCCACAGGAGACCAGTCATGGATTGGAGAAACTTCTATGGACTACTGACTGATGAGAAAGAGCAGAGCAGCCCTGGGAAAAAAAAAGCATCCCTGAGCAAGGAGGCAACAGGCAGAAGTGAGACATGCAACAAGCCAACAAAAAAGATAAAATTAAAAAACAGTTTGGCACTTACTACAACTTTTTTTTTAGGGCTGGCTGAGAAGGCAAGTGGCCCAAGCCAACCACACTGTCTTGGAAGAGATCTTCTCCCAGCCTAGGTAACAAAAGTTATAATACAGTTTTCTGTAGCTCCTTAGTCCTCCCTTGGATGAACCAAAGAAATAACAGGAAAACTCTCTTTTTGTTCTGTCCTCTCTCCTTCAAAACAGCAATAACATGTGCACCTTAGTACTTCTGTACCCTGAAGATGAGGG
Source organism: Ibycter americanus (assembly GCA_035590275.1). NCBI lineage: Eukaryota > Metazoa > Chordata > Aves > Falconiformes > Falconidae > Ibycter > Ibycter americanus. The sequence goes on from JAVJGI010000050.1 coordinate 104,220,424, forward strand.
CTGTTCCTATCCTAGGTAAGAGATGAAATGTTTGGGGGGGTGGAGAAAGGAAGAAGGGGAGAACCAGGATGAAGCCCTCGTGCTTTGGGCTTGCTGCTCCAGTGCCCACTAGCAGCACGGTCAATGGCCGCTGCCATTTCAGGAGCTACGTCTCCTTCCAGCAGCCTCCATTGCTTCGCAGACCCAGATCCAACACCAGCATCGACACCAGTGGCACCAGCCAGCCTCGCTTCCTCAGCTGCTGGGAAACCAGGAAGATGGGGCTGTTGCGGGGTTTTCTGTTCCTAGCAGCGTGACTACTTTTCTACACCTGTTTTCAAAATACTGCCCAAGGACAGGCAGAAGTCATCATCAGGCCATGTCCAGACATACTATGCTTTGAATTATGTTTCCAAGGACAAACTCAACAAGACCGTTCAGGGACTTGCTGCTCACACTCCTTTGCAGACCTAGGCCCATGCTTTGAAGGGTGTTCAGGGTCCTCGACATGTGACCTGGTGCCTCAAGGTATTCTCAAAACTCCTTGCTATATAACCGACTTCATAAGATGGACCCTGAGGAATCCAGACATCATTAATACTATTCTAATGCAGAAGATTTTATGCCACTTTCAAGGGAAAAAATTCAAGTACGTCCACTATGCTTGTGATAGAAAAATACCATGCTGAAGTTGCCAAGAAGTAAAGCACATGGTAAAATCATGTTGAAGATAACCAGGTGTTTAAGCCCAGCCCTGTCCCAGAAGGGACAAGCAGGATCCCTGGAGAGCTGCTGCCATCCTCCCTCTCCTCCCACTCATGCCAAGAGAGCTGACCCTCCTCTAATCACAGTAAGCTTAAGATGCAGAAATAATTTCAGGCAAGATTTTAGCTCACAATTTTAGGAAAGTGATTCCCAAATCTGAAGCACCTCTCCCTTTGAAGCACACCTTCAGTCATGTGCTCTTTCTGTAACAAGTTCAAATGGGATTAAAGCTCAAGCGACACAACAGAAGAGACACTGGAGTACCTGAGACAGTGGAAAATGAAGAAAAATAGACATCACACAAAAGAAACTGCTAGGCTCTATGTTGTACCAGACTATAAGGCAATGAAAAGAAATGCTGTCAAACCAGAAGGGGAAAGCGCATCAGACAGGTAATAGTACTACTTATAGAAAAAACTCCATTTATAGCGATGCTAGCACGAAAGGGGAGAAAGTGCCTAAAACAAACAGTCCTTTATCGGTCTGATGAAAAGCATGCTCACGTCAATGGCAGCCTCCAAACAGACTGGCAAAGACTTTGTGTCAGGCCTTATTTAAGACTGCAGTGTAGGAGGGAAAAGGAAAGAGGCTGCTATCCCACTTCAGCTGAAGTCAGCTAGAGTTTTCTCCCCGGTCAGAGCAACACCAAGCTTTGTCCAGTCTACAGATAAAGTGTTCCAAAAATAAAGTTAATTGAAAAACATAAAATATGTAAATATATAGCCCAGAAGACTTACAGGAAAAATACTTCGGTAATGCAACAGATTAATTACAAATTTCCACACAAACGAAGGAAGAGGAACAGAAGAATGTTCATTTTCAAGTTTCCATGAGTTCTTCGTATGTGTTTAAGAAAATGTCTAGAAAATAAAATGTAAATACTTTATGTATTGTTAGAGAATTCTTAGAAAATCTAATGTAAATCCATCAAAACCAAAATCTATTGGAAAATAAGAAAGAAAGAGCAGTTGTGACAGGCATTACGATGGCTTAGCTTCTTAGCCTGTGAGACTTCTGAAGCATTACTTACCATCAAGTTACCGACCTATGAAAATACCAGAAGAAAGTAAAAAAAGGCAATGTGTTCAACTACAATTCAGAATTTGGAACATTAAATTAGAAGTAAATTATATACTTTTTAAAAGTGAATTATAGAGATTTATAACTATTTCATAAGCCTGTTTGTAAGAACTCTTCAGTAGTTTGTCTCCTAGTGTTCCTTTTTCTAGATGCAGAAGCAAACTTCTTTTCCTTTCTGTTTTGATTTCCATTATGAGGTCTGCTTCTCACATCAAGGTTAGCATTTCAGTGAAAAATTTTCCTGACTAACAAACCTGCTATGGGTAAAACAGTGGTGAGACAATTCCAGATTTCCCTCCGAGCAGAATGGTTTCAGGGCAACATTCCTGTTAAACTACAATGAATTACAGTGAAAAGTTGTGTATGAACAGTGGGATGAGTATGAAATGAGATCAGCTTTGTTAAAGCCATCACAATAAATACGAGATGAATCAATGAATACCATGCAATTATTGCAGAGCTCTTCAAAGCCAGCCCACTGCAGTCACTAGAAGGATACTCACATAGCAGGTGCAGGGTTTATAGCTGTAGTAAACAGGCAGTGCCAATTCTGACTGGAGAGAAAAATGCTTTACCAATCACTTAAACATGGAAAGGGAAAAAAGTGGTGGTCACAAAAATGTTTAGGGTAAAGGTATGCACAGACACTGCTGCGTCACAGCAAATTCAGCCATCCAGGTAGCGGAAAGGGCATGAATCCTGATTCCTCAGAAAAATGACCTTGAGGACAATTCACTACAGAGCTTGTGGCTACAACTCCAGCCTACACACGGCTCAGACAGCAGGACTGCCCCCTGGATAGCACGCAGGTCACTAAAAAGAACATAAACCACTACCACCATCTTCCTGGAAGTTCAACTATGGAGGCTGTTATCCATGCTACTCTCATCCCAAAGGGGTACCCTGCTCCTTTCTTCACCTTTTTGGTATGGCTGAAATGGGTTTCCTTTAACCCAAAAGATCCCTCTTGCCACTTAAGTTGCTGACTGCTTTCGACTCCGTAAAGAAAGGTTTTTTAGGCAATTATACTCCCTCTAAAACTCTACCACAGAGCAGATGTGCCACGCCACAACACGAGAGGCATGCACTGATAAGCTCATTCTGCTGACACTACTGCTGTAATATGACAACTGGGCAGAAACAGAGAGTCACAAAATACCTAAGTGATACTTGGCTGCTAACAGGGGAAAAAAAAAAAAAAAAAAAAGGGCTGCAGAAAACCAGATGAAAATCAACACTGTGAGCTATTGGCTTGAAAAACAAACAAGCTTTTCACCCGCCAGCAGCAGCGTACTCACAAGTCACTGAGATCTCACTAAGGCTGCAGATTTCTTCCTTGCGGTGCTATGACCCATCATCCCATAGTTCACCGAGGAACCAAGTAGCTGGGTCATGCGATGGGCAGATGCACGTGGGAGAGAAACCCTCCGGCTGGGCTGCTCCGGCTCCTGGAGTCCCCTCTGTGACCAGTGAAGCACAGCAGCTCCCCCGCCCTGAGCTCCTGCAGCCCCGGGAGCGGGGACAGGCTTAAACCTGGACTAGTAACCCCGTCTGGATGGATACCTGTCACACTGAAAAATCAGGGCGGAGAATCTTCCCCCTCTTCTTCAAAACAAACCTTACAAAAACGTTAAACGCACATGCATGCCACAAAAACAATGTAGGGAGAGAGAACCACGTTCTTTCTCCTTTCAAACTAAAGAAGTCATGTAACTTGTTTTCTGAAACCCATGCTCTAATTTGATAGATGTGAAAACTGACTCCCACTGTCCTGTAAAAAATGGAAAAGACAAAAAAGAAAAAGATATTAATACTAATAATCCAGAGGATTAGGGATCAGAGGTCAGTGCACAACCTTTTAATGAGTGAGGTATTTAAAGGCTGATGACACAGTATATTTTTATTCTTCAGTAATTTAGTACAGAAGTTTACATTGATTGCTTAAAAGGCCATTCGATTTTATTTCCCATATTTAATTGTTCTTAGTGCCCAATAAATGGTTGACGGGAGAAAGTAAAGGCTTATTTTATTCTTTCTTATCATTAAAAATACTGTCAGCCCAATTCACTCATTCACACGCCCTCTACATGCCCTTCATGTTTTCACAAAACCGTGCGGATTATCTGTTTTTCATTACCACCAAACCCGAAACCCCCACCCAGTGCCCAGGCTCTCTAACCTGAACTAAACCTCTCACAGGTGCACGAACAAAAAGAAGGTATTTTACCTTTCCCAAGGAGAACTTTATATATATGACAAAGAAAACCCACAGGCTCGCACGGTGGAATTCTGTTTTACCTTAAAATTTACATCTTCTACGAAGAAGGGCTGCCTGCTAAGTCCTTATGTCTTGTCACGGCTTGGATCTCTTCAGATCCTGCTGGCTGAGCAAGAGCTGCAGGCCCTCAGATCAGGAAAACATGTATTTAAACACATGGCTTGCTTATATGCTTAAAGTTCAGCATGTGCTTAAATTAGCTCATCATCTGCTCATCTTTCTCCTTGTCAACAGAGAATAAAAGTGAAAAACATAGGAAAGGTTCTTCCACCTATCAAGTATTTGTTGTATCTCACGACACACTTAAATTATGCCACTCCGTGAACATCGTGACAACTTCCCAGGTACAAAGGTATTTTTGTGTTTTCCGAGAATTACCTAGTTATCTGGATGACACGTACAATTCCTAGGTTGCTGCTTATACAACATCCAGACATTGTGGGTATTTGTTGAACCCATCTACATACTTGCATGATTCCTAACTCACCAGAACCTGAGAAAAAACCCAAACTGTCAGCTTTTAGTTTCTCTCTCTTCTCAGCATTTCTACGATGCAAGAAATTATTATCACCATTTTACATCCAGGGAGCTTAAGCACAAAGAAATATGGTTTGGTTTTGCAGAAAGTTCTGGGGAAGTTTAACGCCCAGGTTGCCTTATCTTAATTCCTAACACGTTACCCTTACTTTCAACAAACTCCAAAGGTGAAACTGCTAATGCCATTGAACTCCACAGGATATTTTACAATGATTTCAACGGTGTCAGGATTTCATCTTCTAATGTCAGTAGGATTTTTATCTAAATAAAATCTGGGACTTTTCCTTTACAGCAATTCACAATTTTTATCACATACCACTGAACTACCGAAAAGTTAACTTGTTTCATTACTGCATTTAAAGGGAATCTCCTTCAGTGGAAAATACAGATTCCTAACAAAAGAAGAAACATGTAGCATACAAGAAGTTTCATCAAACTGTATGCATGTGTACGAAAGGTAATTTTAAAAATTAATTTTCATGTACCGTTTAATGCTGATGATCTCAAAGATCATCACTGTAGAAAGGAATAGTGAAACACGAAAGAAAGGAAACGGCATAAAATTTTCTTTTGAATGATAACCACACAGAGGTTTTGAAATGTAATCACATATCTGAACTAGTACAATAATATTGGATCTGTAATCTACTGAAGTATTTATTGATTGACACCCATGACAAAATAACTGTTGCCCTAATAGGATTCACATCCAACATTTTTTAAGTTTCCCAAATAGTTCACATGGTACACTTACAAATAAATCAATTAATATCGACTGATTGATCAATATATGCACAATATGAAAAACAGTTTTGGCGGCTTTATGTTCTCTGCAGAGCAGCTTTACCTACTGATGATTAATTTTAATTTACTTTACGGGATTCTATTGCACTGAAACTTTAATTAAAAACGAAATGAGAAAGTCTATAAAGTCTGCATAGCATCAATTACCTAGACTTGATATCCTGCACTTCGCCTACCCTCTGTACATATGGTTTCTGTTAAAATAATTGGAAAGCACTTCTGAACAATGTCACCCACACATCCATTCTAAGAGAGAGAGGATATATTACCATTAAATGTCACTAATATTAATAAAGAAACAATTAATTCTTCATTACCTATTTCTAAAATACACCATCAGACTCCTTCAGTTCAAACACAAATAAAACATTACACATGCCTGTCAGTGAAATGGGTAATCATCATCATTGTTATAATTTATACTGCTTTCTCTTGTAAGTCTAATGCCTCATTTATTTATAAAGCTTTTTGGCTGACATTATAAATAGCCTCTTTGAAATATTAAAAAAAATATCTAGCTCTTATTAAGCAAATTCCCATACCTCCTGTCATCTCTTTCCTTATAAAATGTTTCTTCTAATTTGCATTACACTTTCTTTTGGTGAACAGACAACATTTATGTTTATAAAATGTTACTGCTTCAGTAAAACACTAAATAATACTTTCCACTGACTTATGCACATACATAAAAACATGTATTCAGCAGACTAACCTCAATCCCAAAGAAAATTACTACTAAGAAAATCCACACAGAAAATTATTTGGAAACTGCTGGTGAATTTACACTAGCAGTAAGTCCCCTCAGCAGCCATATAGTATCTGACTTGAAGATCAACCCTACCAACACTGGTTTGGATCAGGTACAAGAACAGTTCAATGTTTTAATTATTAAAAAAGCATGGAATTGTCACAGTCCTCATCCACTCCAGCCAGCATCAGGTTACACAGCCTCCAAGGTGTCTCTGGCATGCTGCCTGGACTATTTATTGCTATTTGTAAATTAGACACTTGTGTAAGAACGTCAATTTTAAATATCTTTGTTTAAATGAGCCTGATAAGAGATGGCCAGATACACATTTTATGAGACTGCTAAATAATTGCATCACGCAAAGCCAGCTTGTGAATTTTACAGGACAGGACAGCTAACAGCGACACAGCACCCTTGCAAGGTAGCTTGTGAATTCAGCATTCAATGAATAAAGCTATCTGAAACAATGAACAGTGCGTGCTCTAAACCCATAACAACAGAAATACTGAGAAAGTCAGCTATCATCCATAACCAGAACAATCTCTCAGCTCTCGTATTCGAAAGTAACGGAGAGTCTAAGGTGCCCCTACCAATCCTGCTAATACAGCTCCAGCAATTACTTTCCGTACTCTACATCAGTAAGTTAAAATATGTTTCCAATGACTAACACAGCAGTCATTAAAGTTTCCCCTGCCTCAATCAGCATAACTAATGAGGCCATATAATAACAGAACTCAATCTCTAATGAAAAGCCAAACAAAGTCTCCCTGCAACAATACTACTCGTGATTTAGTATTCTCCACTTGTCCATCCTCCATCTTTTACTCTGTGGGTATTATCACCACTCAGAAAATTACATTTCAATGAACTTGTCAGGAAATAAGTAATAAATTAATCAGGCAGCATAAACCAATTACAGTCATTTTCTGTGTGTTTTCTTTCAGGTCCCATGCATGAATGCAGTACCGGCTGCATGGGTTATTCCTGCAGACCGCTCACAAGGGCTGCTGGGGGTGCGCAGCAACGCTGCTGGAAGGAGTGCTGAAAGCATCTCTGCTCCGTTGAAGGCGTCATGAGCACTGTAGGCACCAGTGGAGCTCCAGCACCAAAACGGTGCTATTTTTTAATGTATTTTTTTTAAATGTATATACAAATCTATATACAAAACTGAACCCATTTGGGCACTTTGAAAAGGGTCACAAGATACCTAACATGAAAACTTCAAGCACCTAAATAGTTTTGGAAGTGTAGCTCAGACTCTTCCAGTTGTCAAGAGTGACAAAGGCAGGTGCCTACAAGATTTAAGTTTTTCTTCTAAGTTACAACGTTACATTTGGGAGTACCCAAGGCAAATTATGCTGGGGCTAAACTGAGGGAACTGGGAGAATATTTGGCGGCACCCCAGCTCTGTTTAGGCAGTGCCCGGCTGTAATGCAATTCCTCTCTTCCCTCTGACTGCTAGGAAAAGCTTTAATATTGATGATGTTTGTTCTGAACAAGTGCAATAAGCAACAGTCTGAATTACCAGTCAACAGCCCCCACACTCACAGGGACTAGAACAACTCAAATTGGATGCCTCTTCCTCCAGGCTGTGTGAAAATTGGGGAAGAGCAGTGAACTGGTTTAGCACCTCTGGTTTAAGGCATTGTGCCCGTCTTCACCAGCAAGAGAGCCAGAAAGATTTTTTTTTTAAACAAATAAAGCTCAGATGCTGAAGCCCAAGGCACACTGTCATGGCACAGAATTTCACAGCAAATTATTCAGATTCAAAATCTGAAGCAATACAGGCTCCTGGTCCTATAAAGTGAGCAAAGATAATGCACAAAATGGTACAAAACTCCTCGCTTAACAAGGAAAGCAAGTCCACCTGTTCGATGCCTTCAAAAGCACCTAGGCTGGGCTCTAAAAAGATGTGCTTCAAAATAAAAACTTTTCTGCTAACTGTTTTTATTGGTATATAATGAAGAATTTATGCATGCAAACACATTCTTTACATACATGCAATATTTCAATGAACTCTTAAACTTAGTCCTCCAAAGGTATATTATACAAGCATCATGCACCTGCCAGACTCCAGACCCTTATACAGCACCGGAATTCTTTTCATGAATTTTGTCTGTGTTCTGCCTTGGCTGGGAAAAGATCCAAGTGGGTTAAGCTCCAGGAGCTCATTGTCATTGCTGCTTTCTGAAGGCTGAATATTGTTTAACCTTTCCCCTGCAGTCTGCATAAAATTCCTAGAGGGCAGTTTGAGCCTCATACGGTCTAATTAAAAGTAGGATTTATTAAGACTGGAATAAAATAAATTAAAATAAAATAAAATTTGTCATAATATATGTAACCTCATATTTGGCATGAGGTAGGCCAGAAGTGCAGTAAAAAATTAAGTTACAGCATTTAAAAAAAAATTATCTACCAAGCACTTTTGCCACCGAGCCGACTGCCAAAGTAATATCCCACCTTCCTGACTTTTACAATTCTTTTCTTTTCTTGATTTATCATCACATCAGACAGCTCCTACCAAGAAGTCATGTGCTCTCATACTCTTCCCTATATTAAATTAAAACACTTAATGGTTTCACACCCTGTTTTCTCTCTTCCTCATTTTACATTATCACCCTAAAAACTTCTGTGAAGGCAGAACCAAACAAGCTCATACTTTCATACCACTGGTCAAGAACATGAGGGACTGAACCAGACAGTGTACTTTTCTCCTCCACCTGCAAGAGCAAGGAAATAAGGTCTAAAGAGCTACTGCCCATGGAATATCGATAAAGCAGACAGAGACAAGAGATGTTTCCAATACAGGTTTAGTTGAGCTAGTTCAGGTACTGATAGCAATGACAACAGAGCAAGACTGGCAGTGGCTGACTTGGACACATCTTACCCTGTAGGTTATCCTGTTTCTCTGTAGCTCAGGCAAAACAGACAAACTAAAGTTCATCCTTTGCCCACTTGTGTTGAAGCCACATCTCTCACCACAGTACAGGTACACCTTTAGACAGCACATTGGACATCGAATAGTGCGCTGTTCAGAAAAACACCTCAAAAAACCTGAAACAATTAGTCCCATCCTGTTAATAAAAATGAAAATGGACCAGCAGCACGCACACATCACAGAATTATAGATTTATGGAATTGTTTCCTACAGCACTGGGGAAAATTCCTCTGAAGCAGAAAGACATGAGGAGCTAACGTCACTTTAACACAAACCCGATATGCCATGGTGACAGTAATCAGTAGCAGAATTTTCAGCTTTTCGCTACTTCTCAGTAGGCTTTTCCCAACAACGTGTCTTAACAGCAGCCAGCCCTTCAGCAGCAGCGCTTTGAGAAACCATGCAACTCAAACCTTTAACCCAGTTCACCATAATCACATGCAAGAAAGCCTCAGCAAGCCAGCAGGTCTACTGCAGAGACAGAGCTAGAAATTTGCTAATAAACCGGTAAATTCTGCAGCACAAGTTTGTTTACTAACCCTGGTTCATCTCTATGCCACAGTGCAACAGTCCTTTTAGATAAACCTCTTTTCCACCGAGCTTCAAATTTCACGTTTAATTTCCTTGTATATCCCAATTACACCATGATGGGTCATGATAAATGATTTCTCTTCCTTCTTTTTTTGCTTTTATACATTTTTATATGCTTCAAAACCAGCAAGGTGGTTCTCGTGCCCCATCGTTTCAGCTCCTGTTAGCAAGTATTTAAGCCTTTCAAATTTGTACTCGTGAGTCAGTACTTCAGCAGCTCATGTTTGTTTAGTTCACTGGCTTTCCGTGTGTTAAGTGTCTTGGTATCAAATGCCATATCTTACCTTCCAAAGGAGAATATAGCTCCAGTTACACTCACCTCAGGGTTTTTCTATTCTGGGAAACAAAGCAAAACAAACAAAAACAAACAAATGCACCATTTTCCCCAGTTGCCCTTAATTTGACTTCACTATGGTCCACATTAACAGAAACAGCAGCTAAACCGTCTTTGAAACTTTATGCACCATAGCCAGAAAAAAAGAAGAAAAAAAAGACTGGTGAAATGCCTTTAAAACATGCTTTAATCTAGCTGGAATGCCATAAATTGCTTCCAGATGTGCTCCATACAAAAGTCAATCATAGCTATTTATACTGACACTCTGCAGTCCAAACAATCTGAATCCAAATGCCATGTCTCTGCTACAATAAAGCTATAAATGTCAGTCTTGTTGAATTTGGAGAGGTGTTGAAGAGTTCATGCTAGTTTGCTTTCTGGGCTATTTGTTAGCCAGCAATTATTTTTTTTTAAAAAAAGGGGAAAAAAAAGAAAATAAAAGAAACTTTTAAAATAGGCCCTTTCCTTGCTGAGGTATTCTTAAAGCACACCTGACACCTTCCAATCACGACCTTGAAAGTGCCACAGGTTACAAGTTGAAATTCATTTCATAAGTTAGAAAAATGTAGTGCTTAGGCTCTGAGCCAAGAATAACTGAAGGGCTTGGCAAGGCTCCCATGCCCTCCCTTAGAACGAACACACACGTAGTACACCTGGGACTAAATGAACTGAAATACAGTAAAATGACACACTGACTGCAATAATACCTCTATTCAATAATCTTCTAGGGTATTGGGGTGGAATATTCTTGCTGTAAGGAAAAAAAAAGAGGTTTGGAAATTGTACCCTCATCAGTTGCTTTGCATGCAATGACCATCAGAATCAAAGCGGTCTTCGCTTGGGAAAACTGAATAACCAGCATTTAGATGAAAAGATGACCTATGGAGTTATTCCACACTGTTTCAGGAAAATATATTATTTTTGTGCAGTCTCCACAGAATTTTCTGGTTGATTTTTATAGACTTCATTAAGATCCTCCTCCCCCTGCAAAAGCACACCTGCAGTTCAATTTATGTATAAATGTTCAGAGTTTTAATTCTGGCTTTTTGTGAGTGAAAGACAACAGGGAATTTTCTTATCATTGCTTGCAGTTTGGGGAATTAAAAATGTTTCAGAAAATCATAACATGTAATGACCTTACCCTTCACTTTCCTGCCTTTTTATTTCCCTTGATGTTTGCCTTCTACTCCAAAGATTTCCCCTGCCTTCCCTCAGTTCCTTACCTTCTCCCAAGTCCAGAAGTCCATCCCTACAATGGAGCTGAAGAACATTCCTCCCTTTCAGGCTAAGCTGTAGCACTGACTGTCATTTGTCACCACACGGGTTGAGAAAAAAATGGCAGAAAATGCACACTGAAGTGATTAGATCTTGGTCTAAAATCCTTTCTGTACATTCAGAGAAGGCAAGCAAACTGTACAAGACAGTATTTTAAGGTTCAAATTGTATATACATGCAGAAAAAATGAGAGGCTTTAAAAACAAGCTTTGTGCACTCAGTTCAACTTACTGGAAAACTTAAGTTTTTAATAAATCTCTTCAGTCAGAGGTTATACAAATGACTACAGAAGCAGCAAGCATAATACCTGTATTTAAGAATGGGGGAGGAACATACCTAGTGAACTACCGAGCCATCAGTCTGGTCCAAAAGTTACACAAGGTTTTATAACCTATTTTGAAGGAATGTAATTTCTGTGTAATTGCAGGGGGTTGGAGAAGAGATAAGCATAGAGAGGCAGAGAAGCTATTCAAGTTAAAAGACAATTTTGGCATAACAACAAATGATTAAGACTTGGCTGTGAATGCATTGAGACTGGAATTCACAAGCACACGTCTAATCATCAGGAGGTGAGGTGCTCCATTCGCCATCCTGCGGGACTGGGACCGATGAACCTTCCACAGGGGAGGCTGAGAAATTTATATGACTTCAGTACCCTGCAACAGCAGGGGATAAAACTTGGTGATGCACAAGCTGCCTTCCACTCCTGTATCAGCCTGCGTTCATGTGGCTTTATTCCTGGCTCCTATCAGGCAGTGAAATTTTTTCATGGCATTGGCTCTCCAGGTAACAGCACCTAACTCTTGCGGGAAAAGCTTAGGGGGCTGCTAAAGCTGTAAATAGGGGCAACAAGTACCGTTGTTCAGTGATACCTCTCTCTTAGCATATTTCTTCTTTTTCTTCCAGCCAAGTGCTGACTCTAACCTTCAGAAACCTCCTTCATCCATGGATTTTATTACACCTCAATCCATGTTATTTTACACCCTTTAACTATCAAAATTCATACACAAAGTGCACCTCACCGCAAAGGCCTACTGCACTGCCTTCATATATGCACGCACTCTCACAAGCCTGCCCACGCATTTTTAAAATTTTAAGACAAATGTACACCCAAAGGAACTAATTAATCTACTCTGTGTCCATAATCCTTACTGTCTTTTCTCTGCCAAAGCTCTCTGTCTGGCACAGCGTTCTCCCCTGACCTGTGCATCAAGCTTTCCACTCAGATCCCAAACTTTCTGAATCTAGGACTTAAGAGTCTTCTAATGACGCACCAGCCCCACTCTGGGATACAGTAAAACTAAAATAATCGTGATAATAATAGCTAATGCTAATCACTATCACTGGCCTTAAACTCTACGAATCTGTTCTGCTTTTGCAGCTGTGCTGTGACTCTCCTGAAGCACCAAGGGGGCTGCCAGCAGCCTACATATTAGATTATTAATTCAACCCATCCTCCCCATCCAACAAAAAGTACAATATCTCCAGATCTGCATAGCTTCTGCATTTGTGATGGCTGACCCCCAAAAAGAGATAGAAGGAGAACAAAAGTCAGTAAAGTTAGCAAAATATACAAGTCTCTTACAGCTACTGTTTCAAACAAACAGGTTTGGAGCCGATAAAATAATTTCTACCAACACCACGCAATGTTTTATTTGCTGTAGATTTGTCGTCATTTATTGGAAACAATAAGCCTTCCAATAAAGAAAAACAAAACCCCCCTCACTGTGTTTAGAATTATTTACTATAGCTTTAAAAGTAACAAATGAAGCACTTGAGTCTCAGATGTGTAACCAGTAGGGAGTTGGCTCGATGCATCAGTTTTTACACCTCTTGCAGTTAAATCAGAGATCCAAATGCAAAATCTAGCACTCAGTGGTGAACTTATAACACTCCCTGGAGGAGTGTGTCCATAAACCATTCACTGGATTACACTCATCCATACAATACTTTATTTTATATATCCCGTCCCACAAAAAAAAAAAACAAACCACCAACCCCCCCCCCCCCCAAAAAAGCCTAACTAAGGTGAAATTAAGGTTGCATAAACTATAGATCATTTTTGTCATCATATTTCTAAGTCTCTGCTTTCCTTTTTGAGACTTCATTAGAACAACTTTCCGCTGTCTTTATCTCAAATGGATTTGTTTCTTCAAATTTGCATCTTGGCCAGCAAAGGGATCCAAAAAACACCCAGTAACATGTGGCATAGCCACACGTGGCTCAGGAGCACTCCCAGGACATTGGAGTATGCTCAGCATACCTAATACACTTTCAAAAACTGCTGCGCTGACTTTTCTGTAGAATGCCCTTAATGCCAGTATTCTGGGAGTTTGACGTTATGCTTCATGTACTTACGAGCCTTCACACTGTGTGTGCGTGCTCCCATGCACGTACACATGCACACACATATACATGCGCAAACATACACACAGTCTGGGGCCAAAACCAGAATGAATAAAGATCACTGTAACTTCATTGAATTTAATGGAGGCCACATCAAATGAGAAAACCTGAGGACAGTGATACTGCCTGAATAGCCTAGTGACTATTTCAAAGTTCACAGAACATAATAAATGCAGGTATTTCCAGGGTCGGGGTTTTGCACCAGTGAATACCATTCTCCAAACCAGTGAAAAAGTACTCGTCACACAAACCTGCTGGAAAAACCGTGACACTATAGCATCAATGCCAAGCTCCTTGTAGGCCACCTGGTCTCTTTCTTCACCTCTATGTGGTCAGTCCTCCCAAGTTCAGGAGCAAAACACCAACGTTTTCCTACAACCACAGGTGTCCCGTGTAACTCACAGGTAGGTGGAGATACTTGCCCAAGAGAACCCTTATCAGCAAAGCCTGCTAATCGTACTGTATAGCCCCAGGATGAGAAGCCATAAACCTCAATTTTGAGCTGTGCAAAGCTCAGGAACCAGAAACCAGCTGCCCTAGAGTGCACCACGATTCGTGATAACAGAGGTTGGATAAAAGGCAAGAGTCACAGCCCAGATGAGGGCTGGGCAACCTCCCGATGACCAAAGACCCAGTGAAAATACACTCCATGGTAGGAAAGGCAGGATCTCAAAAACTGAACAACAGGCCCAAAATCTCTGCATCTGACATCGTCCATCAGTCATCATATCACTCTCTTTTGCTACATGACTGTGTCAGTCCCTAAGCAAAAATACAGGGTTCAATCTTCCTGTTCCCACAGCTCCTACCAAACCTTCTTATAAAAAAGGCTGCTTATTCAAAAGGAAAGGCCTTATCAGATACAGGGGAAAATACTTAAAAATTCACAATTGATCCAACATTTCATAGTCATTTGTGGTATGTTTTCAGCCATTTAAGAGGTTTAGCTAACCAACCTAGCATTTGTTTTCTTTGGGGTTTGTTGTTTTTTTTTTTCTTCTAATGATTTGTCTGAAGAAAAATAAGTGGTACTAAATGCCAACAGCATGAGAAAATGTAGCTCTGATGTGGAAAATGGAGTCTGAGTAACATTTCTACTTACCATATAGCAATAACTACCAGCCTTTCTATGGGGCAAAACGCTTTCCCTTCCCGCTGGGCCCCCAAAGCCCCAGCCAGCTCAGTTCAGCAGGCAGTTTATCCATGGAGAGGAGGAGGATGTTCCCTGGGACAGACGACTGCACTGACTATCTTGCACATGGCTCCGACTATGAGCTTCCTTCCATATCTGTTCTTTTATTAACACTGTAGAATAGGTGGCTCCTGATGCTTAACAGTAGTGTTTGATCAGACAGTCTTCACCAACCGTAATTTATATAGCTTTTAAAATATGTCAGTTATCCAGATTTCTGCATTTACCATAATTTCTGAATTACACCTGCATGGATTTATTATGTTAATATCAGTATTAGAAAAGCTTCCACTGATTGTCTACTGCTTTTGTACCACAGCAATATTAAAAAACCACCATTGTTCTGAAAACATGCATTAAGTTGCCGAGAATTTTTTTTCCGTTGACTTATACAGTGATGTTATTGAGAGAAATATTTCAAACTTTCAAATTTTGAAAACTTGCCATAATGCTCTCCTCCGCAATCCAATCCCAAACCAACGTCTTACTCATTTTTAAACAGGGGTCTTCTTCCAGTAGCTTAACTCCACGGCAACATAAAAAATTTAAATAAAAAACTCACATTCCACTACGCGTTCATGAAACTTTGATCAATGTAGAGACTGTTTTTTACACTATTACCTAACACTAAACACAGAGTTTACCCTCAGCCCCGTTGCCTGCAGCCATAAAGACGCATACTTCTAACACACTGGACTTGCCACTGAAATTTTCTAGCTGCAGGAAATTTCCAGCTATCAAAAATCGGTTTCTTGCTGCAATGGAGATGGGAACAGCAGCAAGGGCAGCTCATCTGCAGCTTCACCTTGTCCTCCAACGATGACAAACTCCAAGCAGAGTGGGTCAAGCGAACAGTACTATGACCCCATGCCAAGGAAAAATGTGCACTGAGAATATGCAAAAGTGGCTATCAGCTCAATTAGTCAGTTGAAGTAATTATGCCCTCAAGTGTTAGGAAACTGAAACACCATTTTGCCTATAAAATACACAGGGAATCTTAATGTTATGGTCAGTAAGACAATAGCACACACAGGACTCACGCTGCATTTTATCTAGTCCTTGAATGCAGCTCTCGCTGCTCCTGATGCAAGATGTTCATTAGGCATTATATGGCCAAATGTGAAAGCCAAGCCAGAAAAACCAAACGCATTCAAACCCACAGCCACATTAAGAAGCTGACATCACATACTATCAAATAAAACCGTAGGCCTCTTATACGAGTCTCAAAATAATAACTTTTGCAGCATGCTAGTCAATAAAGAATAGCCACCACCCCAAAAAATTAAGAGGGGCTTGGTGAGCAATAACAGGTAACGGTTTGTTCATCTGTTTATGGGCCAAGCTCCAGAGATTAATCTCTTCCAATTACACAGTTCTTGTTCATCGTGCCATACTTCAGTGACCGCATCTCCGTGTCAATGTTTTTTAATTCTTTTATCTCCCCTGATCTTCTGCTTTAAAAAGCTATCCTAAGTCTTTGCTTATATCGTTCTGCTGAATTTCCATTACCTTGAAAAAATATCTGCTGCTATTCATTTTTTCAGTGTATTTTGTGGTTTGTTGTTGGGTTTTCTAAATCAACTAATAAAATCGTATCAGAAAGCTTCTCAGTGCAGCCTAAGCAAACACTGGCGTGTGAGTACAATGAGGTATAGTACAATATGCAAGAGAAGTCAGAGGCTGAAATGAGAATACAATTTCCCATGAGAGAGTTCTATGTTCGAGCCATTTAACTTAAAAACTAGTTCAATATTTGAACAAGACACTATTTTATTCCCATTCAAAGTTTAAACACAGATCACTTCGAAATCAATCATATATTCAAACCTCTTTACTTTAGAAACTGTTTCAATATTTAAAGGCTTTCTCTTTTTCCTCTTTAGTGTAACAGCAGCTCCAAGGCTGCAGAAGCAGAACTGACTTTGAGATCCTTAAGAGCAATGTTATTTTTCCTGCGCCAATACATACAAAAGGCAGTTCTAGGAAAAAGAAAAAATCCACAAAGGCGAGGCTGTGCTTTGCTTCAGAGTTTAAGAACAAAGTTTGGACAAAGGACACACAGCCTAGTCTTCAGCCCAAGCTAAAGTAAATGAATTTGGTGTGGGTGCTTTTCAGGGCGCAAGACCGTAACTCCCCATTATTCCACTGCTTTGGCCCTCACCTGGGTGCAAAGGAAAACCAGATGACCAGTGGGATTTGTGTAGACAACAAAACAACCCTCCTTTAGGAATATTATTACAAACAACGCAAGAGATCTGCAATTCAGAAGAAGAATGTAGAACCCGCTTGCCAACCACACGTGATTCAGTTCCCTTCCCCACCCAGCGAAGCAGTGCTTGCCCCAGTGCCCCAGAAGCCACATGCCCCGGCCAGAGTTACAGAAATGTACAGCTCTAGCTCTGCAGCACAGAAAAAATAATTTCTCTTGGTGAAATAGCAACATTTCACACCTGTATTTCACCTTCACATGATGATCTTAAAATTCTTGGGTTTTTTTTACATTTGTTTGTTTGTAAACTTTTTTCAGATGGGCAACTTAGCACAGCGAGTCAGCGATGGAGAGGTGAACTCAGGTGAACTCCTAAACTGCGCCAGTGCCAGCTCTATGGCACATGCCACTCTAATCTAACTAATTTCAAAGCTAATTTCTTTTCAGAAGTTATTGACAAGGGCAAAACATACAGCTTAATGCAAATGTTACACTACAAAAATATTCGTATCAAGTAGAAAAGACAAACTGACTGTTAAAAAGCAAACAATCTTATTAACTCAAGGCTGCCCTATTCTGGTTTCTGGTTAACTACAGTCTTCACAATCAAGTTAAAACACCGTTTAAAATGGATTAAGTATCTATATTATCAAAAGGTCACAGGATAACAGCAAGAATTAGGCTCTGTCTTTGTGACAGCAATGCACTTAACTACCTATGGCTTTGCACGAATCCAGGAACTATTATTTGGCTGTATATATAATGTTTAGCATGCAACATGATAAACCCATGTGCATGGGTAGTCATGATGCTGTTCTCCCAGTGAAAGCACTGGGCATCTGACTGCCACCTTCCCAGGACAGGGCAGCTGTCATTCATACCCATCTTCCCTTAACCAAACAATGAGGGGTCCCTATTTTCAGGAGGCCACTAGCATTAGGCAATAAATGAGCTTTATTCTACCCCCCACCTTTTTATGTACCTCCAAATAAAAGAAATCAGTTGTAATCAACACAGTATTAACATGCTGTCTTCTAATATTTCACATATAACATGTCACTGAAAACTCAGTATTGAGCAGGAAGGTATTTGATGAATCAAGTAGATGAAGCCAAGATGTAGTTATTAGATGCATTACATCTTTAGCACATCATCTGTAAAAATGTCCAGGGTAAACTAACGCTCCAGGGGAAACCTGACCTTTAAGAGGCTCCCTAATACTACATCTAAATTAATGTCAGTGACAGGCACTTCAATCTAAAATACCAGGGTTCTTTCGTGCTATCTACACTATCTATTCATCCATTTATTTGTGTGTAAATGTGTGTGTGCATAAATGGATTTGTGTCACTCTGGCACTGGAGGAGTAGGCAAGGACAAAAGGAGCTCCTAGATTTTTGGATTCCTGTTCCTTACTACTCCTATGCATATTACTTATTTTGGAAGATTCATTCAGATTCTTTTCAGCATAAAAAATGTTAGGAAATTTATTTTTTATAGTAACTAAACCTAGTTCTCCGAAGTGTCATCCTTATACTGCAAAATAAACATGTTTGAACTAGAGCAGGATGGAATTCTTATAGCAATCAATATAACAAGCAACGCTGAATTTGTTTTGAAGAGCTGGGCTGGGCTCTGACATGACTGGTGGCCAAGATAAAAATCGTAATTGAGACCAGTTTTGCCATTTCAAAACAAAACATTGCAAATAAATTCAGTAGAAGATGCATTTCTGCCTTGGGGAAAAAGAAACAAACAAACAATACACTGCAATATTCTGATAATGGAATAATTTCATGGCAGTTGGTCAAATCAATGTAAGTATGCTGGCCAAACTTTCACTTACTTCTATTTTTCATTCCATTTCAGAGGTTTTACCATCAAGGGGGTAAAGTTTTATGATCAAGGGCTGAGGTAACTGCACAACAGCCACTCTGCTACCCTTCTTCCAGACTTATTAGGGTGCCCTTCCTCCCTTGCCAACACGTCAGAGAGGCCTGAGCCCACCAAGACTAGCATTCCTCTGCCCCTCTGCTCCTCACAGACAACTACGTAATTGTGTTTCCAAGAGACACGTCTTCATGCAATAGAAGCCAAAGTCTGGACGTTGATGCAAAGGATTTACGTCTTGCTCTGAAATGAGGACAATCACATTAGCCAAATCCTAGTGAACTAAAATTGCTAAGTCCTTTCACATTTTGTTGATCAAGAACCTTTTTATTGGAACGTTTTTCTTTTCAAACCTCAGGTGGGTAATAAACTATCCTCTAATTGGTCTTTATGCAATGAAGAGCTACCTTGCATTTTAGCTATTTTATGTGTGGTTATATTTTCTTACAAAGACACAATTGATCAGGAATTACCATAATCCCACACAGAGAAGCAGTCCTAGAAGCACTGAGTGCATAAAACATTAATGTCAGTAATGCAGACATGACAAGTTTCAACTCTCCTTTCAGCTAAACAATCTGCCTCTCTCATACTAACATCACCGTTCAGCCCATGGGCTACATAAACATTGTCAAACCTGGTTTCAATATAAAGAGAGCACATTAATGTTCCCACTAATATACATTTCCCAGTAACCACCTTATTAGATTGTTTAGTTCAAACTCCATGACATATCCCATAACGTATCAGACAGTTCAGATTCATGACCTCAGAAGATACAGATACTGTAAGTATTAAAAAAACTTTTTTGTGTGTGTACTCAAGAGCCCTGCTTGTAGAAAAACTCCCATGAGGTGCTCAGAAAATATGCCTGTGTGAGAAACACAGTCCTCTGTTTCGGTGATTTTTTTTTTTTTAGCTGATGGTCTTTCACTTCTTCACATAGCCTAAGTAAATGGGTAGAAAAATAAAGAGATGCGGTTCAGAGGGGATAATCCTTTCTGTAACTCCAAGTGGCGCAGCTGAGACCAGCGGACCCAGTGACGACTCTCTTAACTTTTCCCAAAAGCAAGCCAGTGAGTGGCTACTAAAGTTACTGTACATGATGTACAAATTCCCTGACTTTGTCTGCTTTTTCCAGACACATGAACTTTGCCTTTTGCCTGGTACTTGGTAACAGTGCAGCTGCATCAGCCCTAGTGTAAATGCATGTGTGAAGCCCCCGCACCGCGAGGTAACCTCAAGCGAGCCTCCTTAAGAAGCCTATGGTCCCACAAAGCACAGTGCACACACTGCACAAGCAGTGAGCTACTGACAACATTACCGCCCTCTCCCCTGTCAGCCTGGGTTATAGGGTGGTTTACTATGGGTTGGGGACCAATATACTACGAGCTCACACTTCCAACTTTCACGTTCAGCAGCTGGAAAGGCAAATATTCCCAGCCAGAAAGTTCATTAACCCGGAGATTTTCCATGGCCAGGCTTCTTCAGTATTGCAGTAAGATGCAATTTTGCATTTGGGTTATGTTATTGTGAAGTACTTAATATAGCTGGAAGCCAACAAATACCAGCTAACCTTACCACTGAGCCTGATAGTGTGTTGTGCAAAACATATCAACTTTGAAATAACCAGACTAAAACTGTTAATGCTCAACACGGTGAAATTAAACACACAGTCAGACACAATAACTTCTATGTTATTGAGTAACACTTAATACCTTAAAGAAGTGAGAAACAGGAAACAGATTTAAGAATTTAGAGAGCAGCAGCGAATTACCATAGAGCCATCTGATTTCTTAGAAGGAAAAGAATGAAAGTTGAAAGTGAAATTGAATTAATCCCAAAAATATGTAATGCATGCCCCCCACTAATCAGACTGGGGAGTACTCAACATAAATAGAGGAAGGTCCAATCAACCTTTAAAAGAAACAATATCCACTCCTGAAGTCCTCTTACTCTTCCAGGTTCACTAAATTTGACCCAGAATACGTAAGTCTGGACTGGCACTGACCTCATAAGGCAGATCCTTCAAAAGTCTGCCGAGTCTCCAGCTCCAGATGTCTGTGTGCAGTCATGAATTCCTGATTTCAGTATACTTTAACACAGCTAGAAGAGCAGTAGAGGCTAAAGTTGTTGCCGTTGTTGTTAAGTAAAATATTAATTAAAACTAATAGCTGAAAATATCTTATATATTCTGATTGGCAGTTGAGATTCATCCCATGTATTCAGGTTCAAAGTAATTTTGCTCTGGGCTTCAAAGCTCACTTTTAACTTCAGCCAGCTTCCACTGTCAAGTTTCCAGGATAAAGTTCAATAAGGTTTACCATTAAAGAGTTAAGCCATTAATGTATACTGCACACTTTTTCATGTACAGTGTGCCTACTGAAATGCAAGTCTTTAAAAGCAATGATCTGAATATTGTATTATGTCAGTCCAAAGAAGGTCTGGCCCAAATATCCCACTCAGAGCTATTTCAAGCATTTAACAATCCAATTAGTTATACTACGTTAGACCTTTCAACTACATGAATGTACACTGTTTACACTCAGGCAGCTAGGGTTGTATTGATAGGGTTGTACATCGTGAATAATTTTGTCAAAATATAGTGTTTCAAATATAATTGCCAGAAGAGATGTAACATGCAGGCTTGCAGCCTGAAGTGCAATTGTCTGGCATATACAATGGTGCAGGCTACACATTAACATGTCCAATGCCAATTAAAAGTGATGCAAGAAAATAATATTGGGACCCAGTGTTATCCCCTCATACACAGGGATCTCCAAAACTTAAAATAATTCAGAATAAATTAACGTGGAATAAACTGACTTGCATCGTTTAGCATAGAAGTGATTTCTGAAGATGCTACCATTAATCTGTATAATTAATTTTGGAAGATAAGCTAGTTTTCCTTTCCTCCTCAGATCAGACAACTGAGCACATCCTGCAAGGCATTCTAAATACGCCTGAGAAGTATGTACTCTAACTGATCCCCAGAGATAGGATTCCAAGATCCATACCATGGCTCGGCTATTTATGGAGAGTTTGGGGAAGAGAACACCAGCCTGAAAAACAGGGGTTAGAAAGTATTTTTCCTACAAATTCCTCCATCTCAACAGAAGCAACATTTCAGGTGTTTTCTGCCTGTATCTACGAAGAATGAGTTCAGCCTTGCCATCAGCAACTGATCTTTCTGAAATTTGGGTTCAATTCACCGTGCATCATACCAAGAACTGCAGCAGCATCCTGTGATAAAAATACAGAAAGAACCATACACGCAGACCCCAACAACAGGCCAGCATACCTTGCATCCAGCTGGTGAATCATACCAAGTCCATGCATAATCACCTCTGAAGTTTTGGTTCTCCTACTAACCACGTGCATAATAAGCTGGGAGGGCCTCATGTGATGTTTGTGAGCTTTGATGAAAAGATGAAGCAAAGTGTTGGACATGCTACTTTTGACACGGTCAGGAAATAAGAGTTACGTAAGGGAAAGAAAAAGAGGATACTGTCTCTTGACACCTGCCTGGGTGGGATACAGTTGGGAGGTCTTGTCCAAAACCTGTTGTCCCACCTAGCAAGAATCCGAATCTCCAGAAACAGAAAAGAAACTGAAAAGTGTAAATGTAAGCAAGTATGAGGAATAAAAACCTGCTACTTAAATAGGATCCACTAATAACTTACCAATGCTACTGCCTTATTTCTTATTACGTTATTGGAGACCATTCCTTGAAAACTTAGTGTAACAACCCAGCAATTCATCAGCTCAATATAATAGCCAACTTTTAAAAGACACCTACTGTATTCATCTCTTCTCTTGTATTTGGCCATTTAAATCCAGCACCGGGGGTTTCCCTCCCATGCTTAGTACATGCATACCGTTCTAAGTAGTGTCACACAATCTTCTTCTGCCACACCGCTTGGAGACTTGGAGGACCCACAGGCAGGAGTAATGTGGGTTACCTAATCCTTACTGCAACTGATTCCATTTGGGTGGCTGACAGAGAGCTCACTTTCAATTTACATCACGATTTCACCTCATGCATTTTCTTTCTTGCCAAAATGCCACTTCTGAGGTGCCACCAGCGATGCATGTTGAGTAATGGAGACTACCATGCTTGGGGCAGGCAGAGAACTGAACGCTCCTCTGTACTATGCAGACATGCCTGTCGGCACAGACCACACACTTGGAGAGGTAAAGCTGGCTGTAAGCTGCTGAGCCATTTCCCTGTGAATCATTTTTATTTCTGCAGCTTGACTCCTAAGTTTCCTTCCCCTCTCCTTTCAAATTGATGCTGTAATATGGTCACACTGTAGAAATCGGTATCTCGGTAGGTACAATATTCTGCAGAATCATATAGTTCCCTCTGATCTTTAGGAGACTGCTCCTGATTCATCAAGGCTTCCTTGATGACTTACAATGGCTTGGTCAGGTCACAGGGTGCAGGCTGCAATTTCCTTTGCCTTTTTATTGGCATTAATCAGGAGTTTGGGGACTGCGTACCTCTGGGTCTCCTGCCGGCTCCAGGCATCACTGCATTAACAGCGGCACCTGGTGGGATGGGTCAGGCCTGGAAAGCACCGCTGCCCAGGGCTGTGTTTCAGGCAGCACCCAGGCATTCATATCGAAACAAAAATCAGCATTGTTTTGTTCCTGCAGGTTTTTGTAGCACCTGTTGATGTGAAAAGTTCAAAATTAATACCACTGAACCCTACCCTGGTATTCGCTGAAGAGATGCAAAACGCTGGACAGGGAACAGACTGAACCGCAAGCCACATCTTAGAAGCAGCCTGCAACCAGAGGGATCCAGGAGATGCACATCAAAAGGAGGAAAAAAAATAATCTGGTAAATAACTCATCTCCAAGGCCTCTCAACTTTTGATTCATTAGCTATCATTAAAAATTTATAAAGTATATTAGAAGTAAAGCTCAGTTCAGCCAGCCACATGTATTCTAGCAACAGAGTGACACACTGAGCCCTTTTCTTTTGATTACTGCCTTCAATCTCATCATTTTTATTTTATGGGACGCAAAGCATCAAATTCAGCTTCAAAAATACAATGTTCAAAATATAGTGGCCAATAAATGTTTCATCTTTTTCACAAACTAGACCTTAAAGAGCTTCAGTTATTTATTTTTATAGCAGCAGCATACATAAGTGTATGACACAGTAAAGGATACTGATCTCTGAAGACCTCAGATTATCTTAAACTCCAGAAAATCAATATCAAATCCTGTGTTTATGGTAGTTTTCATTATTTATTTTAGAGCTGAAGAAAGCGGACAGTGGAGGCTGCCAGTTTCGTAGAAAAAGAACCTAGCAAAGTTGAGGTCAGGTTTATAGGTCAAACACCACGCTACAAAAGAAACCATTTACCCCCAACAGCCAAAATCATTGCGGTTCATCATAAGCAAAACATTTTTATTAAAACTCTGCACACTGTTACTACGCCTCATCTAATTACTTTAGTCCTTACGCCACGGGCAACGCTGAGTGTGTGCAAGGGGTTTAAGGGTTCCCACACCGGTACAGCTGCCTTCAAGGGGCTCTACCAGCAATCTACAGATTGAAGCTGGAGCAGAGGGCATTGCTGCGATCTCCAGATACTCATGCGTGCATTTCAGTATACATGCAAATGAATACCAGCAATGTTAGACTGCGCTGGCTGCTTTCAAGACTACCAGTTCTCCATTGATTTTTAGAAAGTGCAAGTTCATGACACACACGAGAAGAGAGGGAAGAGGAAGGAAAGAGGAATAATAGAAGAAGTTAGAGAGATTTATTCCTTGAAAACACTTGGATGGAGGGAACATCAAAAGATCAAAGTAAGGATTTTTCTTTCAAAAAAACCCAACACTGAATTATGATTGCTGAGCTAACTGAAGAAGCAAACTACTCAGTTAGGTCTACTTTAAGTATAACTTTAAAGCTCATATAAACTTAACTGAGTTGAATAAGAACAAGAAGAAATAAAGTCTTAAGCAGCGCACAAATTAAACTACAGAAATACTTGCTTAAAAGGCAAAAAAGGCCATTAAAGTGAAAGGGGCTCTTATTGCTGTCTGTGCTCGACACACATTTTAGGACCAATCTCTTACTGCTGTAATGATTCTGGCACCATTATCATGTATCAGAAATAAAACATTTAAAAGATAATTCTGACTGTAAGCATCTCTCTTTTCCCCTTAATTCTTCATACCAATATTAAAATGTTATAGAAAAACAGTGTTGCTACTATATAAAATGACTGTGTACTCTTTCTATGAAATACTGCGATCTATTCTTGTGACAAGTGCAAGGTATAGATATGAAGAATTGTTAGAATGATTACAGGCACTGGAAAGGTCCTGCAGGGTAGGGACTGGAAACACTGATGGGAATCCTTTTAGCTTACAGATGAGATAGCTAATAGAAGGCATGTTTGAGGTTTGAGAAACAAGACAAGATACATTAGACATTCCTATTTATAACATATAACTAATTTGCGGAATGCACTGCTACCACACAGCACTGACATCAAAAGCACATCAGGACTCAGATAAGGTTTAGGTAGATAACATGAAAATGAAGTGTTACATCAGAGGAGATTTAGGAAACTCAAGGGATTTAAGTCCTTTTGCTATACAGTACAGACCAAAGTCTAATTGACAGGATTAAAAGAAAATACCATAATGTGAAAGATGTTTCAAAGCTTATTGTAGGGTTTTCTACAATTTTGTCTGAAATGCCCAGCTCCAGCCTGTCTCGATAGAAAGGACAGTGACTTAGACGGACCACTGGTTTGATCTGGTATGGCAACTCCGATATTCTTATGTTCCTATCAGATAATTGGCAGTAACTAGAGTGACAATGGATGGGTGCTCATCCTAGAAAAAGAAAAAAATATTCTATCATTCTACTTCTCAGTGCACTGAACTGAATTATGTTAGGTTAAGTGTTGTCACACTGAATAATCTCAGGCTGTATCACATCTCCAAAGACACAACTCAGTGTAATGTGTAGGACAGTGCACTCAAATTTGCCACAGATCCGAACTGAGAGTGAGGAGAGAAAAAATAGAAAAAACAGATAAAGAAAAGATAAAATTGAAGTCTAGTGAAACCTACAGCACTTACAACAGTAGCAAAACCTATGTTAGAATATTTTAAAGTGCTGTCCAATTCCAGAAATAGAAATTGCTCAAAGATATAAAACACCTGTCTCTCCTCTTTCTGCCTCTCCTCACTCTATCTAACTTCATATAATCACAAACTGTGTTTAATGTCAAAGAA
Organism: Ibycter americanus; assembly: GCA_035590275.1. Classification (NCBI taxonomy): domain Eukaryota; kingdom Metazoa; phylum Chordata; class Aves; order Falconiformes; family Falconidae; genus Ibycter; species Ibycter americanus. The sequence goes on from JAVJGI010000050.1 coordinate 104,246,722, forward strand.
ATTCAAGGGCATCTGTCACCAAAACAGTTGTGAGGGTAGGAGAAAGCCAAAGACCCCTTAGCTTCTTGGGAAAAGTAACCATAATTGGTAAATGTTAAAAATTTGTTACATTGAATTAAAGCATATCAATTTTTTTTAGTATAAGACATGAGAAGAAGCTACCACAAGTCAGGAGTGGGAGTCTCAAGACTTCTCCGCTCCTTGGAAGCTCAGAGTTGGTTTCTCTAACTTAGCTCTTCCCACAGAAGAGGGAGCACAATCTGCCTCAGCTCTTCCCAGTCACCATAATTTTTCATTGAATGTAAAACAGGTAGGAAAAGAGAACACCCATGCACCTACAACCCACATCACAGCCTTCAAATGTTCATCCCTCTGCATGAATGATTCTGTTTGCTATTCTTACTCCTCCTTGTTATTTATAGCTACTAATTACAATTTTGAATAATTTTGTAAAGGTTACTTTGCAAAACAGTCATCCGTGCAGAGCTTACAATTTAATTTTAAGTATGGCGACAACTATGGGGAAAAATAAAAATGGAAAGAAGAAGAGACGGGGCAGCAGAACATTGGGTAAAAGGCAAAACTCACCGCAACAACATTCCACAGCATCTCAAAATTGATGGAGATGAGTGTACGTATTTCTGTAGCTAACTAAAGGTGGTGGCTTGGTTTTTTTAAACAAACTGATTTAATTGATTCTATATACAACACCGAAGGAGTGATACATAAATGGAAACAAGACAGTGAGTCAGCAGAGAGCTATCATTATAATCACCATGGATATAGTGATCTTGCACAAAAACAATACATTGCACTCAAAAGCCTGATAAAAGAATGCTTACTTATCAGCCTTCGCTTCCCATCGTATACAGTATGAAAAACACCCCAAAAAGCCGTGACTTTCAGCTACGAGTTCCTCACCATCAACCACTTCATAGGTGCTGTGAGAGGATGACCAGAGTCACTACAGACCGAGCCTGGGGCTCAGCCTGCTCATCCCCTGAGGCCGGTGGGGTCAGTCAGTCTGCTGTCCTACCCAGGTCCCTTTACTGCTGTATCCCACTCACTTCCCAAAGATTCCCCAAAACTTGCTCTGGGCATGTATTTTTTAACTGGCTCTGGCATTTGCTTGTAAGCTTAGGGCACAGGTTTGTCAAGCTGACGAGCTAAGGCAGCGCAGCCGTGTTATGCCACGTACTCTCCAAATCCTACTCAGTATTTCTGAAACTTAGTTACTTTTTAAAGAGTTAATTTTGAATTAGTCAGACATGGCTGATAAAATTAAAATTATTACTACTATTCCCTTAGCCTCTGGGCCCAAATTCTCTCATGACTTGCAGTATTCCACCAAAAAAAAAAAAAAAAATCCACCAAAACCCCCCAAACCCCATCCTCTGCTCACCCATGTTACACGTTTAGATGAACCCTCTCACACCCAACTACCAAAAATCCTTGGATATCCTTAGTGACTTTGAATGTACATATTTCCAAAGAGAAGCTGAGCAGGGCGCAAGCAGAGAACACTTCTGTGTTGAAGGGACCCTTGTCTTGACAACCAACCCACCCTGCAGGCTGCAGGCAGCGCGGTGCAAACACAGCACAGACACCCTAACCACTGTCCCCCAGGTTTCTGAAGGCACAGAGGACAGCCCTGATAACAGGCTGTCCCCAACATCACGGGTAAGTGGACATGAATGCCAGCAAGGAGTGCTGCATGAGCCACAGCCTGCCTTCCACCTCCCTGCTCCCAGGCATCCCAAGGTCTTCTAGCTGGGTAACCCTATCTTCCCAAAGGTACAAACACAACATCTAATTATGAGCAGACAGCTACTCATATGTCCAGGAGCTTGCAGAAGTGAGACCTGGATCTGTATTTTAGTGTTTGCTTTTCAAATTACAAAATTAAAACAGGAATTTGAGAACTTCATAAAATAAAATGCCATGCTTTTTGCCAGCCCATGCAGTCCCATAGCCAACAAGTCCTAGCAATGAGATTTCTAATTTGGATTTCCATGTTTATACAGAGATTCTCAAAAAGTATCTGGAGAGTTGCTGTTTGACAGCTCCACATGCTTCAAGAATCCCTGTATCACACACAACAGGGTTTGGTTTTAAAATAATAGTTCCTATTATTATACAATTTTGAACAATTTATTGCAGAATTAATGATGTTTATACGGCTCTTTCGTTACCTTCCAAGACAAAAGGGTCAATACCAGTTCATACAGCAAGTGCTGAGAATTACTTTCAAGGTGTAATTTAGCAGTCGCCACTCTCACGCAGCCACGACTGTTCCCATTTTCTGCCACGGCAGCACTGCCATTTTGACCAGCCCCACGCTGCCTTTGCTCTGCAATGCTGCAAGTAGTTTGCAAACAAACAACAAAATGTTGCTGGCACCATCTGCTCCTTGGAAGCCTGCCAATCAGCCTCCAAACCACACAGAGGAGCTTGTGTTGGGATTTACTCAGCATCCATCCTTTCTGGAGGTTCAGTTTTTGCTGCTGTCCTCAGTAGCCCTCCCAGCAGCTGTAGATGGAGCTTTGATCCTTTTATGGGAAAAAAAATCTGCAATCTATTAACAATTTCCATCATACTCATTTAGATGACCTCCTCTCCTCAGTTACAGCACATCTATGTCGCTGGGTCTGCAATGAGCTGAAATCATAGATGAACATTTTGTTCTCAGCAGTTACAGCTAACCTGAACCTCGTGAAAACAAATAACAGGTGTAAAAGGAATATTTTGCCAGTCACTGAAATACAGCCACTTTTGAGAAGCACAGGGCAGGTCTTAAGCACACAGAGTCATTCATCAGCTTTTCAGAGATGAAGCAGGGGCTATGGCATGCAACTTTCATAGTCCACAGTAAACAGACAGGAAGCTCACAAGGATGGTGTCTCCAACTTTGTTACACACACCAGAAATAAAAACCTTCCTCATGAAAATGGTAAAGGATCCTTTTGACCACATATTGAGATATCACAATATTGGAAGGAGAGGAAGAAATAAAAAAAAAAAGAAAAAGAGAAAAAAGGGGGAGGGCATGCAGTAGGGCTACAGAGAATGAAAATCTTCCATAAATTCTACACTGAGATTGCCAACATTTATCTGAAATGCAGTTTATTGATTTATCATAATAATAACTGGTTTATGATATCATTAATACACATTTCACCTCTTTTTTACTTATTTGTAATTAACGCACGCTAAGCATCATTTTTTGTCCCACTATTTTTCATACCATAGCTTGGTTTTTTTACTACAATTGGTATTGCATTGTTAATGCTTCTGCAAGTCTCTATTTGCTGTAGCTCTTGGCTGCCTGTGCACAATGGCAGCAGGCACTGGCTTCAGTGCTGTGACATATCTATTTAATTAACCCAGCTGTTGTATCTACAGTGTGAAGTACATAGTGATGGTGCCATACTGGAAAGTGGGACTCATAAAAAACAAAAAAAATCACAGTCCCACTTTGAAAATGAAACAGAAATAAAAGTCTGCCTGAAAAAAAATACAGATAAACACATTCCTGTCTGCTTTGGTCTCTACTATTTAGGTCTCTACTATTCAGTTAGATACTGTACAATATCATAGAAGTCTTAAAAGTGCTGTTTCATACTTTCAATCCACCTCCTTGATCTTGAATAAAATCGGCAATTCATCTGCATGTGAACAAAAATAAGCCATCTACTTAAAATAATAAAAAAAAATTAAACAGCAAACATTTTCTGGTGGCAGTGTACCTATGTTTCTACAGTGTCCATTCTTAGAAGTGACTCTGCATGTCTTGGCACGAGATACAAAGCACGAATTTCCCCCAGTGCAAGCTGGTACCGCCTTTTCCTTGAAAGTGCATAATACCAAAATCAAGCAAATTAGTCTGTTTATCAAGCTGTCCTTTTGCAGCACTCTGAAGGGAAGGATAAAAATCAGAGGATTCACTGAAGTTGAAGATTACACACCCATTGCACATGAACATGACGTTAAAATATAATTTAGAATATACCTCCTGCCCATCATGAATTGGGCCACAAGATGAGTCAGTTGTACCAATAAAAAGAATACAAAAAACAGAACAGCACTACATCCAGTTTCTTTGAGATGTGCTGTCTACACAGGCTCACTGGTCAGTAAATACGGGTGAATGTTAATTGCTTTGGAAGAACAGCATTCACTGGAACTACATGCATACTCGAGGAGCCCTCCTGACCACAGCAGCTGGGACAAACGGGACATGGCAGCTTTGACAGCTTCTCTGCTCCTCCACCAACCTAGAGAACCTCTGCTCATATGCCAGATGGAAATTAACTAAGTTATGTCAAGTAAGCAATTGCTCGCTTTTCTTAAGTGGCTGTCAGACTCCTACATTTTCCAAAGGGAGCTGAGGGGGTTCTCAGTGGCTCGTGGACCAAGGACATTTGAGTTACTGGTGTCAAAGTACTCAATGCATGCCATCGAGGGTTTTCGTCACACCATCGGTGATGAATGCAGAGGAGAGCCCTGTTTAACAATGTGCCTACCTTGTGGGCACAATGGTGTCTTGGAATGAAACCTGGAGATCTTGTTTCAAAAGCACATCCAGCCATTGTACCATGGTAAGGCTACTACAAAAAAACCTCCACAAAGGCTCTAGAATACAAGTAATTGAAACAGCTACTGGTACAGTAATACAGTCTGAATACAATCTATTGACGTTTAAAAAATATAATTTAAAACCCATGTTTTCTTTGTTGATGAAAAGATCTGAAGCTTACAGAGTTGCTGTTCTCACAGCAGTGACCAGGAAAAAAAGGGAAAGCTGTCTAACATAACCCAGCCTCTTATACTCTTGGCTACCACAGCTACAAGAGTTCCCAGGATTTAAGTACAGCCCTAGTATCTACTGTCATTAAAAACTGTGTAATACAAATACATATTTAGTCTATATTTATATACACTCTCCCACACATCTATAGCTAGACAGACAGATAGATAGAAGGTAACTTGCCTGCAAATTGAAAAGTGGAACCAAAATGACAAATTTCTACCTACCACACAATCTTATTTCATCTGTTTACAGTCAAGATCCAGGTGAAGAAAGCCTACGCTACTATTTTATTTTCAGAAGTGTCTGAACAATGGAAGTTTCTTGCAATACTTCACCTAGGGTACCTATCTAGAAACCTGTAAATTAAGAGAGATGCACCTAAATCTATTTCTGGTGTAAGATGGAACACAAACCTGGAAGCCAATTAACTGCAAAGAAAAACGTTTTGATTGAAGCTGATTTTCAAGGCACTCAGGAGACTGCATTCCTCACAAGTAAGAGCAGAGGGAAAGATACAAACAAAAAAATTCTCTATTAGAAGACCATCCTACAAATGCAGACCTAGAAATGCACTGACCTTTCCTGTGACCCTTTTAGAAGGATGACTTTTGTGAAGTCTTTGGTTTTTTTAAGCACAGCATTTTGGTGCATTTTCCAAACCCACAATATGCTTTGTAGCTGTTCCGTGAAACAAACCAATCACACAAATATTTGAAGACTATTTTCTTCATTCTCACAGTTTGCATTCACTACAGTTCACCTTCAGCAGTACCTTCTTACAGGACAATGCTGAAAGGAAAGTTCTGATGTCTCGCTCAACTTCTTTGGTAGTACTGCTACACAACACATCGGTCCACTATACAGAATTTCCAGAAGACAATTATAACCTTTATTTTAACCAAACTGACTGACTGAGGTTCTGTAAATAAGGGGTAAACCCTCACTCAGCAATTCAGATTGGCACATCTGCTAACAACAGATCTCCCAACCGTTAAATCCCCGAGCTACGTTTCCAGTTTGATCCAGGGGGAAAAATCCTTCTCATTAGGATCATGCTCAACAATGGTATTAACTTGACTCATTATTCTTACTAGTTTGTAGGAAGATACAATAGCGATCCAAAAAAAACCCAAGAAACAGAGGAAATAACAGCTCCTCAGAGCTTGCTCCTTTGTCTTCACTGACTCCTGTTTAGCATTCCCCACTACACGAGGACTCTCTCTTCTCAATGGTAAAAATGCTACCTCACTGACTAACCTAACCTAGCTGCAAATAACTAGTCAGCATCAAGAAACTGTAATGCTTGATTTATCTCAGCACTCAAAATCTGAAGTCAAACCAAACCTCTGATTTGTGTCTGCAATATTTGTTTGCCATTCCTAGGCTGAAAAAAAAAAGGGAAAAACTTATAAAAGTTAGATGGTTTTAGATTTTATACAGGACAGTCTGTGATACATACTTCAGCATGAACCATGAAGAGCAAAGATGAAGACAAAAATGAAAACCAAGTTAACAGAGCATTTTGATCACTATGACTGAAAAATCTGCATCCCTACATACTTTTTTCTAAACCAACTCATCCACTTTAGTTGAAACTGGCAGAAAAACAAGAAAAAATAATTCTGCTGTAAGTACCAGAAAAAATGAATTAAGAAAATAAAGAGTAAATAAATCAGAAAAGGAATAAGGAAAATTCTTGCATACATTCAGAAATCTCCAAGGACAAACAAAATACTACTATTAAACTCAACTACTCTACCTTTCTCATTAAGGCATCCTTAACAGAGTGGCAACTGGTGGTTAGCTCAAGACAAGCAAAACCACTGGCGTCAAGTTAATTTCACCTTAATTTTAGGGTTTCATCCCACCATTTTCTTGCCTAGGTGTTTCAAACAGGTTTCCCTTCGGCAGAATTGCAAGGAGGTATTTTTTTCCTTTCTTGTTATATTTTGTATTTGTCCTACTTAGAGCAAACGCATGTTGCTTTTAGCTGCCTGACCCCAGTTCAAGCTGAACCTACAAAAGAATCCTTAATTTTTTTTGCTGATGCAAGGTTCTGCCAGTGAAAAGTCAGGCACTGTAGACCGTCATTCTTCCTTCTCTGCTCTGTATTTCACCACACTGGCAGAATCAGTACCAAAATGGGGAGCTACCAGAGAAATACCCTCCTCCTATATTCTCTTTTCCAGTATTTCTTAAAATAATGTATAAATAATCTAGTCTAAGTAGCTCGCCACACTGTAGAAGCAAGCGCAGTTCTGCACAGCACAATGCCTTTGCATTCCTTAGTGGTAGGAAAAGGTACCCTCCCGAGCCCCAGGACGGTCCAACTGGTTCATCCCATTATTGCTCTATTGCTGTGCAATAACCTACCCCATTTCACCAGGGCCCCATAAATCAGGCCTCACGTTCAGGGAGGCTGTAAAGCCATCAATGGCAAATAGCCTGCATCCAGTTAAGGTCTAGTGAGAGTGATCTGAAAAAACTATCAGCAGGAAACTCTACCGCTGTCACCTGCTATACAGGAGGTGAGCGCAGCGTTTCCGATACAACGGGCTGATGTCTACTGGGCACCCGTGAGGAAGCTCAGGTGCAACCATGTCACCTCTAAGGCCTTTGTCAGCATTCACTTTTATCAGCTCCAGTGCAATATTTTCAAAACTTCCCCCTGGGTGATGTCCTTCAAGCCTTTTCTAGGTATCCAGTCTCAAATTTGATTTTCCTGCTTTTATTCTCCTGATTCTTCAAAGATCATTCCAGAAACCTGATTTGATTAGAAGTCTCTTTTAACATAAGCAATTCATCTTCACACACGCAGAGCTGTTGATTCACCTTTTCTTTAATTTCATTTCGCCTGGCTTTCATCTGAGCTATCTCAATTTTAACCTCTGTAAAAGCTCCATCTACCTTGTTTACTGTTTCTTTGATTTGAAAGATCTCCTCCATTAAGTCCTTAAGCGACAACTCTGTGGCCATTTTTGGCTCCATCTGTTCGTCAGGAGAGGTCAGCCACTGCCTCAGTCTTTTATTTGTCGGGAGCAACATTCAAATTGTTTTCAGAGCAATTGTTTTCTTCCCATTTCCTGCCATCGCTGCTTGAAAATGATAATGAATTACCTCATTTCTAAGGAGGGTTTCATCTCTTTACTTCATTATCAAGGGCAGGGAGCAAGACCGTTTCAGAGGTTGGTACCCTGCACACATTTCCTTGAGTCTTGCTCAAGGATTAATAGTGCGGTAACAGTTAAAAGTTATTTTCTACATGCATACAGCATCCTGCAGGAAAACACTTGAGGCTCATCAGAAAATTCACCTTCTTAAAATCCCACTAGGCAGGTAAGTATTAGATCTTATGAACAAGAAAACCAGTAAGAAAAATCCTGCATTAAAAACACACACGAAAACAAGCG
>JAVJGI010000050.1:104255041-104275429 GCA_035590275.1 Ibycter americanus
CACCCCCCCCCCCGCCCCCCCCCCCCCCCCCCCCCCTTTTTTTTTTTTTAGCTCCGGTTAGCAGGATCAGTTCCTCAGCCGTACAGGAAGCCTGGTGCAGATCTGGGAATAGGTTTCCTGCCTTGATATGTAGTTGCCAGACTATCTTCTCTCCCCTAAACACATGCAAAATGTGCTCAGAGGAAACCAGTCAACACACAAAACTGATGAAAGAGTAGTTTTAGATTGGAAAAGGGCCTTTCTCAAACAATCCTTTATCCTTTGGTCTATTATTTCATGTATCAGTCAGTTGATAAGGAAGATGCAGAGACTTAAGATGTGCAGTTAGGTGGAGGTTTATTTGTTTTTTAAAAGAATCTTTACTTTAAAATCATACCCCAGCTGTATAAAACCCACCTGGAAATGAGCATATTGTTGATTAATATTTTATGTTAAGAAGCTAGATTTTTCTTTTTAAATTATGAGCACACTGTTCTCCCTACACGCACAAAAAGTATCACTTTGAGATTTATGCACTGCCATACACACACAAAAACGTGCATGCCGCTGAAGCTCGCATCATTTAGGATGGGTTTCAGCCAATCCAGCACTAACTAACTACAAGTTATTCAAAAAGTATAGACTCCCTCCTCAGCCAACACAGCCCGCCTGCCCTCGCAGGGTAAATGTATCCCACCTTACTGGACGCTTTTCTTTAGATGAGATGATTCCTCCTCTACAGGGCCCCTTCCCTGCCATGATTGAGCTGAAAGGCTGGACAACTAGCTTTTATGCGATGCCTAATTTTTAGACAGTTAATTTGAAGTGAAAATGAATCCCACTCTTGCACACTTTTTTCTAAGTGGATTCATTTGCAATTTTAACATTAAATTTCTGCTACATTTAGGGGTAAAGCTGTGTTTTTATTAGAAATTCTTCTTCTAACACTACAAAATCTTTACCACTACAAAAAACTGTTTCAGTACTACCTATAAATTATTTCTCCAGTAATTTCATTACTGTATTGTAAGTCATTTTCTTACACTACAAACTTGAGATTCTTACAAAACAGAAATCCAGAGTCAGATTTCTAACTTACTAAAGGACACTTAGCTATACAGATTTAAAAATACTTAAGTGATTTACAAAGCTCCACAGAAGTACACTGACAGACATTTTAGATTTTTGACCTTTGACTTAACAGAGGCAAATATTTGCCGAGAGGAGTTATCAGATTGTTTCATATATAAACTCAGGCCAGTTTCTTTGTGACAATGTTAATGAAAACCCAAATTTGTCTTTTTCCATCACAAATAAGCATTTAAAGAGTAAAACCTCTTACCAGAAAGAGTATTTTGATGTCTTAACATATATTTTTAATAAGAGGACTACAAATTCTTCCAACAGGAATTACAAATCTCTAAACTGGGGACTCAAAAAAATCAAAAAGGAACGTAAGTGTACATTAAAAAAGATTCATGATTTTTACTTTAAAGATTTAATCTATAAATCACCAAGCAAACACGGAAATTTTAATACTTTCTTCTTGCATTACAAAAAATAAATTTTATCTATGCTGGTGCAATCTATTCAGTAAGTCATAAAAAACAAGACAAGCCAGCTGGGTCTTGAGTCCCATTCTCACTGGGGCCCCTTTTCACTGCCAGAACAGTGTAAAGCAGCCTCTGTGTGAAAGAAACGAAGCCCAGATGAACGTACGGCAGAGCACAGTGATTCTATAGTCGTAGCTATTAGGAGAAATCCAGAACAGGATGTAGGAAAACCATACAAGCTGAATCTAAAGAGACAGAGGCCACATCTGGATAGAAGATTAAATGCAAGTGTGCTATACATATACAGGGCAGAAAAATAAAATTACTTGGATCTAGACTGAGACATATCACAGCGATGACACAAAGAATAAAGAGTGGCACTATGAGCTATGTTTGCTTACCAAGCAAGGAATGAAAGTTTATGAAAATTATTATTTAAAACGATCATAAAGCTAGGATACCAAACAAGTACATTTACAGACTGATATTTCTAATCTTTACTTACTGTCTGCAGTAGTGATTGTATAAAATAAACCACTAAAAATTCCTAGCCAAGCAAAAAGCCTGGTAATTTAACTTCCTGGCTTGGCTTCCAAAGACTAATGCAAAGTTTCGTAGCTGCACAGTCAAATAAATCTTTTGACTACAGCTTTATTTTTTTGAGAAAATGGTAAATACGGTATTTTCTATATTATATACCAGAACTACAGTCACAACCCGAGAATGTACATCTTTCACCCATTCATTACAGAAAATATTGCTTGAGGGAAACTGCTTTAAACTGATTTATGTGGTAGACACAGAAAGACAACCCAGTCAAATTGGACAATGTGGCAGATGGTAATGGATTTATGCATATTTATGTAGCATGTATTTACTTGTCGACTTTGTTATCCATCTTTTGCCCCTTCCAAAAGTAGATGGCAATTTATAACAACTGTGATGCTGTGACTGGCTGACACTCCCTTTACAGCCCTTTCCTCTGGACAGGCTAAAAAGCAGCATGCTTTGTGCAGCTATTTTAATTGTTTTACAGCTTTATTACAAAACATCCTGTCTGTTACACTTGCTTCCTGAGGCTATCATAACAATGTTAGTTGGTACTGCTTAAATTTGCCTCAGGGTATCTGTTTTTACAGTTACAATTAAAGTCAGTAAGTAGTTCACCAACATGTTAACATTAATTTGTCTTTTAATTTATTTGACCTTTTAAACTAAGCAAGTAACTCACTGAGGTAAGGGATGCACAAAGTTCAATTGTTACTCATTTTTGCAGTAACACACTTTCTGATTCCTTTCCATCAAAACATGCAATTGTTCAGTTGCAAGTGTTTTTGTTTATTCTAAATTACTTTAGAAAAGGCAAAATACATACACATTGCATTTAAAAAGCTTATGTCTTACATAACACTAACGCATGTACCCCCCCGTATAATCTTTCAAATTTGTAACAGACTAACAGAGTCATCTGAGAACAGTTTCTAAAACCTCGATGCACTAAAACTGCTACACACTTACACATCCTTACCTTACTAAGGATTGTTTACAGAACACAGAAAAACTGATGCCAAAGCAAAGACCACAAGGATCCAAATAAACAGAAAACAGCAAACTGCTTCGTTTTCATACCATTTTGTCATACAGCCACAGTAAATGTAAAAAAAGTATTATCAAGAACTTTTTATGCCCTTGGTTCTGATACAAAAATGCAGCCTTATACCTGTGCCTTACACTCATCTATAGAAACTAATGCAGAAACACCCAGATACACATGCCAGTGTTTAGGGTAACATAAACATGTTAACACATAAAAAAATAAATGTTAGAAAGAAATGCAGTTTTATATTGATTACCTATCAATCTCAAGTACATTCAAATAAGCCTCCCAAGCTGCAAGGAGAATCTCCAGACAGCATTTTAGGACTACTTTCACGAAGTCACTTGTAAGCTAACTCTAATCAAGCTGGCACAGCTTCCCCACATTTTTGATAAACATGCGCTTTGCCTATGGGCATCATGAGCTGCCGAGTCTATCCAAAACCCTGCTAAGAGGAAAGGCGTACTGCCCTCCTCAAGAGCACTCCCTGGTAAATTAGATATAGGGGGATGGTGAGAAAACACTCATCAAATGGTCATTTACTGCTAGAGCCATTCAGGCTCAAGCAAGAGGCAGCAGAGAGGAGGAGAGAGGAAGGAAAGCTTGCGGGGGGGTAGCAAAAAAGGGGAAAAGATTAAAAGGGGAAAAGATTAAATGAAAAAAGCCACTACCATCTAATAAAAAAATAAGTCCTTATAAAATAAAAAAAAAAGAGAGAAAAGTATTCATTCACCCTCTCCTGGGTGATTAAAGTGTTTGACTCCTTTTCTCACAAACCTCTCCCACGATGACCAAACTGTTACTGCCATCTTCCTCCCAAGCTCCCAAACCTCTCTCAGCTGTGCTCCTGAGCATCTACAGTCTCCAGCCTTCATCTTTCTGCAATGCAGTCATCAACAATTAACACAAACATTTGCACCAAAAAGACAACTTTGCAGCAGAAAAGTAGTTTATTTCTGGGTGAGGGGGCGGAAAAAATATAAAAAAAGGAGATATTAAGATAGATGGGATTTTCAACAAACTTAATTTTGGTGTTGGCAATAAAAATCAATTTTTCATTTATTTGCTTTGATTTCAGCATCTGATAGTGCATACTATCCTTACGGATATACGATGCAACTAAATCAAACAAACAAAAAAACCCAAAACAAACAAACAACCCCAGCCCCCACCCCCCACCCCCAACCCAGACCAGTTACATCTTTCTGTTTCCCCTCTGCTGCTGGCAGAACATCCAAGCTGCCACGGGATTTAGTGCAGCGAGCTGTGGAAATAAGAAATCAGGCTGTGCCTCACCTTAGCACTGAGGCCACACAATATGAAGAAAAATGCTACGGCTGGAAGTGGTTGTCGGTCAATTACTCACCCTTTAAAATCCTATTATCTTCCAATTCTGCCGAGGAAAAAAAGGCACTGCTGAACACAGAAAGGCAGAACAAACACTATCTTTTTAACCAAATGTGTCCAAAAGAGGTTGTCTCTCCATATGCTGCCAGTCACCCAGCGGAAAGGCTTGGTTCTGACTGGGTGGCTCACAGCACCAAGCAAAGTTAATGGTATTTTAAGGAGAGAGGTGTATGTGGCAATATTTGACTTAAGGCTGTTCAGCACATTGTGGCTACAGAATAAGCAGCAGAGAGGAGTTCTAGATAAAGCAGATAAAAGGAATGCAATACCTAGCCAAAAGAAAGACTAATGCCTGCCAGGTAAAATGCAAAACTGTGTGTCAAGAAGAATATTCAGTAATGAGGCAGCAAGACAGAGTCAAAATACATTTCTAGCAGAGTGTAAGATCAGTGCTCTTGCCATTACAGAAGCCTGCTTGAGTGCACCCACATTGGTATACACCTTTCACGCTTCTAAGGACATATATTACAATAGAGCGAGATTTATCAGATGCCATTCTACACCAGAGCAGGATAAAAAGAATAAAGCTTTGCTCTCATATAAAATGAGATGGATATTTTTTTTGTAAGTGTGCCACCGATACCATATTTATCCCACAGCCTGAACTCCAAAGATCTTCAAAACATCCCTCCCTGTCCTCACATTTACATCTTGACAACAAAAGCATTTTAACATAATTAAAATGGGGCCACTGGATGCATTTTTCCCCTGCCCTAAGGAGACAAGACTGCATCACGTATAATCTGAAAGCAAGCAAAGGATGCTATGAGGTCCTGCACAGCTCCCCAGAGCTCGCCAGTCTGCGGGACCACAAGAGAAGGAAAACCACTGCAGAAAGGTGCGTGGTTAGAGCTCCTCTTCTCTGGAAACACTGGCATGAGGAATTATTTCCCAGGGACAGAAGCCCTCTGCTGGTCAAGACTTTTTATAAGATGATTTACAGCGACCAAATGCACACAGGTTTTAATTTATCACTGGTTTTCCTGCATCAAAGTAGAGATGTGAATGAGAAAAGCAAGAACACATTTCACATTCCTTTTTCATGAGGAAAAAAAAAATACCGGCTAACCAGTTTGCAGCAATCTAGTCTCCTTTTTTGTTCTTATTAACTGTGCAACTTGTTTTGTTATTTAAAAAAATGCCATCCACCCCATAATTAAATATGTAATCACTTTTAAAAAGCGTTCCTGACTTAAACAGTCCTGACCTCAAATACACACCCGACACCTCTTTCACTGTTCACACAAGAATGACAAGAACCACTCAAACCATGTTACCAAGATAAGTACTCAACCCTGCAATTTGTTCTCCAGCACAGGTATTTAATATTTAAATGTATTAATTTTTTCAAAATTTTCAGTATTTAATGTTTTTATTAGATTTGAATTGTATTTAGGTTTCCAAAACTATGTTTAAATATGAAATGCTTAAGCCTCATTACCTCGCCTTCCCATGAAACTAGAATATCAGTCTTTAAAGCAAATGAAATCTATTTTTGGCTTTGACTGTAAGCGGGCTTGGTAGCTGTGGTATTGAGATTGATTAATTGTATTTCTGGTACATGTTCGTAAGTGGAATTATTTTCCTGCAAGACATAGGTAAGTAACCATATTTTTAGACCCGTCCCTCAAGCTCAAGAGAAAGAATTAGTTCTTGATTCCTGCAAGAAATCAAAGGCTTGTTCCGGTGAAAAAAAAAGAGCCTCTATAGACAAGTCCATCTTTGGATACACAGATTTTATCATGCACACAAATACACAAACACACACATGATTCCTTTTCTCCACACCAACCTACAGCTGTTATTATTTATTTATTGTTATTACTGAGATGCCAGGGGACTTTAGTCAAGAATCAGACTTTACAGTCTAGTGCTTCACTCATGCACCAACAGTAAAGGTTGATCCAGCATCCATATCGTTTTCACTGCAAACTCAGCATCTAGGATATAGCAAAACTCTGGCAAAAAAAAATATCATCTTCACACACCTTAGTCAAAAGCTCTTAGTCCACAGTTTTGCAGCTCAGTATGTTTATCCTTGGCATCTTTAAATCCATCCAGAATAAAGAAATCAATGAAAATACATAAATAAAAAACATCCAGTCAGGTACAGTCCTACATACGGGAATTCTGCTGTGTGGTGGAAGCAGTGTATTTCTAAATCTATACCAACACCAAACAGTAAAACAATGCGATACACCAAGTCTACCAAAGAAATCCTGTTATTAAGATATTCCTAAATATTATTTTAAAATCCAGCATAACAGGATCCTTAAAAATTAAGCTAACCCCATTAAAAATTAATTACAGATGAATCCTTCTGTCAAAAAAAGGTGACCAGCACAGCAGAACACACACCACTTCTGTGCATGTGTCACCCTAAGTAGCTGGTCCATACCAGAGAAGTCACTGCTTGACTGTCAATGTATATTTTGTCTGTCAGTCTAGAAACCCCATTTATCCACTACCAGTCTGCAAGACTGAGTATCTGTCCATCCAGCTGAAAAATCCAGGCTCACAGGTATCACAATTCGCCCATGTATCCAAGTTTAGGTAGCAGCTGAAGCCTTTTCCATGAAAGAAATATGTGAATGTAAACACAGTGGGGTTCTCCTAGAGGAGACGCAGTAATGTGGCCTGAAGATCTGAATAAGCTACGACGAGACCCCCAGTCTATCACTCCTCTTAACGAATAACTACTGCAGCAACCAACAGCCTCATTCATGTGCGCTGAATTCAGACTGTTGCTACCTTAAATCTGTTATTTTCTTAGTGTTTCCTGAGTGATTTTCCAGAACGTTTTAAAATGATAAAACAGAATTTCTGTTAAATTATGTCACACTGATAACTACTTGCGTCAACAGGAGGACTGCTGCTTCAGGTTTACCACACAGCCTTCTGTTACGTGATCGCCAGGAGTAACTACCACATTACTGTCCTCCAGACCATAACCAGATGAGAAGGAGGCACCTCCCAAGGAGGCTGTACGTATGCATCTCCTCAGAGGACGAGGACAGAAACAACAGCTATGGGTGCCAGCCTAAGTTCCAGGCAGGAATTTGCTCCAGTAGACACAAGCTCTTCCTGACTATTCAGTCCAAGCTTCCTGCTCCTCCTTTCCACTGACCCCCTCAGGTGCTACTGTCCTCCACGTTCCAGAGGAGGAAATGGGAGTAAAAGGCATTGCACCCATGCAGAGTGCAGTTTTATAGAAAAACTTTACATTCTCAGGCAGTCTGTAAAAAGAAATTTAAAATGCCATTGCGGGGGGTGGGCAGGGAAATAATCATATAACAACTCACATCCTGTGGAAACTAACTTGCACCATGTTATATTCTCTCAAGAATACTCTACGTACCCAACAAAGGAGCGTAAAACTGTAACTGCAATTGCAACAACATGTTAAGACTTAAAAGTCTTTTAACATAGCTCATTATTTGATAGTTCTGATGAAGTACTTTCTGGATGTATTACAAATGTTTTGCACTGGCTTATAAAAGCATAGCACCACCTCAAAGATTCAAGTTCTGTGAAAACCCACAGATAAAACTTATGCTTAATTTTGAAGACTTAAAACAAGACTGATGTTTCCACTTACATTGAAACCACTATTACGAGAGCAAAAATGTAGGTTTTGAAGCTTGGACAAGACTGAAGAGCAGTGAGCCAAGCTCTTTGCAGGCCACTTAGGAAGGGTGGACGTTACATTTAATAAACTGCCACAAGTATTAGTCCTAAATGTATTACGAAGCAAGTGTACAGTATCTAACCCAGACTCCAGCAAAAGTTTCCTGGGAAACTGAGCAGCATGCCAAACCTGTAGTGTTCAGACAAACCTAGGACTGGTTCTTCAGCAAAACCTGCTCCTCATGCAGCTGCATTAACTTCAAGAGGACATTTAAAGGAGCGAGGTGTTCTTCCATGTCAGTATGGGCGGCACGATGTGACCCTGCAAAGCGCAGACTACCCAAAGCCCCATGACGTTAAAGAACGCATGATGTATTAACAGTATTAAATTGTTACTGTATTAACATTTAACTGTGTTTAAGCAGTAGATGTCAGAGTGTGCATTAGCCCCGGGCACTAGGGAACCGGGAGGAAGGCATGATTTGTGGCGACCCTGTAGAGCTGCAGTGACAGCATTAAACCGCAGGGACCAGGATCAACCTCGATGAGTTTCACAACGCGCACTTAGGGTAAGGCTGGGGAAAGCCAACACACACATGCACAGATACAGAAGGAAATAAAGGATTTCATTCGATGGAGTGAACCACATTGAATCTTGTCTTCAAACGGACTGAAGACAAAAGGAGGAACAATACACAGATTACACAGATCCAATCAGAAAAAAATCAGTGGAACTGAACAAATTATTCTTCATAATGTAGAACATGCTGCCTGAATAACACATCAAAATATAAATACCTATTAACAAAAAGGGAATTTTAGTGAAAGTCACACCAAGCGTCGTTAAAAAAAAAAGAGTGCAATCAACAGCATAAGACAACATCTCTAATTGCAATTATTAAATCAATTATAATTGAGAGAGCATAGGCACACCATAGCACCTTGCCAGCACTGGAGTGGTGCAGGTCAGACAGGGCACCTTGCGCCAGGCTGCTGCAAAACACAGCCCAGCCTCACCCTGCGCAGCGGCACTGATGCCACCCATGCAAGCGCCTTTCAAACATGGACCTACAGTTCAGGTTACAATTGTTCCTGTTTAAAGGGTCACTTATACTGCCAAGAACTATAAAGAGTCTTTACATTAAATAGGAATCAAAGCCACAAATATTTATAAGGCTAGCAGGACTTAACAGTACCAGAGCAACACAGGTTTTCTATCATTCCAGCAAAGTCATTAAGGAATATGAATTTTTGATTGCTTTAAGGCTCCCTTATATCTGATAGAGCATTACACAGTGTGACAGTATCTTGAAATCAGTAGTGCTGCATTCAGAGTAACTGGAGGGAAAGTCATGTGCATAAAAAATCCACAACAAAACTAACTGCAATTTTAAAATTAACAAGTGAGACCTCTGACGTCTTGCTCATATCTCAAATGCAGCCCTGGGATATTGTGGTTTTACTTGTAGCAAAGCTAACAATAAACAAACATATAAATACAGACAATATTTTATTGTATCTTATTTTGAGTCATAATTTAGCAATGTGCTGCACTGTATTTACCCTCTGGAGTCTGGCTCCCGTGCCTATAAAATTTGGTTTAGCTCAGGGGGCAAAGGTTGATGCTTCCAATGTTAATGTTTCAAAACCTGACATCCATCCATTCAGCAGGAATGGTGAAAAGTTTTTTTTAAAAAGTGAAGTAAGAATGATGTGTAACAACCCAATTATGGGGCTATCGTGCATCAGTTTTCTTTAGACATACCCTATTTTCCCACCTGGATATTTCATGCAGGTAAAAAAAAGGAGGAGTGCTCTGCAGAGGCCCTGATGATGCTTTTACTCAGCATAAAGTTGAAAGATGGTAATGAAATAACTAAATGCATGCAAGCATATCTCCTTGGTAACCTAAGTAAATGTCCATAAGACAGTCAACATAAAGATGTTAAGACACCTCTGAGCTGCAATGCTCAGTCCTCTTGTGGTCTCATTCTAGCAAACTATTTTTCCAGTAGAGGAGACAGGAGAAGAGAGGAAAAAGAAGAAGAAAAAAGTGAAGACAAGCAGGCCAGTGTTAAGAGAGCAATATGTTTAGGTGCCTGATTTGACAGTTTGCAACTCATTTTGTTCTGTATTCTGACAATTCTCCCTTCTTTCCCTTTTTCTTTCCTTCAGTCTTCTTTCAGACCACGTGTACTTTTTTCCCCCCCTTCTTTCTCAATTTCTTTGCCTGACTATACACAAATACCTCTTCTACTTCTCCACTTACGTTTTTCTCCTATTCCCTCCCTTGTGAATCTTTCTAAGTCAGGTTTTTGGTTTTTGTTTGTTCATTTTTTAAAATTGCATACTCATTTCATGACTGCTCTCTTCCCTCCAAAAATAACCCCAGAACATATTTAATAAATGGTTGTATTAAAACCAGTATTCCCCTCACACAAGAAGCAGCTTTGGGGGCACGGGCAGTCCTGCTGGAGACAGGACAGCAGTATTACAGCACAGCTAATTAAGCACCTTTTCCTTCAAATTCCATATGGACTGCATTTTCACCATGCTTCTTAAGTAAGACTCATCATGGCAGTTATCTTCTGGGCTATGAACAATATTGAAGTGTAGCACGTAATATTTATATAAAAGCATGTTACAAATTGATCCTGAGGGCGGGAACAGTAATTTTGCTGTCTACACAAACTATCTTTAAGTGCAGTTAAGAAATCATTTCACAGGCTCAAAGTATATAATAAAATGAAGGTAATAAGCATGACCGAGACACAGAGGGAACAAATTATCTTCTGGCAATATACCCTACAATTGTGACTAGATAAAACTGTTAATCTGCAGCTGAGCAGAAAATGTATAATCTGAAGGGATTTCTTCATTTAAAATAAAACAACCTGCTATCCTTTGATAAAACAGTAAGAACTTAAGAGTATTACACAAATTACAGAAAACACAAGTCCAATAGAAAAAAGAAAAAAAGTCAGTATCTCCAGCATTAAAAAGTTGCTTTAGTTGACCAGAAAATCCAAGCTAATAGAACAGCCAGTATCATGAAGGTAGATTCCTCCTCTGCTCACATATACCTTTCTGTTTATACATGAATTCAAACCTTTTTCCTATTGCTCCCTCCTGTCTTACCAGTACTAACCATCTAAGCTGTTACATCAAATTAATGTGAAACCAAAACCAGACTTCCTATGAAACAGCTACTCAAAACTCCACTTACAAACCATGTGCGCTTTTACATTTGAAATTAAATGATAATCATCTTTCACAGACAAAGCATCTGAGATTTAACTACGCAGAGTAATCTTCTAGCACGATTATTACTAATTGCTGCCTGTGATTCCATTTTCCAAAAATGTTCTGACAAGAAACACAGAAAGTGGTGTAGGTCAGGTGTTAGAAGTGAAAGACAAAAGTACAATTATAATTAAGAAACAATTCAATACATTAAATTAGAAATACCTTTCTGTGCTTGTTTAAGTAGACAAGCAACATAAAACAATTTAGCTTGTGAAGGTGCCTGCACACAAGAAAAAAAATACAGCATATCCCTGTTTCCAGCAGAGAAATTACAGCCACAGTCACTAAAACTGTAAATTCATCCATTTACAACCCCAAAGAGAACCTCCTCCACAGAAACACCCCTCTACAAGCAGAGTGGATTTTTTGGTTTTCCCCCAGACTACATCAACCTGCTACTTGCAGATGTGGACGCGGGACTTCACATGCAAAGTACAAACATCAAACTGGGCTGCTGCAGACTTCAGGCGCTGACTTCAGTGGAAGACAGCCACATCTTGCTGTGGGGAAAACAGGCCGAGCAATTAAATATGCATCAGCATTAAAGCTAAATGTACAGAAACAGCTTACAGACATAATTTTGGCTTACCAGCTCTGCATGCATAGCCTGCATACATACTTCATTTTTAACTATGAAGAAAAAACTTTTGTGCAATATACTTTCTGCAACACTATCTTTACCGCTGTATGCATCACTGAGTCTTGTAGCAATAAAAAAATTATATGATAGCTCTAGCAGAAACTAGACCTTTTTTTTTCCTAGAAACTTGTTCAAAATATAATTAACTTTACAGATAATACCTGCCCCATTAACACTAATGAAAACTATCTTACAAAATTCCTCCCTCTGTGCTTAAGCCTTCAGTTTACAGCTCTGACCTTCCAACTATTTCTTTTTTTCCCATACCTTTTTCTTTCTGAGTTAATTCCTAATAATATAATTCAGAATAACATACATTCATAATAAAATGCCTGTGAGCCACTCCACCTCGGAGCAACATCCACAGCACACAAAAAAGCGTGGACACTCTCAGCTACAGCTGCGTATTTAATGTTTACTTCCAACAGCAAAATGAGGCTATCAACATCCAACATTTCATATGATGTAACATACAATGAATCTCTGGCACATCCATAGGTGCAAAAAGGAAATTCTTTTTTTTCCTGCACTATGGCAGCTTAAAATCGTCTGACAAATCCTTTGAAGGTGTCAGCAACTTCTTATAGAGAGATAAAGACAATGGATGGCCCTACTAACATCTGCTCAAAACCTGCAGTTCCTCTTTTCTTCTTCCAGCACTTACCCAAGCTAGCATGCACTTGTGTAAGTCTTTAAAGCACTGAACATTTAAGCATGTCACAGTTCTATGATGTCTCATTTATATAATTAGTACTAACATATGGCCCACAATCAGTGTGGGAAATCTAATATTCTTTGGGAAGCTGTCAAACCTAAAGGGATATATTTTTCAATAAGTTAAAAGAATTAAATATGCAAATCCTGTTTGCAATAGGGATAGCAAGGAAATAGAAATTTAGCCCAAAAGGCATGCTTACTCAGTGTATGAAATACAGGGTTATTCTGCTCTGTCCCTGTCCGCGCCAGTACAAATCAGAACAAGCAGTGACCCGCAGAGAAGCTCTGCAGCCACCACTTTGGCTGGATTTTAGCAGTGCTGTGGAAAACCATACAGTACATAAAACTAAACCCCACTGTGAAAACGCCAGCTATAGTTAACACACTGGTCTGAATACGTATTCACCGCAGATTGTATTAATCCATATTCTTTTCAGAACTTCAGCTGTCCCCTGGACAGGGACATCTCTGTAACATCTCCAGCAAGTAACACATCATGTGCTAGCAGGGACCATTTCTATGCAAGCTCACCCCAGTTCTTTGTTTAAAGATAAATGCCCAACATCTCCAAAAAAACTCTGGGCTAAATTTTCATTCTTCTGCACTGGTTTCCAACTAGGAAAGCTGTATCACATTAGTGTGGCACCACTGTGACCACTGGCAGTTGGCATCTCCCCCTCACACCATGGGGAATGACCAACTCTAGAAGACAGCAGAATTAAACGAGGAGAAAATCAGCGCCAGCATCCACGTATTAGCAATAGGTTATCTCACTCCCCTGAGATAAGCCTTCAGGATCAACAGTTGAGCCTGTTACTTATTAATGAATTGTTAATTATATCAGTTGTACAGATCTAGATGAAACACTATCAAAAATGCAAAGAAGATCTCCCAATGACAACAGTGAACTGAACACCAGGAGAGTTTCCACAGCATCCAAGCGTTCACGATTTCCCTGAGGAAGTCTCACTGGCTTTTCTACAGATCAAAGGAACTAGAATAGACTGGCATGTGTGTAGCGGCAAAAATTCTTTGTAAAGTCGATAGCCTACATGTACAGCTAACAACTTTACTCTTCAGTACAGCATTATGCAGTGAGGAAAAATAAAAATTTGAAACCATTGATACCATATTAACGAAATAATATGCTCCAAAATTATTTGATCATCATTAGGTTTCAGAATAACCACTGAAATATGGAATGAGCTATACCAACAACTGTTTTGAGAAATATAAAGTCAAATCTGTTCAGTAAAACCCTTTCTTAAAGGCAACTTCAGCAATATAAAAGCTCACTAATTTGTCTGAATAAAATGCTGCACCCTGTGGTTAAGAATCTGTCAAGCAAGCCAAATAAACCAAACAAGCAGAGCTGGCATTTGACATGTCTCTTCAGAGAGTGAGCTGTGACAAGTTACTAATGATCTCAGTCGGAAAGCAACTAAGTGTCCTGTAAAAGGTATAAAGACATGAAGAAATCTGGAGGTAAGGACCAAATGCTGAGCTGGGATAAACAGGTAAAACCATTTTCAGTGAATGACACTGCTCAGATCAGCTCTAAACCTGTCCCTTCAAATGTTCTGCACCTTTTATTGTTAGGTGGATTCATACTTAACAACACTGTAGCCTAAAACGTGCTCTAAATGTGTGAACAGCAGTATGTTGACATAAAATTTATTTTGAATCTTAGAGTGAGCCCCAAACGTGTAACATTTGCCTACAGTGAGAGCTTCACAAAGCTGGAAAACTGGCAGCTGTGAAAAGGAATTAGAAGTGTTAACAGGTATGGAAGAAAAACTTAACCATTGCATTCCACGTATGCCAGAAAAAGCAGGCAGGAAGACTTGTCTCTCTGCAGCTACCATCAGTGAGTTTTATAACAGGCATTTCCAGTGATGAGAAAAAAAAAAAAACCAAACAGAAACAAGCCAGCTAGCAAGGAGGGGAAAAAAAAAAAAAAAAAAAAAAAAAAAGACCCATGCCATGCAAAGAGTTTTCTTCCTTACAGCAACAAAGTGTATGGGGCCTTTCTTACTCTTAACTATATTCAAATTACTCATTTTATTCAAATCCTCCTTGCAGCTTGCTAGCTGTTGAAAGCTCTGTCTGATCCATCTCTCACAAGTTCCAGAGGTGGAAGGAGAAATGTGTTAAGATGATGTCTTAACTTGTCTGGATAACTCACATTTTTCTCAAATGACTACCACTGTTTTATCCAAGCGCTACGCAACAACAAAAGAAGTAAGTTGGTTTGCCATGACAAGAAATGAAACAGACCCAGGGTGTTCATATTCACACTTAATTACTGAATAAATGAGAGCAATTGCATGGTAAGGTGATACAACCTGACACGGTACTTTCAACCTTGCATTTTCCTGGTGTGTGCCTGTCAGAAAGGTTTGTTCTTCCTTCCTTCTCAGTCCCTTCCCTGCCCTAGTTTCAGTTCTTGACTTTCATCTCTTTGTTCACATGGCATTAATTAGCATTATTAAAAGGAACAGTACAAAAGGAGCCAAACATACAAGGCATCATAGTTTTGAAACCTATTTCAATTCTATCAGGCATTCTTCCTAGTACCCGTGCAGCAAAGATGGTCTCTGCTTGAAGATGAGAGTTAACGGACAATTGGCAAGGCATGGTGAACCCAGGTCACAGAATTAAATATTATTTAAGAGCACAGTATGCAGTCACACAAATGACATTTTTGCAGGGAAACGGCAGTATTAGCCTCAGAGGAAATGAATGATGTGCATCCTTCCCACGGTTAAACTGTTCTTTAATAGAGACAAAGCATGAAAAAGGATGCAAAGACTTTTAAACACAAAGAGATTACAACCTAAAACCTAAAGCCAAATTTTTACCTGTATTAATAAGGTTACTCTAAATCACTGCAGTAAAAGAAAGGGATCCTTAAGACCTTTCACTGTCAAGATATCAAGAGCAGAACAAAACACCTTTAATATAAATGAGATAATCAGACCTAACAAGATACAAAACTAGGGAAAATATTATATATATTATGCATATTATATTATACAGTATGTTACAGATATTTAAGAGCAAGGCATTCAGGATGTGATTGCCTCAGGATGAGGCAATTACTCTCTTGGTTCCTTCTCCTAAAACATGAAGGGGAAGCAGTAATTTTTTCAGATTTCACTCTGAAATCTGAAGAAGACCAGAACTACCAGTAGCCATGGATGTTGATGCCTTAAGTTATTTAAGACAAACACATAAAATTAAATTCTTATGTTTTCAAACAGCACTAAAAGCTAAAAGGAGCTTGTTCAGTTGAGTTTGATTGCTTCTTCCAATCTTAACAGCCTCTCAATTCCTTGTATTATTTCCCAGTTAAAAAGCATTTGTGTATTTGACATGCAAATCTTCAGGCGTTTTGGCATGGCCTAGCCTACATGACAAATATTATTTAATTAGCTGTGTTACTGTTTATTTCAGAATGCACGAGGTCACTCCTCTGATCATATAAATCATTACACAAATTCTTTCCATTTAGAGAAGCACAGACCATCTCAAAAAATCTTAAATTTTAACTAAAAAAATAACAAAAAAGGGATTTTTCAATAACAAACTAATACTGAAATTCTCAGGAAATTTGGGGCATTCTTTGTTACTGAAAATAATTTTTAATCCTCATTTACAAAAGTGTACTTCACTCCTACTGTGTTACAAAGCCCTACAAACCTGATTTTACACTGAGGACTTCAGGTATCTGGACAAGGAACTAAAGCCAACAGAGAACATGCATGAAAACAGCCAAATAGTTCGACAGGCCAAAAATCAAATTACTTTTTGTAACATTTTCCATTTTCAGTAATGTAAGTTATTAATAACAACAAAGAAAGAAAATTTGAAGTGCATTTTATGCAACACAAAGTTTCCAAGGAGTGGAAGCACATCTGCAAAGTAATGGCAGTAAAATAATGTGACACAAAAATATCCATGGGCTCCTCAAATGTCACCCATAGCCTGAACACCTTAAACCACCATCTATTTTCTCATTACCTGCCCTGACAGTCCATGCAAAAAGCAGGGAGAGCACAAGCAGCACTTCAAACAGTGGCAATGTGATCAAGGAGATGCAGCAAGGCAGCAGTGGACATGCAGGCATGACCTTTCAGACCATTCTTATATCGTGGTTTGTTTCTAAAGCAACTTGGTCCCTTCCCAGAGCTCACAACCACCACCTGAGCCATGGACTGAACTACGCTCTTCTCACATGGAATGATGCTTTACCATCACAAGTGACACCGCCCATCCTAAAGGAATCGAGGCAGCACTGAATAGATGGATTTGCAGAGCAAACAAGAACTGCTTGGAGAGCACCAACTGCTTTAGTCCCTTCCTGTTTTATCTTAGAACGGTTTGGGTTGGAAGCGACCTTAAAGATCACCTAGTTCTGACCCCCCTGCCATGGGCAGGGACACCTTCCACTAGCGATCAGGTTGCTCAAAGCCCCATCTAGACTGGCCTTGAACACTTCCAGGGATGGGGCATCCACAACCTCTCTGGGCAACCTGTTCCACTGTCTCACCACCCTTGCAGTAGAGAATTTCTTCCTAACATCTAATCTAAACCTACCCTCTTGCAGTTTAAAGTTGTTGCTCCTTGTTCTATCACTACATGCCCTTGCAAGAAGTCCCTCTGCAGCTTTCTTGTAGGCCCCCTTTCGGTACTGGAAGGCTGCTAGAAGGTGTTCCCGGAGCCTTCCCTTTTCCAGCCTGAACAACCGCAACTCTCTCAACCTGTCTTCATAGCAGAGGTGCTCCAGCCCTCTGGTCATCTTCATGGCCCTTCTCTGGACTCATTCCAAGAGCTCCAACAGGCCTCACCTGCCTAATCTGTGAGTTTCTAAAGCCTTCCCAAGCAAGAATCCATCCTCAGAAGGTCTTGTTACATCTCAGCCTGCTAAAAAACTACACTGCATTTTGTCTTAGCTCTCTTTGTTGGAAGCCATGGGCCAAAGAGCATCGCCCTGTGACTGCACAGTGCAAGGCTGGACTACAACCTTCACCCAGCACCAAGCTGCTCACCTGGAACAACTAACGTTTCATGGTCACATAAGCACTTTTCTCCTCTTCTTCCCTCATCCTTTGTGCTCTAGTCAAAGAAGCTGTACTAAGGAGACTGACTTTTTAGGCTTGTAGTACTCTATCATGAAAAATCACTTTACTATGGCCGCAACCAGTAGAGCACTTAAACGTAGGTTTAGCTAAGTCCTTGATTAGTTCTGTTAAAACCAGTGAGGAATGCATGAGCTTAAAATTAATTTCATGTGTAAATGCTCCGGAAAAGACTCTATATTCCTCTTGTAACATCACCCCTACAATTTCATTCCTTTCCGGTTCATCAGGCAAGTCCCTGTTTCTGGCATAATATACACAACTCTTCTGCCAAACAATGTTAAGTAGTTACAGCGTCTTTCATGGAAATTTCCTCAAAAAAGAGGGAAAAAACACTCTCACAAACTGCCTATCCCTCCAGTATTTTTATCTTCGAGAAAAATTTAAGTTTTTGAAGGGGAAATCCTCAGCAATATGCCTGAGTTTCTTTAAAATAAAATTATATGCCAATAAAGAAAGTTATTCAAAATTAATTTCTATCTATTCACAAAGAGCAGCATTTTCAGAAAGCATTAAATACCTGAGACTTTCTTCAACAATTTTGCAGGGAAAAAAAGTGCTTATTGCAATTCAAAGATAAAACAGAATCCCACAGATCTGCTACAGCACTTTCAGTAAATGCACAGTAAGCAAAAGGAATTTTAATCTTTACATACAGTCTGTAAGATGAGGTAGAAATTATTGCACTTACCAGGAAGATCTGTCAAATATCCCCCCACTATATTTACGCTCCCTGTGAAGCCCAGCCCTTGCTACTCTTCCTGCGTGGCAGCTGGAGGGGCAGGTCAGAGCAACATACGCTGGAAAAACACCCAGCTAAAGCATCCAAGGCTCGAGTCTGTAAAGAACCAGCCCAGCACATCACCTTTCACGGTGTTACTGGCCCATCTAATCAAACAGAGCCAAATTTCATGAGTCTCACTGAATGCAACAGTACAAAACAATAACCCTTGGCAATACAATGACCGAAGAAGTAAGATTACTTATCATTGTGCTTTGCAAAGGGAACTTCTTTGGAAGCAGCAGGAGGCTTTCTATATAAAAAAAAATAAATATCTTCCTTGATTGGCTCGTTAATATTAACAAAAGGCTCTATTCTATCCTCAGTGTGAGCACATAGTTTCCCTTCATGCTAAAAGAAGTTACGCACGCACATGGGGAGAATCTTCACCGTAAGCTCTTGTGATAGCATCTTTCAGTTTTCACAGCTCTCTACCTATGGTCACATTCTGAAGGGAAAATCACCCGATGTGTTCAAAAGTTAAAAGGCAGCAGTGTATCTAAAGGATGGAAGTCCACAAAGCACGCTGCTAATGCGGATCAGCCCCAGGGTCTGGGCCCAGCCAAATCCCTTCCGCAGTAAGTCACATTCTGTATTTATTCATGAGCACACGGGCAGGAAACAGAAGTTTACAACTGAAGTCAGACTTGGATTCCATACATGAGTAGAAAACCCAGCCCTCGCACTGAGTAAGCAGAAGAATTAGGTATCAGCTATTTTCTACTTGCTTTCAGGATAGAAAGTGGTACACATGGTTAAGCTGGGCTGGCTGCGCAGCAATTATTTTCACCTCCTATAAATATGAGATCCTTCAACACACAAAAAGCTACAACCCTGCTATGCTGATGAAAGGCTACAAAGGAATATTGGGGAACGTTATGTTCAGGGAGGACATATACCTCCACTTCCATCCCGTACAAATTTCCAAATCAGTTTTAGTGCAATCATTTGTTTGTGACTCCACTGCTTTTTCCCTCACAAGAAAAAAAAAAATAAAATCACATTCTCCTGTACAAGGAGTGCATTTTCCAAATAAAGGGAATTGTGGCTGAATGTTGATAACCCAGAAGAAACCCTAACAAAAGCAAATGTCATAAACTATAACTATACACTACACAATATATGCAGTTTCACTGCAAATGCAGCCCTGGCCATGAGAACAGGAATGTCTTTGGAGTCCCATTACGTATAGGAAGAATAAGATATTTATGAATGGGCAGTAGCTGCTTGTGCTCATTGCCCTGGGAGAAGCATATATATTCATAACAGCTAGTGGACTTGAATAAGTTCCACACGTTTACTTTGTTTCAGAAGCATACACAAGCTACACCACAGTCCAAGATTTAAGGCTCATCCAAATCGGTGTCAGTTTTCACGGGAAGGAAAAAAATAATCCACAGTCAGCTAATACGTGAATCATTCAAATACACCCTCCATCCTGGAACAT
This sequence comes from Ibycter americanus, assembly GCA_035590275.1. Lineage (NCBI taxonomy): Eukaryota > Metazoa > Chordata > Aves > Falconiformes > Falconidae > Ibycter > Ibycter americanus. The sequence continues at coordinate 104,275,237 of JAVJGI010000050.1, forward strand.
ACTTTTGAAGCCACGTAGTGAATCCTTGATTGTACATACTATTTGGTATGACTCAAAATCTGCTTTTCTCGAGGGTGTTTCCATGAATACACTCTCAATTATATAAGTAACGTATCACTAGATGTTTATCAGAGACTTCCCTTATTCACAAATAATTCCTCTTCTGTGAATAAGCATTAAAAAAAAATATTTT
>JAVJGI010000050.1:104275439-104301466 GCA_035590275.1 Ibycter americanus
CCCCCCCCCCCCCCCCCCCCCCCGGCAGGCGGGCAGGTATTTCTTCCCTTTTGAATGACTAGAAGCTTGAGAGTTCAGTATTCACAGAAAAATTACATACTTTCTGCTGCACTGGAGATGCATAAACATGTAAGAATCCTGAAAAAAACCCCAACAAAATAGACAGACTAAGGAGCTCTGTGGTCTGCCTAATGTAACCTCTGGCCTTAACAGTGACTACTACCACAGAGAAGAAAGGTGTACTGTAAAGCACAAGTACAGAATAACCTGCCCGTAGTAAACTTGCTTTTCTCCTGTAACTATACTTTAAAATACTGTGGTGGAAGGTGGTGTTTATCCTAACTTCTGTTAATGCACATGTTCATGTCAGGTTTTCTTTTTGAATTTATGCATTTAGGCTGAGACATCTAGTTTGCACAAGTTACCAAAGTAAATTATGTATTGTATAAAAAAATCCCAACCTTGTTTCAATCAGTTATTTCCATTTATTGCCTTTCAGCATAGTTCTTTGTTCTTGCTGTAAGTTAAAGCACATGATTTATTTATACACACACACCCCACTGACTGCTCATCCTCTAACCTAAGCTGGTTCTACTTCTTTTCAGTACCTCATTACAAGGAATTTCTTCCAGTGCCACAAATCACTTCTGCCCATCATACAGTCTTCTCTATTTTTACTGTATTTTCTTAAGAGTAATGCAGAACAAAATGAAGAATCCCTATTATAAAGCATCATGATGTAAACCAGCAGTAACTACTAACTAGTAATTACTGCTATTCTGTTTCATAAAATTATTTTCGTTAATTTAAACCTTTTTTTAAAGACTCAGACAAAAACTTCAGTTGCTAGCTTTTTTTCCTGCAGCAAATGTAGTTAATTAAATATTCAGCAACATACAATTAGGTCAAAGTATGTACTTGAAGATTTTACTTGGATTTTTCAGCTGCAAAACTTCATCTGCCATCACAGTGCCTATTCCCTAAGCTTTGCTAGATATCCCCTAAAGTTCCTCAGCCTTCCTCCAATTCATTTTGTATCACCCACAAATTCTACCATCTCTTTACTCATCTTTTGAGATTGCTATACAACAGCTACATTAATAACATTCACGCTACTATTCATACTCGTACATCTCCCTGTTAATCTTCTATGATGTCCAAGCTGTCAAGTGGCCCTGAGCATGACACATGCTAGAAGACAATATAACCCTGAGTTACACCACTCTGCAACTCCTGCAGAATGAACAGGTCCCATAAGTCTGCCTCATGCTTCTCCATTCAATATTCTTAAACATCTCATAGGATAGCAATTTGGGATGTAAACTTTTTGAAAGTCTAGAAGAAGAAATTATACCCGTGAATGTCTTCTAACACAAAATAATAGTATGGTTTAGTTTTAATTCTACCTGTTCATCATCTTTAGCTGTACCTGTACCTTCTTCATTGGACCTAGTTGTAGAAACACTCATAACAAGACACATCTATTACAGTCTATCATCTTGTGTACCTTCCTTTGCCTCTTCTTCCTAGAACAATTCTACTCTGAATGGAGAAAAGGGCCACAGACATCCTGTGATCCAACAAACCCTACTAATAGGCAGCAATCCAACCAAGAAAAGGAGAGGTTATGTTTTGATGGGAATTGTCAAATTCTCACAATATTTCACTAAGCCTGTCTGGCTGCTGCTATCACCAACAACTGATGTACATTCCTTCTTCTCAGCCCTTAGCTGGGCAATGCAAAAGTGGGGTAACAATCCAGCTCAAAATATTACATGCTAGTGAAATTCATTCCTATTGTTGAAAAAGCATTTGTCCCAAAAGGCACTCTTTAACCTCAAAAGCCTGCAAACAGTAATGCTTCTAAGAGCTCACATGCATCCCACACAAAACCTGTATCCATTTAAATGTCAGCTCACAAAAGTACCTAAGATGTGTAAAGAAAGCACTTCCATTTCTGGGATTTTTAGAAAGTTCTTTGGTACACTAGGTTGCAGTCAGCCTACAGTAAAAAATTGCTCCAATGGGTCAGACACAATTTTTACAGCAGCAAGTGCTACCTTTAGACTCCATTGTCACAGCTTTTTTTTGTCTCTTTTGGGGCAGGGATTTTTTCCATGTTTTTAAAAACAGTTTGTCCTTGTTTATTTCAGCTATTGTGTCTCTATCTAAAATCATCAGTATCAATGATTCAGAAATACTCCTATAAGGATCTTTTTTTCTAAAAGCACAGTATCAGATGGTTATTTCTATCTTAAGAAACAGCTTTCTAAAGCACAAACAGCATTGATCTCCATAGCTATAAACACAGCACCTGAATACATCCAAGGAGGCAATACATTTCACCTTCCTCATACTTATTATCAGCAAAAGCTTTAAAGTATCAGAAGAAGAGCAGGTAATAAACCACAAACATTACTGAAACTGGGAAGCAAAGCAGTCCAGTAACTTAAGATGTAGACCATGCAGTCATAACATGCTTAAGAGAAGCAATTCTGAACGGAATATTTTAGAAAAAGAATGGTACATTATTTCTTTTCCAGAGTGCATCGATATAGTAAATGCTGAATGTAAAAGTGAGATGGACTGCAGGCATGTAGCTTCCTTTCTTTGTTGGACTACAACCTCACAATCGTAGATTTTTCCTTCAGACTTCATTTAATGAATTGCCAACTCGGCCAATTTCATAGTCTGCAGTTTTTGTTGTACTGCTACAACTTAATCGTCATAGCCTTCACTTAAAAATTAAGCAAGTTTCTCAGCCCTGAGACTGCACAGTAAAAAACTTGAACATGCATGATCCCTATGAGCTCAAAAATCAGAAAACAAGTAATAAAACAAATATAACCTTTTAATTTAATCTCAACTTAAAAAATTCTGAAGACCAAAAGAACTGTATTTTTAATTGGCTGGGGAGTAAAAAGATGATTAAGAGATGATTAAGAATAAGGAACTCTTTGTGCATTTGGCTCTTGAACATCACTGTTAACATTTCTGCAGAAAAATACTGGTTCCTTTTCCCTGCTATCCACTAAACACAAAACATGAATTATCTAAGCACACATGAATCTTCTGAAAGATGGACCTTAACCAAAAGCCTCCCTAAGTCCCTAAGTCTGCTTAATAACACCAGATAACAAATCGCTCACCCAGATGCGGATCAGGCTTTTCGGCTGCCCTCCCAGCAAGCTGTCTTCTCATGGGTCTGAAGTTGTTCAGGACAGAGATACTGATGCTTTACAGAGTTTTGTGAGGACCTACTGTAATACAGTTCTGATCAGAGACAAGCAAACAGTTCACTTCATCATTAACACAGGTTAAAAAATTATCTTCAAGTCCTCTGAAGAGTGTACAATGTGGTATTGAACAGACCATTTCATTCTTCATTACTCAAAGGCATTTCAGCATGAACCCATTCCTATTCATGGAAAGCCTCAACTAAATGTGCATTCAATGCCGCTGACATCAGCCGAGGCTTTGGTCTAATCATCGAGCACGTACATAAGTACCCTCACTGAATATAGGCCTTCTGAATGGGGCTTCAGTCACTTCATGCACAGGAGATGCAGAGCCCCTGCTGAAAACAGAAGAGGATGTATGCTACATGAATGGTGAGATAATGAACATGTTGAAACATTACAGAAATACCACAAGCAGAGCCTACATCCCAAAGCAGGCAATGGTCAATGGACTAGCATGGGTTCTCCGGCGTGCAGTGAGTAAGCCAGGCTTCTTGGGACACCTCCAAGTAAAACCACGTTCTGTATGACCAAGCTCTTTGCATGGCAGAAGTCTAACTCCTGTGCAAGCAACATCAACCACAGAAAAAGGAACTGGCAATAAAGTGCATGGATTAAATTGATCCAATTTTCAACCACCCTGGCCACAATTTCGCAGATAACAAAAATGGCAATCTGTTAGTGTGTTTTTTCTTTCTCACATTTAAAACAAAACACACACCACTACCCCAGCTACCAGTTTTCAGCTAAACCCTAACATTACGGATGAACTCCCTACCACAGTGAAACATCCTGACAGCATACTGCAAGTCCCTTTAACAAAACAAACAAAACACCAGGGCATAGTGTTTCCGAGTAAGTTTTCCATTAAAAAAAGGAAAAAGCTGATTCCACCTGCATGGAGTCAGCTACACTACACTGATGCAAACTAAAGAAACTGCTAAAAACTACAGCGTTTTTAGGACTACAAAGTCCTACAGAGCAGAGGTTGAGAGAGAAGGGCAAAGTGAAAAAGCAACCAATAACGTGTTTACAACAAATACAATTTGGATCCGGGAACAAAAGCTTCATCAAAAGTGAAATATATGATTTAAAAAGAAGAGTGTAAATTACATTTGCAAAGGTGATTTCTCTTCCAAAGTAATAAAAAACTTTGAATAGGCCTAAACTTGAGAGGGCGGTGTCCATCTTATGTTTTATAAAATTAACCTTATTTTTACTTATTTCTCATCTCTGGTCCTGAGCAGCAGTTCACAACCCAAACAGGTCCACTGTTCAGGCAATTTTCACACTTTAGGACACTGACTTTGGCCTGATCATGCTTTCTGACATGATAAATTATCATTTTGACACATCAGACAGGACTGTTGCTTCTCTCTGAGCTCAACCTTTATTTCATGGTCATTTCTATCAAGTCAGTGCTGGTGGTGATGTATCAAATGCTTCAAATTTCAATGAAATTGTCATTACAAAGGTTTTCAAGCTTCTGCAAATTTTCTCTGGTTTATTTGGCTTGTGGTTTAGTCTCATTGTCTTTCTATAAGTTTTGCCAACTCTCCTGGGTAGCTCCCTGTAAGGTTCAGCCTCCTTAGCAGCTCTGTGCCTAGAGCAAGATTGGGGTACGAGAGTCTGTCCCACATTCTCTGCTCTCCTGATTTCCCAGTGGTGAACACAGCAAGCTTTATGCTCGTAGTCTGATCCTGGGTACCATCCAGGTTGCTTTGTATTTGTGAGCATCAGCCAGTGGGTGGCTTTGTATTTTGTAGCAAGCTGAAAAGGTCAATAGCCAGTCTGCAGCTATGGGTTGATAATAAAGCTATATACATACACACATATTTGTATTTAAACCATCTATAAATAGTTTCTATATTCGTTATGGTTATATATAATACATATTAGTTTATAGTTACATAAACAATTTATATTAATATTAAAAATACATCCAAAAATACACAGACACACACACTTATATAAAATGTACAATATAATAGTTAACAGTGTTCTCTTATTAAATCTAATCACATCAATAGCCAAAAGAAGCCAACAGACACAAGTGTCACATACTAGGTATTTGATCCTTTAAAAATTACATCTTTTAAGTGATGGTACTTCCAGTAATTTTCTACCTAGCTTTATACATTTTTCTTCTTCTCAAAGAGCCCTTCCTCTCTGCCTTTAACATAGTATCAGTTTATTAAATTTCAGTACCTGATAACAGAGCATTGACTTTGTAAGAGTAGCTTTCTGATAGCTCATCTCTTACACATATGAACTGTTCTGCAAAGAAATAAAGACAGAACACGTTGAAACAGTTTTCTGAAACTACTTAAAAACCAAGAACTAAGAAAAATATGGTTGCAAAATTTTTAACAAAACAATACAGAACCTGATGCAATGCGTTAATGGTCCATAGTGTTATTGAACAAGACTACAAGAGAGACACTTTACTTGCACTTGCTTGTCAGACAATTACTCTCTGCTGCTGTAATACTTCATGTGCATACTTCCAAGGAAGACTCATGAACGCACAGGTTCATTAAGGGAATGAGAGAATCGATTGTAAAATGGAAAAGGCCGAGTGAGGTCATATTTCAAAAGAGATGAATATGGTACACTCCATTATGTTGTAATCAGCCTCTCTCTTTCATCCTGAGAACTGTAATAGTCTACCCTAATTTTCAAGGGGGAAAAAAAATATCTCACTGCCTGCATCGTACCTTTATCCCAAATACAGTGAGGAATTCAAATGTGCTGCAGGCAGTTTCCATTTACCATGGTCTTTGGAGCAGACGGTATTGATGTTGCTGACCATTTTTCTCCTTAATAAGAAAAACATTCAAATGCTACTAATATTGCTGCCTTGGCAAACCACATTTAATAGATGGGACTTGCCCTGCACATGACACATAGAACATCAATCAAGGCTGAATTTTATTTCAATTTATTATGGTTGCTGTCTAAATGAAAAAATGCTTATATCGTTAAAATGTCTTACAATATAAATGTGCAAATGATGTAATCACCCATTTTGCGAGAAAATTCTGATTTTTATTAAAAATATCTAGAGTTGAACTTCTAAATATTTAATAAATGTAAAACCAAAAAACACAAGCACATTAAGAAATGGCGCTAATTAGGATCTGCTGTAATATCATGGTTTTGTGCTTGATAGCTTTTATCTTTACAAGATGCGTTTATAAGGTATTCTTCTAAAATTATAAGAGCTGTCTTTTTGTTAAAATCATCCAGAATAAATTATTTTAATCTTGACTTCATTCAGGACTCTTACACGTGTGGGTTTTTCCAAGCTAACATTTACCACAGTTCTTTGCCTGCTACGGCCAGCTGTCTCCAGACTCTGAACCTGGTGGCCTGCAAAAGCCCTGTAAGCTGTCACAGCTAAGCAACTCTGGATGCCACCTGATTACCAAGGGGTAGAAAGACGCACCTTATAACAAAATAGACAATACTCAATTTCATAACTGATTACAGTGCACAAACCAGTTGTAGAGACAGAATTTAAAGCTTGGCACAGTCTCACTGGTGCATGCAGCAACTGACTTCCCCAGGAGCTCACTGTGACGATGGCTGCCACCTCCAGAATTGCACAAAACAATGTATGCAAGGTAACAGCCATGCTGCAGTGAGCACTACATATTGCCAGGTCAACCCAAAGGTATTTAAACCTCACTAAACTGTCATATGCTCTATATTATTAGCATAAAATTATTACATAAATACAATACCCTTATAAACAGCTGGCTCTTTCTGCTGCATTCATTTGACAATGTTCAAAAGTCTAGACCCTAAATGTACTGTAATGCATCAAAGAACAACAAATGCTTACAAAACTTCATAAGCACATAACAAACCGGGGAGGGGAAGACAAAACAGTTTCTACGTAAGAACACAGAGTTTAGCGTGGATCTGTAGGCAACTTCCTTGTGTCTTCCTTACTTAGGCAGAAGTATGTGAAACAGAGTTTGGATGCAAATAGCAAAAGGCTGAACTGCAAAAATGGTCTCTCACCATGTATGGGAAACAATAAGATGTGATGAACAGATAGGTAGTATAGACATACACTGCATCACCTTAGGGCTGCAGTTCATCAGGCAACCACTGCTCATGCACATATCCCAGTGTCTTTGATGAGAGGAAAGGCGGCATGAAAGGTTTTTGCCTCGCACTGCATTTTATCATAACCAAAAAGTGAGAAGCAATTTGAACTTGGCCTTTTAAAAAATGCAATGGATAAATAACTGGAAACAAAGGAAGTGCAAGAAAGCTACATAACAGATAAATGGGACTTCTATAACAGTGCATACTGTAAAGTTTGCCAGAATGTGTTGAAAGAAGAGCCAGTTAAATCACATCCTGCTGCAGCTGTCCAACTTTATAGCTAAAATGTTCATATTAATTCCATTAAACAATTAGAGAACGAAATCCAAAATGTTATTACAAGTATGTTGGCCTGACACTGTCTTTTCTCCAGATTTAATAACAGATACAGCACCCTCAACTTCAAAGGGTGATGAATTCGTACAAATTGTGGGTATTCACACCCTCAGGGTCACAGAGCAGTTGTCCTATGGAACCCCTACAAAATCTAAACTTTACCATATATTTCTGACAGACATTTTAGAAAAGGAAGGAAGGATACTGTAGCAGCTAGGGAGCTAGCCTGACATTTAGGGGATCTCAATTTAATTTCCTCGTCTGCCAGACTTCCCTTCATAATCCCAGGCAAAGTAAATAATTTTCCTTACCCTAGTTTCTCATCTTTAGAATGGAGAAGACCATTTAAGTACCTGAATCAAGCAAGTTTTAAACAAAGGGGAAAAAATTTCCTTCTCTTCTGTATTTTTATTTTTTCCTCAGACAGAAAGTCACCTGAAAGCTCAACCTTACAACGGTTTTAACTGTATACCGTTGCATATCTTGAAATCAAGAAAACACACTATTTCTAGGTAACACGCCTTGTATGTTGCAGGTCTTAATGCCATTGGAGAGCCTTCCATTTCAAAACTACTGCTCTGTGGTAAGAAAAGATATAGAAGAATGAGCTCTGGGTAAGTTAATAAACAAAATGCATTCATGGCCCATTACTTCAAATAACTTTATAAATAGTCCACTCAAAATAATGGCCTCAATTAACATTTAATTCTCACACAATGCATTTGTAATATACTGCAGGGATTAAGAGTTACGCATGAATATCACTATTCTAGAACTGCCACAACTTGGAAGATAAGAGAGTACATGTTTTCCATTTGATTAAAGACAGTTCCTAGTTTTCTCTCTCTCTACTAGGCCTCCTTGTCCTCGAAGAATTACAAGAAACGATACTCTACTACGTGCGGGAGCTCCCAGTCCACTAACTGATGTTGACCCTCAGTCTTGCTTTGAAGATTCATAAGTGCACTAGTGCAGCACTGCTAGAGGAGAAAGCTAAAAGGTCCCAACGCCCTGGTAGCCCTGCAGTTTTGTTCAGGAAACAAGTGATGAGAACTCACTGTGCAAGTGTATCCTTCAAGCCTTTTTACAACAAGGTGGAATGAAGCAAGTTTTCTGAGGCACCCCTGCCCCCATCAGCTAAAAAAAATGCTAGCACCGCCACTGCAGGGAACAAGCACTTGAGGACAAGACCAAAGCAACGGTGGAAGAGTCTTTCTGACATTACATGGACATTCTGACAGTGGCATGCGCTACAAGAACAGCTGCAATGCTTGTAACTTGATAGATCTAATGTCATGTGAAAGACCTCCCCTCACTCAACCATCTTAGTGTTTTCCAAGCTAATGCATTCTCTTTTAGCACAGAAAATTAATAAGTTAACTGGGAAAGAGACTATCTTTGTAATATCTGGTTGCTTTTATCCTGCAACACAATGACTGAGCATTGATGAGATGGTAACTCAGTCAATTAATCAAACACCAACAAAACACATTCTAACAATGACTGCCACATTCATGATGTCATTTTAGGAACTGACTCCAGTACACACAGATATTTTTTGTCCCATGGGTTTGACCTGAATCCTAATGAAATTAACCGCTAGAAGAAACCAAGCCAGTACAAGCTACTAGCTTTCAGGGCATGCTGCAAAACCTGCTGAAAAAGCCAACAAATGCTTCACCTAGAAGCCAGAAAGGAGAAAGGCCAGAGAGCTTCTGGAAGTCTAAAATGGACCTCACTGTGCTTTGATGAAGATGTGCTTTGATGGTGAAGTGATGGAGTAAAAAAGATATTAACAGTTAGCATAAAACAGAGATATAAACAGAAATACAAAATCCTGCTAGCACCTCAAAACGTGTTTAGGGTCATATTAGGACTTCTGTCTGTGGGTTTGTCTAAGGCATGAAAAAAACCTAATTCAAGGAAAATGAAAGATAGCAAAAAACCCCTGCTTTTTAGCTATTATTTTCCGCACGAGTGTTGTCTAAAATTTATTGTTAATACAGTATGTTAGCAGCTGTCCCTAACAAGCTCTGCATACATCCAAGAAAACTGCATACACCGACAAAGGTACTTCTAGTTTTGCACAACACATGACTTTTTTATATGATATGTTCTCTCTTGAAAACTACTCCGTCACAAAATGAAAATTCAGCAGAATCTCTAATAGCTTTCATATTTCAGTCTAATAGGTAGCATGGCATTGCACTGCCACCCACCTTTGCTACAATATTGCACAGCACATTTAACAGACATTTGCTTCCTTCACACAGTCCTTATGTGCAGCTTCTGCAGGACCTTAGTATTCACATTTAACAGAGTCTATGAGCATAAAGCACACTCCTGAACACCTGCTAGAACATTTTATTTGCCTTAAGAGTTTTATTATAACTGTTAAATTTTCTTGCTATGCTTTATGAGGCAAATCCTTGTCCAGTTTTAGCCTAAACTCCCATTGACTTCAACAGGAAGCAGATATGCCTGTATGTGGGTTTCCATACACGTTCAGTATGGCTTTAAACAGAATGGGATTGCTGGTAAGCACTATCCTGGACATAAAAAGCCAGCGCCTAGCAGCTCTAAACAAAACCACTGAACCCACCTTTCAAACAGAAATAAAAATATTAATAATTAAAAAAAAAATATCCCACACCCGCAAATCTAACCTTCTCACTGCATTACAAAACCTCACTGACTCTGAGGCTAGAAGTACAAGACATACAGGTATCCCGTCCACAAAAGCCTATGGCCTCCATACATTGGTGGGATGCTCTACCATCAACTACTCCCTCTCAGATCACTCACTAAAACTCCTGTCACCCAAATCTTTGTCCTCTGTATTAAAGCCACCAAAGGCCAGAATCCAGCCACATCAGCATCAATTTCCTCCTCTGACACACACAGACAATCACAGCCCTCCACAGCGACACAAGACAGCCTGGAGCAAAGTGCACAGACCCAGAAGGCGTACCTGGGGAATGGTCCAAGGAAGGTGGTGCAGAGGAAGTCATGCCAGGAGTCTGACTCTGCTGAAGACGTTCTCTACAACTGCTTCTCTCCAACACGGTTTTACCATCATTACTGGAGATGTTTTTAACACCCCTGTGAGACTGAACGTGACTACATAGGAGTGAGCAACCCAGCTCCTCACAGCTTAGAAAGAGATAATAACAGAGGATCCCATGAAGTCTACTTGGAACTCCTCTAAAGATTTAACTTCATTTAAATATACATAGACATTACTTCCACCATCGCTACAGAAAGCCCTAAAATAGTAAGACACACAGCTAGTAAACAGTAGACAATACGGCAATGCCACTTCTGTTTCACAAAAACTTGACAGTAAATGCTTGATTCAATGCATACTATTAAGCCCCCCAAAATCTAAACAATTATAAAAATGAAATTATAGACACAATGATGAATGGCGACAGATGAAATGTTAACAGATCTAGCACCATACACAAAAATCATTGATTTTCTCTGATTACTACTTAGGTGATCAGAGTGTATGAGGTCCTAGTTGCCTCCTTGCCCTAGATTTTATTAATGCTCCAATATCAGACACCCAATTTGGAAATCAATGCTTACTTCATCATTTTTCTCTGAAGGATCCTATTATTCACAATTGATTTAACAGAAATGAAAGGCTTACCATTAACAAGACCCAGCTGCTGACACTTCTAAGATGAATTATTGAACTTCTAAAAGTGAATTAACTTAACCATCACCAAGACTTATTGTCTGGTGTTCCTCATACCAAAGTCAGTGTATTTATAATTACAGAATGAAGTAGTAAAAAGCAGTTTCTTTGCCACCTCCTTAAACATTCACCAGATACACCAAGAAAAAATTAAGATCTGCAAAGAAACAAATAGGAGTTATGCACCAAATCCAGCAAACAGGCCCTTAGTGTCTAACTGCCTTTTTATGCCCTTAATACTCATCTTCTTCCTAAAACTCAAAGATACAGGTCATTTCAGGCTTTAGAAAAAGGAAATGCAATTTATTGCAAGTTACATCTTTTGCCAATGAGATTACTACAAGTCAAAGGTCCCTAGAGCTGACCATGCCCTGCCAAAAAGCCTACAGAAGACAATTATTAATTCCCTTTGGGTACAAAGTGAAGATCCATCTTATGAATTGAGATGAAAGTAGCCAATATTAGACAACTGCAAGTGCTAGTACTACAACTCCATCCCAAAAGCAGTTTAAATGTACAAAGCAGGAGGCCTACATATAAAATCTGCCATCTGAGCTAAGGGGCTAATCTGCTCAGAACATAAATCCACCGTGCCCATTTGCCAGGACTACGCATTGCCCAGGGTGAATTCAGCGGTGATAAAATCTTGAGTGTCAACAGCGTAACACCACGCTGCTACACTGGTCTACAAACAACTTACTGTCAAACACATGAAGAGCTGTGCTAAGCAATGTGCCGTCCTTAAGCCACAGGTTAGCAGGACCACAGCCATCTAGTGACGTATCACAAACAACTGTTCAGCCATCAAAACTAGTGAACGTTTCAGGGCTTACTAGACCTCTTGCTAATATGTGCTACCTGACTGAATATGCTTTCAAAAGGCTATAATGGCAACTGCTGTCTCCTTTAGCATTAATCATACTTGCAGAGCTCAGCTTGATTATACTTACCTCTAACTGCTCTGAAGACCTCAGCTCAAGACCAAGTTGAGACTCCAAATGCAAAACACTCAGTCTTCTGGACTAATAACACAAATTTCTGCCTTCCTTTCATCATGGAATGATGACATGACATACCTGTTCTATCCTTTTCACACAAGCTGAAAGTCAACAACTGCCTAAAATCACTAGAGCCTCTTCTCAAAGCCCTCAATGGATTTGACTGCTTGCACACTGCTGCAGGCAAAACATCTGGGCCTTTTTTACTAGGGTTAGTGTATGCAGAAGATACTCCTAGAGCAAACCAATCTCTCCTTGAGCAATGTATTTCTCCTTCCCTACCCCCTCCATCTGTTTTAACCCCTATCTTACTGGAACTAACTTCTTAAAATCCTGCTTACATTGGACAAAAAGTTTAAAAATTAAGGAAATGGGAAAGAAGCCTGACAGACAGAGCCTCCAAGCTCGTAAGTCTTACTGTATTAAGAAAACGGGCCAAAATCATGCAGTTATGATTATGCTGAAAATTTTCAGTTACCCAAATTTTTCAATCTGCTTTTTCTCTATAGAACAACACTTTTGAAATGGAGGCTGGCTGGTCATAACTGAAGTCTGGTTAAGTTTGATATCTGCATAAAACACATCTCAGAAAGTAGGTTATAATCACTTTTTTAAAAAGACATGGACATTGGCAGAATTCTTGCCTTTCTTGCACTTATTTTTTCCAGTATTTCCCACATTGTGAAATACTTTTTAATGCTATAAAGACAGAGCAGATTGCAAAAATGGTCCTAGTGGTTCCAATGGGAGTAACGTGGTTACAATCTGGCATTCTGCAAAGTTTCCATTTCTACATAGGTTTCATTTATTTCTCAGTTTAAAAATAAGACCATGTTTTGGCATGTAACTAGAGCTGCTCTCACAACGCAAAGAAATAACACTGCTGGCAAGCCTCAAAGCTGTTCAGAGACAAAATTCTGTTGGCAGAACTTTTAGAAAACTTTTTGACTAGAGGCAGAATTCAACACCAGCATAAATGGGAGAAACTTCACTGAAATCAATCATGTTACACATGCTTACTTATTGCGGGTCTGAATCTGCATTAAGGTTATACAATGCAAATATATTTAGCTGACACAGAATTTAAACAGAATTTGTTCAACAGAATTTACATTCTACATGTATGTAATAACTCAGCATCAAATTCTATGATCATCCTTCGGTGAACACTGTTTTTCCTCATACACAAATGCTACCGTGCTATTTACTAAATACCATGACCATGCCACACATCTTTTAGTATAAGAGTTACCCCAATTCAGGTGCCTCATGGTTAGGGTATGATGAAATTACAGTTGCAAGATCTGTATTCCTGCATCAATTACAGGCACAGAAGAAAATAACATAAATCTGACATTTCACAACTTCTGAGGGTTTGATTTTGCAACCTACTTTCTAAAACACCTTTTTTGCATCTCATAGCCAAGGTTTTTAGAGCATGAGTAAGTTAACCAATGTGCAGCAGTGCTCCTTCAACACAGATCACAGCAAGATTTGATTCTCAACTTCACTATAGTACAGACAACCACGAAAGTATTCAGGTACCCTAACATAGATGCCTGTGCCCTTGGATATCCAGAATATAGCTGGATAATGGATGCGACAAAGAACTTAGAAGGAAACCTGCGCCACATTAGATCAGCTGTTGAAAGCAACTGAATTGCTGAAAGTTACTTTAAACAAGAACTGAAAACAAGTACTTCTTGGCAGAAACAGAGAAAGTTATCTGACAGTGATACCAGGCTGCTGAGGTAAGCTTATGGGTTTGAGGAAAGGGTCAGAGTAAGACCCTCTTTTTCACCTCCTGCCTGGGAAATGCAGATTGTTCTTACTTACTATGAAAGCAGAGTGAGCAACAGGAACATTAAATCAGCTTCAACAGATACACGGAAGCACGCTAACCAAAAAAACTAGCATTTTCCAATGGGTACTGTTCCCTTCTTTAGTAGTCACGCAATCCCAGCTTTGGGAAAGCTTGTGATTTTGGCAAGGTGACAACTTTTTCCTAATGAACACAGATTAGAGAAGATAAGGTAATGAAAGTTTAAAAATCAGGTTATCAGATCTGAACAGAATTTCACTGATTTAGAAAAGAAAAAGGCACTTAAACGGAGAATTAACATCCTGCCAAATATCGCGATCTTCTGCAAACAAAGTGAGAGATTGTCTCAAAGAAAAAGCAATATGGAGCTTAAATACCTAAGTATTTCTACACCCAACTTCTAAGCACAGGTTACTCACCCTACAGTTGACTTGACCTTAAATGCCGTTGTTCGAGTATTGAATTGAAAATCTTCAGTGTTTTGTTTCCTCTTTTTTTTTTTAAAATGGTGCTTTTTTTAACCTGTTATACTGTTACTGGAGGTAAAAATGACAAAGAAATGTAGACTGGATTTATTTGCCTTCAGATTCTTAAGAACTTGTATCCAGTGTACCACAACTCACAAACTGCTTCAAATAATTCAGCTAAGCACATTTGCAATATTTGATTGTAAAAGTAATTATGCCTTTGCAATAAAATATAACACTTTAGATGTTTATTGACTTAAAACAATTCAACAAATAGGAAGAAATAAAAGAGGTGATGATTATGTTCAGACCACAAATTAACGTAATTAATTTTACCTATCTGGTAAATGTATTAATTACATTGGTGGTTGAGTTAGAGCTTCAAATAAACTTAATATACAGCCACTTTAGGACTGAAATTCCAGCCAGCGCTCTCACTGAGAATAAATTACGGAAAATTTTCACTGTAGTATGCCCAAGAACTGGTGCCACAAAACTCATGAGATCTTCAGGAATTTAAGGCTAATTTGCCACTGAGTACAGGAAGACATGATAATCATCTTTTTTAGTTCCACTGTAGAAATAATGTACTACAGGTGTTTCAGAAAGACTTTTGATTTTTGAAAACAAGCAGTCTATTTCTTTCCATATGTTACCAAGTCTAACAGAGGCACATTTTTATTTAGACTAAATCATGCCTTATGGGACACACTTATGAGGAAGAAAGAAGGACATGCAACTGGCATTTGAGACATATTGCCAGTGCAAAGCTGCCAAAAGCACACAGCAGGGAGCATGTTTTGGCTATCATGAGCAGAATAAGCATGCACTCCTTAACCACTGCCAGCTGGCATTTGTTTCTGAATACAGAATGCTCACTAGGCAGTGTGGAGACTGGACATACTCCTAACCTTAAACTATGCTCCCATGAAAACGCACTGCTGAGATACCTCATTAACCACGCCTGTCTCCTAGCTTACTGCTAAATGAGAGAGACTGAATGACACAGAAAAATCATACATTTCTCCCTATGCACAAAAAAGTACTTAAAGTATATCCTAACATACTCTAGCGCTTACAGCAAGAGAGAGTTTTTAAGAGTGTTGGAAGAAGCTTCTGCCAACATCTCAAGAAGCAGAAACACTGTTACTAATCCATTATACACAGATAGAAAAAGTGAAATCAAGAGACACAGGGTACCAAGAAAACACAGCAATGAACAGCAAGAGTGGCTGGCACTGTGATTATAAACTATACTATCATGTTTAGTACAACCTCTAGCAATCCTTACGACAGACGCTCCCTGCTTTATGTGCTGGGGCAGATTTGTGGGTAGAAGATTGATGTCCCCCTCCATCTGCTAACGACTATATAGGTCCCCTGGGCTTTGCACCAAGGGTACTTTGCCCTTAGGATGAAACAAGAAATGGAAATTTGTGTTCATTTCTACATGCGCTTACTATTTCCAGCAACACTCCCAATTGCTAAATGTGTATTATTTCAACTTTATCTACCAAAAACATATTTTATCACAGTAGTTCAACTGTGATTCCAATTAGACTTTCAAAGAGATCAGTTAAAAGGAGAACAAACCAACAGGGGGGCACTTTTCACTTTTAAAGTGCTTACCTGACACAGCCTGCATCAGTATTTTCCCTGTAAGTGCTATTCATTAACTTTTCACTACATTTTCAAAGTGACCCCACTCTTTTGGATTTCCCTTTCTCTATGGCTGACAGCCTGCTGTCATGGACCAAGCACCTCTGAAGGAGGAAATGTACCAGAGACTGCCATGCAAAGCAGAGGGCACTAATTAAAGCCTTTGTTTCCTTCAGGGGATTCTGTGAGTGGATTTTAACTTACCCTTTAACTGTACCTTTGCTCCTGAGAACTGGAGGCCAGTCAGTGGGAGCTTGACACCAGCGTAGTCTTCATGGACCTAAGCCAGTTCGATATGCTGGAAAAATAAGGGGAAAGAGCAGTTACAAAGTGAAGTTTTGAAGGAATAAGGCAAACATATTCATCACCAGAACAATAATACTCAGGGAATAATCAGGGAAGATCTTAATGCTATCTCCAGTATCCACAAATGAGAAATCAAAACCAGAGTGTTGCTTCACTAAAACCTCTGAATATGGGCATCTCAGGTTCATTACGTGCTTCCTTTCTTCCTTTTCCCACTCAGCATCCCTATCAGTCGCAACACGGAACCTCTCCTCAGCTCTAGCTCAAGGAAAAAGCAGGTCTCCATGCCAAAATTCCCTGTGAGCACCCAAGGGAATTTCAGTGCAGACACAGTTGACCAGCCCTAACACTGAGCGCACACAACTAACTTCCCCCAGTTTACTCAACTTAACTTTAGAAAAATAAAAAAAAGCTGAAATACCTTTACAGCTGAACCATCAACACAAGAACATTCTAACTCGTTTTTTAAAAAAGGGAAATGTGATTTCAAAAACATGACCTCTACCTTTTGATCTAACTAGGCACTGTTTCTGTCAACCCACTCCTGCCCAACAAGAGGAGGAGAAGTGAGAAAGTAGTCAAGAAATAAACAAAAAACAAACAAACAAACAACAACAAAACACAAACAAAACAAAACAAAACAAAACAAAAAAAAAAAAGAAAAAGGAAAAAAAAGAGGAATTGCTCTGTATTGCCCTTTTTCATCTTCAGCAGGGAATTGACTGGTCTCAGACAGACTCTACCAGAGCGCAGAAACTACAGGCACAAAAGACAATTTGCTTTTCTCTCTCACATCAGCAGCACTACAAAACAATGGGTGCTGAACTAACAAAGTGCTCTGCCTGTCCAGCCCTTAGTACTCATAATATTATTTTGAAAACACTTCTCTACTGGCTTGCCAAACCAGGAAACGCTCTAAATCAAAGTTATACACTGAACATTGTTAAAATTGGTCATAAAACCCAACCAAAAAAACCAGCCTGATTTTGTATAAAACTGCAGATGTATCAGTAAAGCTATTTCCATATTGCAATCTTCTTAGAACCAGCAGAGCTGCTCCCAGATTTCTGATCTGAATCTAGTGATGTTTGGCCTTTTTCTTATGCTTTCTCAACAACAGCTCATGCATTTCAACTTTCATTATAAAAATTAAAGAGAACACCTTTCCCTTTTATATATGTACAATGCTGGAAAACACATCCTGAGTATGATTTAAATACACAGAGCAGCTAAAGGGGATTCAAAATTGCTAACGTAACGTCTCCCGATTACTCCTGATCACTTTCACATCCTTTTGGTAGGCTTACTTAGAGTTGAAAAGCTTGAATCTCAATGCTAAATATATATATATATATATAAAATATATTGGTAAGAATATTAAATACAAAAGCAGGACTCAAGGAAGGTGAAGGACAGAGCAAAAAGCTGCAGCTTCCCTTCCCTGCTGGGAGTACAAGATAGTGTATCTCCTGCCCAATACCCTTTTGAGCAACAGCCTGCTCTCCTTAATGTTGCCTCGATTCATACCCCGTGGCCAGTTCAGGTAGGCAGCCCCTGGAGAGAAAAGCCACTGAAGTCTGTGCATCTTACAGAGCACCAACAGCAATCATTCAAGCTTTTATACAAGCCCATTGTACCTCTGCAGAAAGGCCACACTCAATCTGGCCCACAGAGAAAAACCAGCAGCCTAGATTGATAGCATCTACTTACACTGCTGCTGATTATATATATACTCTCTCCAACAGCCTTTCTGAAAAGCTGAACAAGAGTCTCAAGTTTTAAATCTGAATCACAGCTAGCATATTTAACTCAGTTACCGGTAAAAGGCATTTAATGTCATCTGCAAAAGAGCAAAAACATAATTGTTTTGAGGGGGAGCAGGGGGGTTACTGTGGATAGAGCGACCCTCGGGGCACTGTGGTGATGGAGTACAGGGCAGCTGGCTGGGGCAGTGCAGCAAGAGCTGGGGACCCAGGTGGGAAGGTAACGGAGCAGGACTACCACCATACCTGTGACCTGCTGGCAGGGGCCCTCAGAGTCCTCCAAAAAGAGCCTTCCCTACAAAAGACTAAAACCCTATCTTAAGGTGCTGGGGGGCAGGGTTTGTTGGGTAGGATTTTTGGGGGGTTTTGTTGGTTTGGGGAGTTGGTTTGGTTTGGTTTGGTTGTTTTGTTTGCAGTTTGGGGTTTGGTTTTTTTTTTTGGGGGGGGGGAGTGTTCCGGTTTTTTTACGAGGATGGTGAAAGACCGGAACAGGTTGCTCATATACCCATCCCCGGACACATTCAAGGTCAGGTTGGACAGGGCTCTGAGCAACCTGATCTAGTTGAAGATGTCCCTGCTCATTGCAGCAGGGTTGGACTAGATGACTTTTAAAGGTCCCTTCCAACCCCAACTATTCTAGGATTCTATGACACGTTTCTCCCTCCTTCTCCCACAAGTAAGCATGTATGCACACAGTCACACAAGGTAACAAATAAACTTGTTCTCCACTACTGAGTTTTCCAATTTGAACATACAGGCCTCAATATATAAAGTTCATGTTATTTCAGTGAGATACTGCTTGAATGAATAATGCTGGCAGAACTACAATTCATGCTGGCAGAACTACAATTCACATCACACAGATTATTTGGTCATCACTAGTTTTTTTAGGAAAAGCTAAAGTCTTGAGGCCAAGCCTATCAGGATTTCTGGTGATGTCATTATGACTTCACACAGATGCCCAAGACAAGAAGTGCTGACATTTTGCCTGCCTTAGCACAAAGTTAGTTTTGAAAAACATGAAATGACTCTTTAAGAAAAAACACATCTTATATTCAAGCTGCATATTACAAAACACAAATGGTCAAACATGATGCCACAACTAACAACAGCAAACCACCCCATCAGCAGAGTACTCCCACCACATCAGGCCCAAAGCACATGTCAATCAATAATCAGTCTTAGATTAATTAGTCACTCTATCAACAAAAAAAAAAAGCACTTTTCTATTACACCAAACTATAACAGCCGTTTCAAATTTAGTATGTGTTTCCCAGATTTGTGAAGAACTCACCTACACTAGCCACAGCCATGTCCAGCAAAGACTACCACTTGACACGCCTTACATTTATTTGTCAGAGCTATTCTCAACACATGGCAGCAAGACTGCAACCAGGCATGGCAGCAGCACAGTGCAGAAGCACTTTGCCCCACAGACAGTTTAAACTTGTTCTTTTTGTACATGCTCTTTACAAAATAATTTTTATTCTAAATTATGTTGGCCACGAGTACTACGCAATGGGCTCCTCTGATACTGGAAACAAATGGCTCTTCCCTTCTAAGAATATAATTAAAAAGACTATTTAGCGTAACTCTTACGATACTTACTTTCTCTGTGGGAAATCTTCTTACAGAATCAGAATAATTTAGGCTGAAAAGGACCTCTAGAGGCCATGTCCTCCAACTCCCAGTCAAAGCAGTGCTGATTTCAAAGTTAGATCAAGTTGTTCAGTCTTGTCCAGCCAAGTTTTTAAATCTCCACGGGCAAATCCCGCAACCTCCACAGACTCCATCACAGCTTATCCATTTTCATTGCTATTTTTTTTCCTTATGTCCAGTCAGAATTTCCCTATTTCAGAGTGTGATGATTGCACCTTGTCCTTTCTCTGCACACTCCAGAGAAAAGCATCTCTCTCTGTTCCATAACAGCCCATCAGGAAACGGAAGGCAGCAATTCATCTCCATTTCCTAATCTCCAGGCTGGGCAAACCCAGATCCCTTAACATCTCCTTGTACACCATGTGCTCCAGCCCCCAACCACCTGAGCAGCCATCCTCTGGGCTCTCTCCAGTTTGTCCCTACCTTTCTTATCCTGGGGGCCAAATACAGGACGCAGTATCATTCCAAAAACAGCCCTGTCAAAAGCAATAGTCACCTACCTCAACTGGGTGGCCACACTCTTGCTAATACAGCTCAGCATGCTATTAGTCCCTGTTGCTGCAACAGCACACTGCTGACTCTGATTCAGCGTTGGTTTTTAATCACTATATACTTTTACTCCTACAATTCCCATACCCTAAGAATAACGGCTTAGAAGAAAGCAAGTGATATGGGTGAACACCAAATATCCCTTGGGCAATACTATAATATAAACAAGAAGCTAATGTTGTAGCTAATATTTTTCATTAAAAACTTACAAAGAAAAGCTGGGCACGGTCTTACAGCCACGGAGGTGAACCCAAATTTTGCACAAGGAAGGATGGCAATATGCCATATCTTAAGCAGTACATTTGCAAATCAGTACAGTAAAACTGAGAAGTACTCTGTTTCTTTTTCTGATTAATTTTTAAAGAAAAATATTTTAGCTAAAATATTAACATCTAGTGATGGCTGAAACAAGGTGGTTGCTCTGAGTTAGAACTCTTTAAACTATGAAAATGCAAAGAGTTTCACATACTTCACCTTGATCACACAGCAGTTTTACAGGTCCCCTGACATACAGAGCACCATCGTCAACCTTACTTTCTGATCTCAAAGCAGTTCTTCTAAGGATGACCTCAGAGGAGCAGCATGAAGCATTCAACAGGAGAATGCACTGCTTCGTGAGTGGCATCTCAGATCACCTAAACACAGATCACTGTGGAACAGCATTTTTTACAGTGACCAAACAAAGAAGTATCTACATTTAAAGCAAAATGAATGTGGTTTAGAATGCAGGTATACAACTTCCTGCAGCTGACCCCAGAAAAAATAAAAGACATATGATCTGTAACTTCCTTTGACTTTTCTTTGAACTCTAGATGGAAACCTTTAAAGAGCAGGATTTTCTTACTAGTTACTTCTAAGATTTCTGCTAAATTAAATTTCAAAAAAGTACCTAATGCTTAAATATTTGTATGTACCAATACTTTGGGCTAAAGCACCCTCTCTTAAAGAAAAAGAAGTTCTAATCATTATTTTGAGATAGGAAGTACTGCATTACTTTGATAAATGAGTAGTACATGTCACCCACTTGACAGCATAAATTCCAAAGTATTTGCAGAGAATCTAGGCATAGGTCAAAACAGATACAAGAAGGAGATGTGAGAAAAGGAAGATGTGTTACCTGTACTGAGCTACTGAGAGCAACCTTCGTTGCCTTGCATGGTCTCGCAGAGGGTGAATCAGGTTTCATTCAGAGACCCAAGGAAGGCAGCTTTCTATACAGCTTCTGAGGATGCTCCCCATATGCAAGAATGGGTTTAATAAAGATTCTATATATCATTTACTTAAAGCTTGTCTTCTATTACTTTGCTCCCTGCAGCAGCAATAGGTAGCAGCTTTTTCATATCTGCCTAGATAAGAACTAAAACCTCCATAATCATGACTACCAAATACTCCAGCAATAATCAGCAGTTCTGGACCTTAAGATTACGCTGTGTGCAAGTTCAAAACCTGCCCCCTTAGCAGCCGTATAATTTCCACCCGACAGCACAAAATATGTTTTAACATTCAGAAACAGTCATGAAAATATTTATACACATACACACACACACGTGTGTGTATTCATTGCTGTGTACCATAAGCAGAATATATATTACAGATATATCCAAAGTAAATAAGCCTTTAGCAATTTAGTAACAGTAACAAACATAGGTGTCTGTAATATTCTTCATCCATGAGAGAAAAGCCATGGCAAATGCACCGGAGCTGTTGCATGGTGGTAGTGTTAATGATACCTCTTCGTGAACCTGCTGCAACTCTGGAAATGCATGTGCTCCCAGCCCCACATTGCTATCAACTCCCCATGCCAGCCTACTAAATGGGAGACAAGCTGTAGCCCTGCACAAGAAGTAGAAGAGATATTAGTGCCTCTCACAAGACAGGCCCCTCTGACTGTAACCAGCCCGAACACACACATAGGCACAGGATTCAACTCAGGTCTGAAGTTTTACACACAACCTGGAAAAGTTTTGCCATCACTTGTCTAACAAGAAGGACAAAACCCACTCTATGTGCAAAGCCTTTTAACACCTCCAAGGCTGGCACTTCTACTTCTCCAGGTTTGGGGTTTTTTCCCCCTTCATCCTATCCTCTCCATTTAGCTTACATAGAGACCACCTACAGAGTGCCATGCTAATTAGCAACAGCTTGCACTCTGTATTAAAAACAAAAACAGAAAAAAAAAAAATCTAGTGAAAAGGGAAACTGTATGAGTTTATACATATTTCAACATTTCATGAATACTGGCATATTTTAATTATATCTAAATAATTTTAATTCTGATCAGCAGACTTGCCATAATTGCTGAAAAATAAAGTCATAAATTAGATGTGTGATATGGTAGGATCTACTGCCCTACAGATTTGCTATAAAGCACTACTAAAATATATATGGCTGTAATCAAAGCTGACAATAATAAGCTCATTGTGTCAGGATATAAGAGGTGAACAGTAGAGAAAAGTTAGGCTGGCGTAGGAAAATCTAAAACCTCCAACAAACTACATAAATATTTAACCAAGTGAAGGTCTTTCTGCTTTCACTAACATGAGTGGCTCCTAAAAAAAAAAAAAAAAAGGATTCCTTATACTTTTTCAAAGGCATATAGTGATAGGACAAGGGGTAACGGCTTTAAACTGAAAGAGGATATATTTAGATTAGATATAAGGAAGAAATTCTTCACTATAAGGGTGGTGAGGCACTGGAACAGGTTGCCCAGAGAGTTGTGGATGTCCCACCATCGGAAGTGTCAAGGCCAGGCTGGATGGGGCTTTGAGCAACCTGGTCTAGTGGAAAGTGTCCCTGTCCGTGGCAGGGGGCTGGAACTACGTGATCTTTAAGGTCCCTTCCAACCCAAACGCTATGATTACAGGTAAATGTCTATTCTACAAATTCTCCACGCTTTCCTGTATTTCATTTGGCTTTTTACCAGTGAGCCTAATTCTGGGTTTTTTATGTCTGTACTTCCTACACGTTCAGCATTTTCCAACCTATCTACCTTGAATACGAACTAAACTATAGATTACAGAGAACAGAAAGTTAAATGACTCTTCAACTTTTACAGACTTCCCACTATTGTAGCATATAGAATACTGCACATCGCTTTGAAGGAGGGAAATACGATGAAGCTGATATTTCATCAGTATCTCAGGACTCAAAGATTGTCTCCTATCATATTGAATATTTAATTAGAACACAACCTACAAAGAAGCAAAATTTGATGTAATTTTTTCCCCAATGACTTGCCTAAGTTTTAACAATAGTTTGCACTTACAATACGCACTGTAATAGGCTCCATTACTATAATTAAGATCAGTTAAGCTATATTAGGGAATTTCAATAACTACGGTCTCCTACTAACATATAAATGAGAGTCAATGATATTGAAAGACAACAGATTTAATGCAGATAATAGAGTTCGATGCTACAAGATATTACCGAAACAAAAGGTTATTAAACAGGCAAGAACATATTAAAGCCTCATGCATAAAGTAACTGCTAGCTCAGAAGAGTTAGAAGAAACTTCCACCATGACAAAAAGCACACCATAACTGCTCACAACAGTTGGACAACACTGGCCAGACTTTGTATTGCATCCCACTATGGAGTGGAAGCTTTTTAAATCATTACTAATAATACACAACCAGAAGAATCATGCCCTGGGGTGCAAAGTAGTGGAAAATTAGATCTTTGTCTTTAAAATACTGGTGTTCCACACAAGAAATACAAGTATTAGCACAGATCTGGTTGAACCTGCTTGCAACTCTGATTTTACACACGTGTAAATCCACAGAAGTCAACAGGGACTGTGTTTATACTACATACCTCTCCCACCACATCCATATGGGCACAAGTGTGAAAATGGATGATCCCTTTCAGGCACATCTGGCTCAAACTCCTACTGTACACACCTGTGGACACCTCATAATCGGAAATTCGGTAGAATGACTTATTTCATTCTACAGAAATGTGGATATGCGAGAATACTGAGTCTTCTACACCCTGCCCACAGTAGAGACCCATTATCCCTGAAACAAGCTAGTATCAATAAATCACTTTTACTAGAGATATAGACAAACCTACTTCAGCAAAAAGCCAAAAAGGCATCATGGTGAAATAGTTCTTGGTGGCGTTACTCCTTCTACCTGGAGAGAACCTGATTTTCAAGTGTAACAGAGATTCTTTACTACACTGCTATTGGGGCGAAGTAGCCTGAAAATACAAGCGGACTGGAAGACCCCTCAGCTCTGCAGGAAGGTGCAGAAGAGAATCAGAAAAGATGCAAAATGCGACCATCTGCTTTGGAGCCAGCCTTTGCACTCTTCACAAGCATGCTTAGTCACAGAATGATGACAACCTGTGTTGAGGCAGATCCTATACTAGTAACCACTCTCATTTATTAACACTGACATTACTATGCAAGGACAAATCCTGCAACCCTTTATCTAGCATAAAGTATTTTGCTGGAAGCTTACCCACATAAAAAGCTGAAGATCGACCTTCTCTGATCATTATATCAGATGCAGACAGATGCTGACACATCAAGCTCTTACCCAGGGCTTAGTTCATGAAGGAAAGATTTAATTAGTATTTTAAAACAAAACCACCTTTCCTGGTTAAAAACAAAACAAAACAAAACACACACCAACTCTCGATGCTCTTATTTTAAGAGCAATGTTTTTTCAGTTTTGCTTCCAACTCTTCCCAAATGACATAACCAGAACTGCAAACAAGTGATGTCCACATAGCGACTTCTACCACAATGGCACCATTTGTCTAAATTTACACTGACACCACTTTACCTTAAATCAGCCTCTCCCACATGCACAGGCTCTTGCACTAGGTGTTCAGTTCCTTCAGTTAACCGTAACATCGTATATAATTCACGTACACTCGCTAAACTTCCTCACGAGAACTCTTCCAAGAGTAAGAGCCAATAAGCCGTCTCGGTAAATTTCCTCTCTTTGGGCTGTTGCTGTACTGCTCTGGCGGGCACTCTTTGGATCCAGCACGGTCCTTGGACAGAACTATTTTGTGTTGCTCCATTAAATATTTTGTTTTCAGAATCCATGCTATTACTTCCTGCCTCTCCTCAAAGCATGAAGTTAGACTGCGTTTATTGCCTACGCTTCAGCCCTTTGTACTTCAGTACATGTAGCTGGCTAAACATGCTATTAAGCACGACTCAGCCAAAGGCAAAATACCAACGCTATCAAAACCAGCAAAATCCTGCCAGATCCAAACGACCACGCTGTCACTCTAAATGCACATGTCACTCTAAATGCACACCGCAGTGTAGCACTGGAGAGCATCAGAACGGCGCGAACAGCGCTCCCAGCACCTCCGCGCCCCGGCGCCCGCAGCGCGCGCGCCCCGCGCCCAGCCTTCACGCGGCGCTCGCTAAGCGCGCACCACG
>JAVJGI010000050.1:104308947-104394320 GCA_035590275.1 Ibycter americanus
CAACCCACCACCCCAGAAGCAAGCCCACAACTGTATATTATCAATGTTAATTAACCCTCTACAGTTCCTCTACAGTATTCCATACATATGATGTCATAATGAATATATAAACTGAGGGAAGAAGAAGGAAGAGGGGGACATTTGGCATTATTGTGTTTGTCTTCACAAGTCACTGTTACGTGTGATGGAGCCCAGCTTTCCTGGAGTCAGCTGAACACTTGTCTGCCGATGGAAAGTAGTGAATTAATTCCTTGTTTTGCTTTGCTTGCATGCACGGCTTTTGCTTTACCTATTCAGCTTTCTATCTCAGCCTATCTGACCCCCTCCCCCATCCAGCTGTGGGGGGAGTGAGTGCGCGGCTGCATGGTGTTTAGTTGCAGGCTGGGGTAAAACCACAACACATGGCAAACAGAATAACAACAAAGAGACTAATCTATCCATCTAAGAAAAAGCCAGAGAAGTGCAACTGAATAGTGGAAGGCTGAACCTAGAGGACGACTTCAAAAAAATCGAAGTTTTCAGCATAGTATGTTCCCAACTAACGGGCCTGGCCCATAAGTTACTGACTCTGTGTTCCTCCATAATTTTAGCCCATCTAAAAGGAGAACCCTGGGAATGACTACTGCATTCAAAATCTTTGTAGGTGGTGGATTCCCTGGTTTTCTAGGATTTTCTATAATGTTGAAACTTGTGTTGCTGGTTAGAATTCTTGTAAAACCAAACAGAGGAAAAGCCATAAGAATCAGTGCAAGCAGCCATAGAGATATATATGTCTTTATAAATGTGTCAATTTTTAATATACATAAATATATATATATATAAAACTACAGAAAAGGTAAGTCCTACCAGCACATGTACAAGTTCTTATTTGCAATGTCTCAACTTCTCCCTGGCTCTATTTCCTGAATTCATCCTCTAGGGCAGATGTTCAGTCCTGCAATTACTTTTGAAATGACATTCCTAAAACCTAACTCCTTAAGTGAATAGTGTGGAGTATGGAGGGATGTTTATAGGTGGCTTATTTTAACAGTTACTTTTTACAGTCTTTTACAAGTTGATTGCTGCATGGATGCACACAGTGCACCTGCCTTCCCTGGGACCTTACAGGTTAGCAATGGATACTTCATGTAATAGAGAATCAAGCGTGGTAATTGAACCTGTATTCTGTTGTCCTCCAATATGTCCTTGGATATGCTGTACGTGGGTGGCATTAGTTAAAGGAAGTATTAAGCAGATGCTCAACTGGTAAACATAGCATAGATCCATTGCTGCTACAAGTTATTTTTCTATTGCCAGATCTGCTCCAGATTTGTAAACAGTCCTGCAGACACTGCTGAATGATGGGGCACGATTCATGGGCTGAAACATAGGCTTCCAGTCTCCTTCTGGAGAGGTATCTGGTGATTAGGAAAGACCCCCTAGGACATCTCACAATGGCACTCAACACCTAGGTCACAGCAAGCCTCTAATGTCCCTAACTTGGGAGTCAATTTTACATCGAGCATCTAGAAGCTTTCTGGCCATCTTCAGAGGATCACACTGAATCTTAAGTATTTCATTCTTTTATGCTTATTTGGAAAGAATTCTCTCCAAAACAATACAAATGAGTAAGCAAACAAACAAGAATACCAGTAGGGTGTCTGTAATTGAGACCTTAGGCATAACTGTTTATTTATGGAGGATAAAACATTGGTATTTATCTATATTAACCTTTGACTACTTTCTTAGTTACATGGAACAGCTTATTAAAAAAAGAAAGGGTGATGTACAGGGGTAACAGCTACTCCGAGGTGGTTTGTGAAACCACACTGTCACTGTTTCATTCAACCCAATGAGGTCAGAGTCTTCTAATCAAATTCAGTGAGTTTTACGTCAAGCCTTCAGTCTGCATTCTTCGCTGTCATAAACACAGTTGGTATTTCTTATTGTTTATGCTGTAGTACTTTTCTGAGTGTGTTTGGGTTTTGTGCAAATACAGGAAGAGACTTATTGCTATGGGGATAAAATGTGCCTTCCTAACTCAGGAAAATATCCCTGTGACAGCTAGACTTGGTAAGTGCTACCACGTTTCATCCATTGCTCATATCTGACTGTAATTTGCTGTGGAGCGTTATGCTATGGCTTTCTACAAGGAGCAATATGAAAATTGCCTTGAATCATATACAGGAGTGAAAATGAAGGGGGAGGGAATGGGCACCACCACCTCCGCAGCCTCAGCTAGAAGAGGCAGGCCACCTCCCCGGGCTGGCGGGGGCCGGTGCAGTGAGAGCTCCCTCTTCCGTTGCAGATAGCTTTCATCACCGGCCACGTTCTCGTTCTAACCCAAACATCTGGTTCCCTGCTAGATTTTGTCATTGCCCTACTTCGCTCACATTTCTGTTTTAAATGAACATTATTCCGTTGTGTTCTTTTACTGCTTGTTATTGTTTTCTACTGTGGCATTGCTTGGGCTTTCCATTGACTAACACAAAAATCAATACCTCTTCCACAGAAGAAATTCTCAATAAGCTGAAAGCAAATAATACAATCGTCAAGGCACCATTTAAATTAAACTGAAGAAAAAACCAGGAATGCACAACATACTAACACCAGCCTTCTCTCTTTACAGCTAATTGTAAGGTAGTATCATTGACATTTATGATCTGAGTGAAGTTTTATTTAAAATGTCATCAGTTTTTGTAAACATGGAAAATACTTCTTGGAATGATTTGTACACATGAGACTATTTGTTAGTTAAATAACTTATTTACTTCTTTCATTTCAATATGCTCACAAGGTGAGTCTGAAATTTGTTTATTTGACAAGGTCCAAGCACAAACATGAACTTCTAACACTTGGCTTTCAAAGACAATAAAGAATAATTTCAATAAGAACTATTTATGTTGGAAGTTGTGTTACTATCTCCCATTAATCTACCTCTTTCTGTGGCATAATGTCCTTCTCCTTTCCCCCCGACTGAATGGTTCATCTACTTAAGTCTTTGGGGAGAGAACAGTCATTTGCTAAATGCTTTTACAGCCCATAGCACAGGAGGGTCTTGACCTGACTGGTCTTTGGCCTTAGAATATTTTAAAGGAATTTGTTACTTATTATTCTTGTGTGTAATATATCATGAAAGGTTTCCGTTGCTCTCATGTTTTATTGAAGGTTATTTTTTATCCCACTTAAATATGTCTTAGTTGCCCTCAGAGCATCAGGTTTACAGTACAGCAGCTTCTGCAATACAATCATGATACAGATCACATAGAATAATGAATGTGTTACAGTAAGTCTGGTGGATACATCAGGGAGGTTTTGCAGGAGGTGAGCTGATGATCTGAAAAGAGTAAGAGGATGTTATGGTGGAAGTCAGTAAGACCAAGGGGAGGCAACTACAGGTACAACAGCAGAGGGATCTGTCTAAGAGGAAACCTTGCTAGTGGGGGTGATTTTGTAGATGATGTAGGACACAAGTTTATAGGAAGCAAGGCTGCCTTAGTACCATTGTTACAACCTGCTTACTGTAAATGTAATTGCTTGTAGACAATAGAAGACAATAATTGTAAATTACAAAATGTAATGCACAAACTGTAGTTTATATATAATATGAGACAATATCCTCCCTGTTAACAGGCTTGAAGTTTAATGCCTTACTAGATTATCATGCCAATAACAAAGTTTCGTTATTTAAAAGACATTCATTATGGGAAAAACAATCATAGCAGCAGTATTCAAGCAGTTATCCACTATGCAGTTTTCCCATATTTCCAAGCTGTTAGTTGTTTTAAAAGAAGCTATAATTACATTAAATACTTCCCAGTGTTCAAAAGCTGGAATTGCTTGGCTTTCCACTAGGTTATTATCTTGCAGTAAACATGGGTGAGGTGTTCAGTGTAATCACAAATAAAAAAGAAATTGGCCTAGCCAACACTGCCTCATTAAAGTGATGACCGCACAGCAGAAAACACTGAAAAACATTTCACTTTTATACTAATTATTGAAGAATATTAACTTACCCATAACTCTACACTTACCCATAATTCTATACCAATGGTATAAATTTAGCCAGTGCACCTAGATTTTTCTTTCTCTAGCTCAAGATAAACACTTTGTCTCATAAAAAGGACCTGATTTTACCAATGAGACTAGATCCCTTTACCAGTAAAATTCTGGCAGCTTTAAGGAAGAAAACGCTATATTCAGACCTATGAGACCCTGTATAGATACAGTATTGTCATAGAAGAATATCTGACTCTCAGTCCCTCCACCCCATCTTGCTTCTTGGTTTGCTTATCTAAGTAACATCATATTTGCCAAAGGAATCCAAAAGAAGAAAGTAACCTCAAAGGTAGGAAAGCTGTGGTCAACAGCAACTGTTATAACCACTGGAAATCTAAGATGCACAGGTCCAGAATAAAATGGAGAATTTCCATCTCCAGTGTAATTTCTGCGGGAGTATGCTCCAGCCAGAATGTTAGGAAGAAAAGTTATATAAGTGAGTGAGAACCTGATAAGGAGTCTAGTTACATGACAAAGTTTTCCTTATAAACAAGGATCCAAGAAGTTACAACAAAGCAGTTGATCTCTTTCTTACTCAAAAGACAGTGGTGAATATTTAGGGATCTCTCACTGGGTGCCAGCCCACAGACTCCCACTGGAAACCAGCAGCTGTGAGAAAATCAGGGTATTAGTTAAAATAGCCAAGGAGAGAGCAGGAAAATCAGGGCAGTCAATCTCAACAACAGATAGAAACACAAATAAATGTCATGGAGGAACGGAAAAGACTTTTCCTCGCTGTGCAATGGTGCTAGCATGAGAAAGGTAAACAAATTTATGTAAGACAGTGGTAAACCCAAACATATTTGGGAGAAAGAGCCACTGCCTTTAAACCTTGTGCTCCTTTTTTCTTCTCTAGTCTTAATATGAGAGCAATAAAAATGACATTACACAGACAATGCAGGTAATATTTTCCTAGAATACATTAGTATAGAATTTGTGTTCATAGCTGCATAACTGATTACAAAGCTTTGTTTTCTCCGTGTTAAGAAAAAGCTGTTACAAGTTAGGGCACTTGCTGGATCATAAAGAAATGTACTTTATGGTTAGAGAGAAAATACCATTGTGTAGAGGGACATCTCATACTATAGATGCCACTTTGGTTCTCAGAATACAGCCTTGCACTAAGGAATAAATTCAAAACATTTCCTAGTCCCCATGATAAGGATGTATTAAAATTGGAGGTACAAATTCATGCATTTTGGTGTACGTCTATGTAGGCTTACAGCAATATTCAGCAAAACTCATGTTAAAAACCCCCTTTTATCAGTGACCTTTCCTTTAGAATTTCTGTGATAAGACTTGGGGATATCACATTAAGTTTCTTAGTATAAAATTGAGCACTGAACAGACTTTTAGAAAGATTATAGTGCTAGAGGGATATTTAATGGTGAAATCACTTACTGTAATACTCATTTCTGAGAGCAAAGGTCTGAAGTGAAATGAATTTGGTGATATTAGATTAGTCCTTGGTGGGTAGAGGTCCGTGTCTGAAGTCAGCTACATGTATAATTAGGTATAATTTCTACATCTGTTCAATAGAGGTTAATTGAACTATCATAATAATTGAATTCCAGTACTTCTGATTTTTCTATTCAAAGTGTTCCTGTGAGATCAGAGCCAAGTACTCATCATCTAGCACATTTGTAGGAAATTCCTGTTGCATTCGGTATTTGGTCTGTGGGTTAATGCAGGGCATTGGTATTTTTCAAAGGTCTGAGCACACACATACATCAAGTCTTCAAAAATAGACTAAAGAAACAGCAAAACACAAGGTACACGTACATAGATTCTATGCTGAGAATTTTGACTTAAAGAAACAGTCAAAAGCAGATATGTTACCAACTGACAAAGCAAGAAAGATCTAATAATCTTACCCATGTGTTCTGCAAGAACGTCACTCTTCTTGTGCTGGTATTTTAGATTCAGATTATATTGTAAGTATTCAGTAAGTAAACATTGTGCATTAATTTTGAGCCTAGAGTAATACAACTTTATTTTCTTTCTACAGTCGCAGGTGTGCAAACACGTGACAAAAGCATATGCATGAATGCTGTGTATATTTACTCTTATGTGTATGCAAGCAGTTACACACATTTTACAAGGCTACTGCTCACTCATTCAGAAAACTAACAGGTTTTCTTTTACTGCTTTCTTATGAGAAAAAAAGTAGACAGGCACTGTGACGAACTGCATCCAATTATATATTCACCTGGGATCCAACATTATTGGATTATTCTTGGCTCACTACACTTGTCAGGCCCTCTTTTTAAATTTTTAAGGAAACAATGTTTGCTTTTCATTTACTGAGTTTAGCATTTACGAAGAATATAGACTTTTGATATTGAAGTTCTCAGTGCATTGAAAATAGGCAAGCTACTAAATAAGTTTTTTTCACAGAATAGGTAGGAAAGGCAATCTCCATTCCCATATCAACATAGGCTTGTCAGCTAAGACTGCCCACAGAGGTGTCAGAGATGGTCAGGGAGTGCAATTTCACCAAAACTCCTTCAGAAATTTAGACAGCTTATTAAAAAAAATCATAAAAAATAAAAATATCACATCTTAAAAAAATAATTGGACATACTGCCATATTGTCTTGAGGGCCTTATGAACACTAAGCCTGAGTAACCCTGATCTGTCGGCTCACTGGACTACTTCTCCCATGGTACATAGGTTTGATATTAGCAGTGTTTTGCTTTGATATAGCATGGGAGTTATGGGAGTTACTGTCTCTCTGGGGTGTCCAGCTCATAGTGGAAAATACAGGCAAGACGCAAATCTATCACAGTTACTAAATTACCATTTACATTTTTTAATTCATTAATCCTTTCCAACTACTGAACTTTTTGCTTATAAATTATAAGGAAGACTGAGCGGATGAGGCCCTCTATAGACAGATAGGAACAGCCTCACATTCACAAGCCCTGGTCCTCATGGGAAACTTCAACCACCCCAGTATCTGTTGGAGGGACAACACAGCAGGGCATAAGCAATCCAAGAGGTTCCTGGAATGCGTTGATGGAATGCGTTCCTTCTTCAAGTAATAGAGAAGCCAACAAAAAGAGGTGCTATGCTGGACCTTGTTCTCACCAACAAGTAGGGGCTGGTGGGAAATGTGAGGTTCAAGGGTCGCCTTGGCTGCAGTGACCATGAAATGGTGGAGTTCAAGATCTTTAGGGCAGTGAGGAGGGCACACAGCAAGCTCACTACCCTGGACTTCAGGAGAGCAGACTTTGGCCTCTTCAGGAATCTGCTTGGTAGAATACCATGGGATAAAGCCCTGGAGGCAAGAGGGGTCCAAGAAAGCTGGTTAATATTCAAGGATCTCCTCCTCCAAGCTCAGGAGTGATGCATTCCAACGAAGAGGAAGTCAGGCTAAAACACCAGGAAGCCTGCATAGACGAACAAGGAGCTCCTGGACAAACTCGGACACAAAAAGGAAGCCTACAGAGGGTGGAAGCAAGAACAGGTGACCTGGGAGGAATTCAGAGAAATTGTCCAAGCAGCCAGGGATCGGGTTAGGAAAGCTAAATCCCTGACAGAAATAAATCTGGCCAGAGACATCAAGGGCAACAAGAAAAGCTTCTGTAGGTGCATCAGTAACAAAAGGAAGGCTAGGGAAAATGTGGGCCCTCTCTGGAAGGAAACAGGAGACCTGGTTACCCAGAATATGGAGAAGGTTGAGGTATTCAATGACTTTTTTGCCTTGGTCTTCACCAGCAACTATTCCAGCCACACTGCCCAAGTCACAGAAGGCAAAGGCAGGGCCTGGGAGAATGAAGAGTCACCCACTGTAGGAGAAGATCAGGTTCGAGAATATCTAAGGAACCTGAAGGTACACGAGTCCATGGGACCTGATGAGATGCATCCATGCGTCCTGAGGGAACTGGCAGATGAATTGGCTAAGCCACTATCCATCATATTTCAGAAGCCGTGAAAGTTCCCGGTGAAGTTCCCACTGGCTGGAAAAGGGGAAACATAACCCCCATTTTTAAAAAGGGAAAAAAGGAAGGCCCAGGTAACTACAGGCCAGTCAGTCTCATCTCTGTGCCTGGCAAGATCATGGAGTAGATTCTCCTGGAAACTATACTAAGGCACATAGAAAATAAGGAGGTGGTTGGTGACAGCCAACGTGGTTTCACTAAGTGAAAATCATGCCTGAAAAATTTGGTGGCCTTCTACGACAGGATTATAGCATTGGTAGATGGGAAGAGCAACTGATGACATCTGCCTGGACTTGTGCAAAGCATTTCGCACTGTCCTACACAACATCCTTTTCTCTAAAACAGAGACATATGCATTTGACGGATGGACCACCTGGTGGATAAGGAATTGGCTGGGAGGTCACACTCAAAGAGTTGCAGTCAATGGCTCAATGTCCAAATAGAGACCAGTGACAAGTGGCATTCCTCAGGGGTTGGTGTTGGGACCAGCACTTTTTAACGTCTTTGTTGGTGACATGGACACTGGGATTGACTACACCCTCAGCAGTCTGCCAACACCACCAAGCTGTGTGGTGTGGTCGACATGCTGGAGAGAAGGAATGACATACAGAGGGACCTTGACAGGCTTGGGAGAGGGGCCCGAGCGAACCTCATGACATTCAACAAAGCCAAGTGCAAGGTCCTGCATGTGGGTTGGGGCAATTCCAAGCACAAATACTGGCTGGGCAGAGAATGGATTGAGAGCAGCCCTGAGGAGGAAGACTTGGGGGTGTTGGTTGACGAGGAGCTTAACATAACCTGGCAATGTGCGCTTGCAGCCCAGAAAGCCACCTGTACCCTGGGCCACATCAGAAGAAGCCTGACCAGCAGGCTGAGGGAGGTGATTCTCCACCTTCACTCCACTCTCGTGTAAACCTCACCTGGAGTTTTTCCCATTCAGCTCTGGGGTCCCCAACATAAGACAGACATGGACATGTTGGGAGTGAGTCTAGAGAAGGGCCATGAAGACGATCAGAGGGCTGAAGCCAGGCTGAGAGAGTTGCAGTTGTTCAGGCTGGAAAAGGGAAGGCTCCAGGGACACCTTCTAGCAGCCTTCCAGTACCGAAAGGGGGCCTACAAGAAAGCTGCAGAGGGACTTCTTGCAAGGGCATGTAGTGATAGAACAAGGAGCAACAACTTTAAACTGCAAGAGGGTAGGTTTAGATTAGATGTTAGGAAGAAATTCTCTACTGCAAGGGTGGTGAGACAGTGGAACAGGTTGCCCAGAGAGGTTGTGGATGCCCCATCCCTGGAAGTGTTCAAGGCCAGGTTAGATGGGGCTTTGAGCAATCTGGTCTAGTGGAAGGTGTCCCTGCCCATGGCAGGGGGGTTGGAACTAGATATTCTTTAAGGTCCCTTCCAACTCCTTCTATGATTCCATGATTCTATGATTTCTTTTGTAGCTAGAAGTGCAAGCTTCCAAAGAAAGTTTGGTTTTCAATCTATTTTACTTTTAACTACAAAATAATTTTCTGAAGAAAGTCTCATTACTTACCTGTGAGAAACAGGACTGGTGTTACTAACTAATTTAACATGAGCCTGTAACTAGTCATTACATAAACTTTTAGACTCAGTCAGGCTGGTGGGACTGAATCCAGTGGTGTTCCTGTTTGAACAAGTGGAGTCAAAAGTAGTGCAATGTTTCAGCCTTGCAGAGAATGCAGGACTGATCCCTATGAACACACTTAACATTTTTTGGAGCTCAATCCCATAAACCAATTTTAGTGATGCAATGAAGTTCACTGTCTGCTAAGTCATTGTGAATCATAAAGTCCCCATTTGTGTGGTATAAATCAACATAACTATTCAACAATTAAATCCACAATGAATATATTTTTTAAATTACCACGTGTTATGTTTCATTTTACAAGCTTGCACATGCATTCTTTATAGCTTACTGTCATGTAATGCTTTATAAATGATACTTGATAAACAACAGCTGTATAATCTTAGAAATATTCATCAACAGGCACATGTATTCATGGTAAATCACTTTTGACTTGTGCAATGCTGGTGGCTGGCGTATAGTCTTCTGGCTGCTTGCATGTGGAACATAATAGGACGTGGCACTATGCTTCATGACCAAAATACATTCAGAAAACATACTTGGGTGTATCAATTGCAAGCAAGAATGAAAAACGTTTGTTCCCTAGGTTATGTCATAGTTTATTTCCTATGTTATACACATTTCAGCTTTCAGTAAAGTCCTTGCAAGGCAGAATATAGAATAAGAGGGTTCGGCTATTCTTTCAGATGCTTCTGTACAACTTCTGCAGAGCCAGATACTATAGTTCATGTGTCACAGAGAATTTTGGTGGGGGAAAGGTAAGGAGAGAAGGGCGTCATTCACATGCTGATGGCAACCCCGTACTGTTGCTGTTACATAGCAGTTGTACTAAACAATTGAAGTGCACTGTGATTGCTACCTTTGGGCTCTTCACTGAATTGAATTGCTCATTATAGCAGCCTCACCTCTCTTTTATTGAAACAGTGCAGTTTAACTTTTACACTGTACAGTTACAAGCACTGTTCAAGAAACACCACTATTTATCCTTTATTTAGGATGCTCTGAGAAAATCAAAGTCTGAGGTAGAAACTGTACCTACTCTACTCACACTGTAATTTCCATGCTGCAAGTTATGCTGGGGTTTTTTAAATTGTAGATAGAATTCCCCTCACCTAATCATGTAAAAAACACCAAATGGAAACCCCTCAGCTAGGCTTCCTCTAATACCCAATGGAGAGAAACAGACCGATTAATTAAGAGTCCAATTAATCCCAACCTAAATAGCAACCAAGAAAAGTAGATGAACCTCCCTGTGGAGGATTCTATCCCTCTCTGTAAACTCTAGAGGCAGCCTAAAAGGCTTTCTTAGAGTAGAATCATACTGTTTATAGGGTAGTGTGAAGTGAGATGAGTGCAGCCAGCTGTGCCCCTCTTAGCTTCTGTGCAGTACCCACCCCCCGGCACAGCTGCCCTTAACTACACAGCACATCGAGTTGGTGTGCATGTGGCAAAATTTA
Organism: Ibycter americanus; assembly: GCA_035590275.1. Classification (NCBI taxonomy): domain Eukaryota; kingdom Metazoa; phylum Chordata; class Aves; order Falconiformes; family Falconidae; genus Ibycter; species Ibycter americanus. The sequence goes on from JAVJGI010000050.1 coordinate 104,319,993, forward strand.
CCCCAGCTGTGCAAATCAGATATAGTTCAGGAAAGTAGCCTACTTTACCTGGTCTGTTGTATCCACCTAAAATTAAGAACTTGATCCATGAGTGGGTAAATAGCTTTCACATGAGATACATATGGTAGGAAACTTATTTTCAGGATAACCCTATAAGATCTGGAGCTGTCTGGGGAAGATACTACTTGACCAGGCTTTCTACTAGTTGTTTGCATCCATGATATGCACTTAGAGGAGTTTGCTGTGTCTGCAGTTCTGCATTTATGTCTGTGTTATGCCAAAACATCTCAGGTTTTTGATAGAAGTTAAAGTATTCTCTTTATATCCTCTTATCTCCTCCACCCTGGATAGAGGAAAAACGGGAGCATATCTTTTATTCTCTTACAGAGTCAGAACTTAAGTAGGAGCTCTCAATGAAGGAGATGCTGCAGAGAGAGCCTCCTGGCAGCCAAATTAAGAGAGGAACTTCGGGCTGAGGGGAAAACTGTATACCTCTGAGGCAAATGGTGGAAAATTAAGCAGTTTTTCTCATTTATCAAATTTGAATTTGGAAATGCAACTCACAGAAGCAAACAAATTTGGTACATTTGTTTCTTGCTCCTTAGAATTTATTATTAGGAACTGTAGTGGATACACTTTCTTAGTCATTTTTTTTTTTCAGACTTGAGGAATTTCAATAAATTCATTGGCACCCTATCTGTTGTGTTGGCATCTCTGGTGCATTGTGTCTATGTCTGTTTGTGAACAGATACAACTCCTGCCATGTATTTCCGCCTGTAACCTGTCTGGGGCCTTTTTAAACTTATGCAACATGCTCTTCAGCAGTTTCATTTCTTTTAAACATTTCTGTGACCTGTAGAAATAAACACTGGATCTGCTAAACAAATCTAAAGCAGAAGAGTTCTTATCTCTCAACACTTTTGCAGAAATGAGAGTAAACACACAAAGTTAAAATGTTTCTTCAGTTAGGAGCATACTAAATTTATATTTTGAAAGAGAAAAAGGCAAGTATTCATGACTTAAAGTTATATCTCAGTTCGGTATTAATGTCACCCAGCTAACAACATAGGACAAAAAAGGTTTACAGTGTATATTACTGCCAATTAATTCTTAACTATACAAGACCTTCCCTTCTAGGTGACATGAAGGTTTCCAACAGAAGTCAGCAACAGGTTCTTAAAGAACAAAGCATGTAGAGGCATCTTTTCCCCTTCTATACTATTCTAGCTTTTGTTGGTTTTTTCTATTTCCTGAAACAGGGGCAGCATCTGTAGAATTGTGTTTAAAATTCATTAATAAACCTCTCCTCTGGGGACTCATCTAAGCCTTTTCTTGATTAATTTTAATTTTGATCTCCACCCTGAAACGAGTCTCACAATTATATGGTGTATAAAAGCATTCTCTTTTATTTGTTTTGAAACTGCTGCCATCTGAATGTTACCTAGCTCTTAATGTCGTGAAAAACAGTGTATAAAAATTTACTACCTACACCCTTGACGTAGTTTTTTGTTTTATAAATCTCTGTCATGTTTTGAACTGAACCTGCTCTGTAGCTTTTTTGCCAAGATCATTGCTGCCTTTACCTCTCTTTAGTTCTTCTGAAAGATTTTTGGAACAGGGTCACCAGAGCTGCGTGCAGCATTAAACCTGTTAGACATCTGAGTTCTGTTAAGATGTTTTCTGTTTTGTTCTCAGTTCCTTTCCTAAGAAGTAGTAACACTCTAGCTGCCACCAGCAATGGCATCATGTGGCAGACATCTTCCACAATGAACCCCAGTAACCTTCAAATCTCCATCTAGGATGAAGATAGTTCATTCAGAGTTCATTCTTTTTATAATCGGGACTGATTTACTCCAAATGCATTACCCTGCATTTGGGTATCTTACTGATACTGGACTTCATTTGCCATTTTATTTCACTGCCCTTTCCAGTGAGCTCTGGGAGTCCCTGCTGTGTTATATCCCAGGAAGCCCCTCTGCCAGGTAGCACAGGAGAATGATGAACAGTACAGAACCAACTACTGGTATTTAGGGGACCTCTTGGTTGAGAAGGTGACCACTTACAGCTATTCTTTGTCATCTGCCTTTAAGTCATTATTAATCCATGGCAATAGCTTCTCATCAATCCTGTGGTAATTTATTTTGTAGAAGCCTTTAATGAGGGAATGCGTCAAAAGCCTTTTAAAAATCCAAGTACATTATAGCATTAGGATCACTGTAATCTACATGCTTACTGACAGTTTTAAAAAACTCGAATATATTTATAAGGAACATCTTCCCTCAGTGGAAACTGTGTATTATGCAATATATTGTGTTCACCCAGGTATCTATTAATCTCATCCTCTATTACAGTTTTACCATTTTGCCTGTACAGAAACCAGACTTGCAGTCTATAGATCCAAGATGTCTCTGGAGCCCTTCATAAAGATTGGTGTCACATTTCCCACCTTCTGTTCCTCTGGCAATAGGTTAGACACCACTGTTAGTAGTTTAGCAATTTTATATTTGGGTTCTGTTATAAATCTTCAGTGAATACCATCTGTTCCTGGAGATTTCTTACTGTTCAGTGTGTCAATTCCCTCTAAAGCCTTTTCTATTGACACTTGAATTTGAGCCAGTTCCTCAGCCTTATCTCCCATAAGGAATGACTGATACCGGGACCTCATTCTCTTCTGTAATGAACACTGATGCAATAAATTAATTTAGCTTTCCTGCAATAGCCTCATCTTCCTTGAATGTTCCTTTCATACCTTGATTGCCTATTGGTCCCATCTGACTCTCTGCCAGGCTGTCTGGTAATGGTATGTTTGAAAAAAGTTTTATTAATAGGTTACCTGTCCTTACAGTTACTCCTTCAAATCCCTTCTGGCCAGTCATATGGCTTCTCTGCATTTAGCTTGCTACCATTTATACTCCTTTCTATTCTGCTTGTTTGGATGTAGCTCCCAATCTTCACTTCTGATAGCTTTCTCTGATCTATTATTTAACTAAGGTCAGATGCTTTTTTGTCTCCCCATTCATATTTTTAATGATAGCATGTATTTTCTCTGTATCTCTAATATGGAAACTCTCAAATGGTCTTCCTGCAAATATTTTACCCCACTGATTTGTTCTTTTAATTTTTGTTTCACTATTTCACCATTTTATGTTTTGGTGATTTTATATATATATAAATATATATATATTATATATTAAAAATGTATATTTAAATATTTTGTTATTGTGGCAAATTTGGGGGCTTTTCCCTTGCTGTAAGGATAATGAATGTGGTCACTCTTAGGGTACTCTGATGGGTATATATCTGTTCCTTGGGTAGCTGCTGCACAAAACAGTTATTTCTGATACCTGAAAGGTTCTTATAGAAAAGAATGTGCCCAGAAGTAACATTTTTCTGGGTAAATCAATATATTTTCAAAAAGTCTACTTATTTTCATTTGCAATAGAAAAAAGTTAGTAAAAAAAAAAGCTACCTAGATTTTGACCATTTCTACCTCAAATTACAATAACTTTATGTGACGTTGACTGTACTATCTGCTATGTAAGTGTCGACATTCAAATTCTAAGCTTGATTTTACTCTGCAAATTTAATTTTTTTCTTAACCCAGTGTAAATTTGGTAGGTTCAATGGATCTACTTTTCTGATTTATACTGAAGTAGAAGATCAGAACCAGGTCCTAAATCTGCAGATACACCTAAAAGAGATACTATATTTTGTTGTAGTTGCAGACATATGCACTGTGTGATCATTTTCAAACAGCCTTTTATTCCACCTGCTTTCCTTTTTCATAGTTGTTCTAAATTTATGGTTTACATGATTTATTTTTCAATGAAATTACCACTGAGACCCAAGAACTCTACAAATCTGACTAGCTAACTTTTGCCTTCCCTGCTAACTTGTGTACTTATGAATTAATTTATCCATAAATCACCAATAACAGAGCTATCTTAGCAAAACCAAATGTCACCCATTCATTTGACTTCTGGTCTCAACACAGTCAAAATGCCAAGGGGTGAACAGGAGATGAGTGTAAGTACTACACAACAGTGCATTTAATTTTTCCATTTGTCGTTATCATGTCAACTCATACTCTTTGACTTCTTGCCACTTAAGATGTCCTGAAGGAATAGCTGTCAACATTATCTTCAGGACATCTACAAACAAATTTAATCAGCTGAACACAAGGGTGACTGACAAACTCCAAAAAGAATCAAGAGTCTTCTCTGGAAGCAGAAGAGATCTTAGTGCTTTGCTCAGGAATTTATCTGTGTCATTGCCTGGGAGTCTTGCACTAAGTGCTTTCTTCTGATGTTTTGCACCAGTGGACATGAATCTCCACCTGCATATTTTACCAGGAATCCCTTTCAATCATCACAGACATCACAGTACCATGGATTTCTGCACAGAAAATATTTTGAACCTTGTTGAGTTATAAGACATTTCAAATTAGATCAGGTTTAGGAACTGGCTATAATAATAATAATAATATCTATAGAGTGAAAAGGTGAGAATGATAATAACAGATCACAGAACTTTTCTCCAAATCAAATTAAATATAATTCTGGTACAGTTTCTGTCATTTGGTCACTTGTATAATGTGAAAGTGATTTTCTTATATAGCTAAGTATATTTAGTTAGCTTATATCTAAAAAAAACCGAAAGGACATTGTTGTGGAACCTTCTTCTATCAGAATTGGTCTTGTTCAGAATCAGGGGGGCAACTCTTCTGTTTCTGTGCCAAGTCAGCTTCTCTTTACAACAGTATTAAATCTTCATGCGCTGGAAGGCAAGAAGGCACTTTTCTTACTGAATATTTTGTTGCAATAGAGAGAAATCTAAACTCCTGCTTCTGATCTGTGACAGCTACTGGCACAAAGTTCTGGCAAGCCAAAGCTGATAAAAGCCAGCTCTGATTATGCCTGTTTCTTGCCATCAAGTGTTGTATGCTTCTGTCATTCTAAGTAAATCCATCCAACTCATGAACCATAATCTATCAGAGGTTGCTTTTATCTTTCAGATTCCAGCGATATCTGTTCTGTACCTCTGCTTCCTGCTCTTACACCTAGCATAAATCTTGTGTGCAGTTATTACTTAAGTATTAAACTGCTCACTTGGTTTTTATGTGTATAATTAAATTTTAATGGCTAACAAATACAAATGTTCCTGAAATTTCATTTTATGTCTGTAAGGAAGGGTTAATTGCTGTGTTATCTCTACTGAAAGTTCTGTCCAGTGTCAGGACAAGCTATAACTTTTTTTGCATCTTTGTTTAATGAGGGTACATTTCTTGGACTGTGTTGCGTCCCATTTATTTTTTTGTTTTTTCTTTCTTCTTTTTATAATCAAGAATGTGGCTACATTGAGTTTAGCTCAATGCAGCCCTGGCAGCTAGTAGAATTAGAAAAAAAAAAAAGATAAAAATATCATACTGCCTCTTTTTAATTTTCCATACCCCCTATTATTGTTGTTTCTCTTTTCAAAAGAGGGGACTTCAAGACTTTGGCCCCATTTAGCGCCTATTCATTTGTTTATGCTCCTTATGGAGAAGAGCTATGCTTCCTAACTGAGTGCGACATCCCTGCTTTATGGGTGCTATTGAGAAGAAAATCTTGAATTTCATACCTTCATTACAGTTCTCCTTTCCTCAGCCCACTATGAGTAACACAGTTTCTCTCTAGTGATGCATTCTATTCTAGTTCTAAAATCTTGGTTTTGTGCACAGCAGTTTTAACAATATGTACAAGTATTATGACTATTGTATTTTAACAGAGGGAGGACATTATGTGAGGAAGGGGCTGCTTGTAAAAGAAATTATAGTGCATGGTGCTTTGGCTCTATATCCTGCAGGTAAACTGACTGATATTTTAATTTCCTTGGACTCTTTTGAAAGCTCTCTAAATGAAGGTTCTGAAGAAAATATATAACTTTGGTTATCATACTTTATGGTTATTACTGTGTACACATTAAATGTGAATTAATGCAATAAAACAGTACATTTCACATAAAAAATACTGTGAATTTCACTGCTGTTGCTGACATGGCACATGTATCAATGTAATTATGGCTTACAAATCCTTGGTAAGAGAGGCAGTGTTACAGTTTTTGAAATTCCCCCATTATGTGAATTCAGAAAGAATGCTGCAGCTTGTATTTAATTTATCTTGTCTGGTAGGCCTTTCAAAAAAGCAATATTGATGCTGAGTTTATCTTTAGTTTGATGACAGTCAGAGTAAATAAGCATGTGGAATGTACTAGTGCCAATGAAAGCGTTGGGGCTTGCTCCTCCCTGGAGTAGTTGGATGGTGTGAAACTGTCACAACCGAACAGAAGAGCTCTGAGGCATTTTGCCTCCCCAGGGCAGTTACAGCCCTGACACATCAGGGAGCTGTCTGTTCAGTACTCATTACATTTGCTTCCATTTCACGTATTTGTCTTAGGATGCCTGAAGTATGTTGATTTTTTAAAAATCACTGATCAAAAATGTTTCTTTTTAAGCATTTACACAGAAGAACAGTGAGTCTGCAAAACCCTGTATTCTGAAGAGAGCAAATAGCAGGATTAGCTGGGCCCATACCTGTGTATCTTAGGACTTGGACAAACTGAGTTATGATGACTTAAAGAACTGCTGAGTATGTGACCATATGCATCTCCTTAGCCTGCTGAAAATCTCCAGCAGAGGTTTAAGCTAGCACATTTTACTTCTTGCTTCCAATGAGCGAGAAGCATGCAGATAGTCAGCTACCATGGCACAACTGAGATACAGTATCTCAACCAGCTGGGATAATTCAGCTGTGCATCTGAGCCTGTGACAAAGTTATTTGTTATATTAACATGTTATTTGTTCTACTGTGTCCTTCATCCATTGCCAGTAGAGAATGAATATGGTCTTCCTTTACACTTCACAGATATCCTGTCTAAATACAACTTTTGCACTCTCTTCCAGCATCCATAATCAAATTTATTTCTCCTGCTGATACATTCAAGTGTGGAATTTCCTTTCAGATCTGATCCTTTGGTCATTCAAATCCCACAGTGTTTAGAAAAATCCATGTACCCTAGTACATGAGGAGTAGCCTAGATGACGAGTAGGTCAGTAAATTTGTTGGACATACCACTAGTTTCCTATAAATGAGGGGTAGTTTGCTACACATCAGTGCTAGAGGTGAGTTACAGCACAGCAACAATTGTGGGCAAGCAGACAGGCAGCTCATTGAAAGGGGCTGTGGAAAAGAAGCAAAATTGGAAGGGGAGTGTACAGGGCAGGGAAGGGAACAAGAATGAGTAGATCTTAGCTAAAAAAAGAAACTGGGCTGAACCTGTTACTGCGAGGAGTTGGGTTTAAACCCAGGTCTCTTGTTCCTTTGAATCAGAATCGTTTAAGTTGGAAAAGACCTTTAAGATCATTGAGTCCAACCATTAACCTAGCACTGCCAAGTCCACCACCAAGCCGTGTTCCTAAGCGCCACATCTATGTCTTTTACGTACCTCCAGGAATGGTGACTCAACCACTCCCCTGGGCAACCTGATCCTGTGCTTGACAACCCTGTCAGTGAAATATTTTTTTTTTCTAATATTCAATCTAAACCTCCCCTGGCACAACTTGAGGCCATTCCCTCTTGTCCTATCGCTTGTCACTTGAGAGAAGAGACCGACCCCCACCTCTCTACAGCCTCCTTTCAGGTAGTTGTAAAGAGCGATAAGGTCTCCTCTCAGCCTCCTCTCCTCCAGGTTAAACAACCCCAGTTCCCTCAGCTGCTCCTCGTAAGACTTGCTCTCTAGACCCTTCTTCACCTTCTTTGGACATGCTCCAGCACCTCAATGTCTTTCTTGTAGTGAGGGGCCCAAAACCGAACACATTATTTGAGATGTGGCCTCACCAGTGCCGAGTATAGAGGGATGATCACTGCCCTAGTCCTGTAAATCTTAGTGTTCCATTTATTAATACATTATTCTTTTGCTTCCTGTTTGTAAGAATAAATTATTAGAAAGCATTCAAACTTTGTGACAATGAGGTATTATAGCAGTATAAGTATTTCAAGAGATTAAACATCTTCTATGAATATACGAGTAGTTTCCTTTTCAGCTTTGAGTCCCTTGTCAACACTTTCAATAACCACCAAAGACACGAGATGCAGATGGTCAGCACCTGCTTGTCATCATATGGTCCTTTGGGCATTTAGTTCAGCTGTATACAGTCCTAAGTGCACTGTCACTGCTTAACAAAAACATCATAAATAATTACTGTAATTAATAATGAAGTTACTTCCTTGGGCTAGTTGTGCTTTCTTTGTCAGTTCTGCTGTATGTAATAGTGCTAATCTGTTAGGCTAAGTAGCTATTAAATTCTTTGAGTTTTGTGAGTTGTTTCCAGCAGCAGAAGAAATGAAGTATAATTAGAAATTTGCCTCATATTTCTGTTTATCCTCAGAGAATAGGCATCAATTCTTGCTTGCCTGAACACATTACGAATCAGTCAACAGGAGGCTGCTCATAATCCCTAATCATAATTCCAAATTTTTCTACCCAGTACCTAGCCCTGAAACACTGTCCCTTAGCCATGCTACCATGATTCCTTTGCTACCCTCTGGGTTTTCCTGCTGCCTTCGTGGTGGCATCTGACTGACAAATATTTACAAATACATCAGAACAACACTTAGTCTCTGTATTTCCATTCAGACCTCAGGGAAAACTCTTAAGTGTGTAATTCTACAGATATTTTCTCCAGCAACAAAGACAGTTTGAAAGGATCCTTCCACTGTCTGCCCCTTCTTACATGTTTCTATCCTGTGGTTTAACCCCACTGTGCTGCCATTAGTCCTCTCTGAAGTACCAGTGCAAATGTTTGTGGGATCACAGCGTAACCCTGATCACTGACATGTTCCAAGTAAATCATTCCATCTCCTGTTTTTGGAAGCCTTTTTTTACCAAAAAAAACCAACCCAAAAAAACAAAAAAGCATCATAACTGGATTGTTTCATGGCTTTGCCTTAGGTCACAGCCTTACAGCACAAGTTGGGATGCTAAAACATGAGTAAGAGCAGAAACAAACAGGAGCAAGGGGGAGTTGGGATCTCTTGTCTGCTGCAAAAGCAGCAATGCCAAAACACACCCTCAATTCTTACAATTCAGTGCTTATCCAAGCCTTTTGTGCTGATTTGTGATAGGGGTACAGTCTAATACTGTTCCAAAATAAAGAGGAATGTGACTGTTTCCTGATTTGACCTGACTTAAAAGTAGCAATTATACCTACACAATCTATAAGGTTTGTGATGGCAAAAAGATCAAAAACGTTCTCTGGGAACCAGCCAACATCCAACATAACAGTAAATCAGTATCTCCCTACATTGAACTATGTTTCAGTTTTCATTTTCACCTAAACTAGCTGCTATCAATTAGCTATCCTGTCTTTCCTCTTAGTTTCAATGGGCAATCTGAAAACATGATGACAGAGGCTCAAGAAATTGAAGATGACAATTGTCTATGATGATTTGTTATGTATTTTGTTACTTTAAAAACTGTTCTTTGCTGCCATGCAGCCTTAGGGATGTTTTGTTATTATCACTGTTGTCAATTCTGAACACTAAAATTTACTGTATTTGATGTTAAAATCTCAACTCAAGGTTGTAATATCTATAAAGAAAATATTGCTATAAAGATTAAACTCTGAAGGGGCTGTTCACATCCATGAGCAGACAGTAGAATAAATACTGGAAATCTTATCTTTTTCTATTTATCTGAGAAGCAGGAAACAATATGAAAAACATTTATTTCTATTTGACAGAAAATACTTTTAACAATACATAATCATTATCAGTCAATACTCTGAGAGGCTGCTGTTGATAGTAGGTGTCTAGAAGATGCTTTTCATTATGACCTTTAAATGCCACAGTCCCAAGTGATCATGCAGAAAGAATATGCCTTCATTTCAATCTCTACTAGGAAAAAAAATCAAATTGTGTTTGGGTATAAGCAGTATGTATGACAGTGGGACACATCTATACATTGGCTCGCTCTGCACAGTGAGAAACTAACAGGATAACATTCTGAATTCTAAATCATCACTACCTCCATCTCATTTTTTTCTCACTAGTACATCAGACATACCATACAAAAATATGCTTCCAAATGCAGTTCTAGCATATTAGTGTTTTCTAATTGTCAGCAGCAGAATTTTGCATTAATATTAGCCTCCTATCCAACTATGCAACTTATAGGATTATTCAGAGTCACATTAATAATATATTTTCTGGAATTTGGAACTGTAAAACTCTTATGTTTTGTCAGATTATTCAACAGAAGGAGCTGAGACAAACCTTTTTGTATGGGGAAGGTGCTCAGTAACTGCCTTTTTAGTTTTTTGTGTCTTCCTCTGAATTATTTCAAACGACATGGCCAATATTGTGTACTGGGCATAAGACACTCAAGTGAAGGACTGTGTGGGGGTCTGTAGGTGTTTCTTCTGTTGAGACAATCCTGTATATATTGGCCAAATCCTGGGTGCAAATGTTTTTTTTCGTTCAAAGATGAGAATCTAGAATGGAATTGCACTAACTGATGGATTTTGAAATTAAGAGCAAATGTGAACTTAGAAAAATACAATCTACATATTTAGTTTTGCTGAAGTATGTATATTTGTTGAAATATGGTATTTCAGCAGCAAAAATACTGCTTAGAAAGCAGGCAATTGCTCTTAAAAATCAGATTATTTTCAGAATAAAATGACATATTCACAAATGAAGAAGAGTGTCCCCAAACTCTGGCTGCTTGCCAAAAGAAGAAGAAAATATCTGTAATATTTTATATTGTAGAATGTAACGCTCAAGGAGTGGGAAAAATAACTTTGTGAAAATGTGTGGAACTGACACTGTTTTATTTTCTTTTTGCCCTTTTTTTTAATCTCTCTCTCGAATTTAACCTTCCTTTTATGCCCCTTTACATTCAGTAATCTCCAAGCTCCTTAAATCATTAATGAATGAGCCAGGATGAGCCAGGCTGAATCAGGCCTCCCACTGATTTTATAAAGCAGGAACATATAATTAGGCTAATTTACAGAAGAAAAAGCTGATGTACTGGAAGGGTGAGTGACAAATCCAAGATCCCAAAGGACACCCAAAACAGAACCGGTTATAAAACCTACGCTTTTTAACAATAAAACTATTTTTTTTACCCAATCCACTTATGCAGTAGTTGTGCAGGAATAGGTACTAACATAAAATAGCGCCTACTCATACAAAGGAAGTTGTGCTAAAGCACAAGTCACCTAAGCACTCATCAAATCAATAGATTAATAGTCTGATCAAGTTATGCTTTCATCCCCCAGTTGCAAGTTCAGGTCTGCAGGATCCAGGCCTTGGGTCTAGATTCACAGAATCAGCGGAGGGAGATGCCCCAGCGCTTTGCACGTCTAGGCCTGTTTCCTAAGAGGACCAAAAAAGCATCTGTTGCTGTAATATCTGAGGATCCAGTACTTCTAAAAAAGATTTTACTTGATGGGCACTGAGGAAAATGAACCAAACTAACCAAGGTACAACTTACATTTTTCTTTAAGTCCATTATAAACACAACATTCAAGCAATAAAGTGGTCTCTGTGACTCAGTAAAGGACTCAGTTTGTTGTCAGCCCTTTATTTAAAGCTCCTCTGACCTAACCACACAAAGGAAAATAATCTTTGGCCTATTTTTATGCTATGATTAAGTCTGCATGAGCTCCAAAAGCAGCCGCGACTGACAGTAGAGAAGAGGGTCCTGGGATATTCAGCTGTGATACGCTGCTTCTGTGAAGGTCATCACTTCTTTCAATCAGAGTGAATGATTGACTCAACAAGGAGTTCATATTGCATGACATACTTTCAGAAATGATTCATGTTAATGGTGTATCCCAAGAGATTGATGTTGAACAGAAGCTACATCTCAAGCTTAAAAAATGATTTAGCAATACGAAAGCCTACAAACCAGAGCTCACGTAGAGACACTTGATGGTAAACATCAGAGAATAAATACAACTAAAAGTCATAAAATTGGATAGACAATAAATCTGACAGTTTAAGACCTTTTGGGACTCAAATCATAAAAACCAAAATTACTTACGCAGCCATTCCTTGATACAGCTGTGCATCTTTTCCTGAGACATGAACAGCAGACATTTTCACGCTTCTGACAGGTTGGAGCAGCTACTCGCTTCCTTGAGGAAGCGGCTACGTCAGAAACCCCAGCAAAGTACAGTACCAAGGAAAGAGTGCTCTGCCAACGCTGCCAACACTCCCCAGCTCGGTGTCCGTGGGACGTCTGTCCAGCAGAGTGTTTCTAGAAGCCTTTTTCCAGATTTGGAAAAACAGCGATGCAGGCTGCAGCTGGGAAAGGAGGCAAGACACCATACTTGTGCCCTTGTTCACAAGAACCACCACTCTTCTCCCCCCCGCCCTGGTTTCACACACATGAAAGCATTTATGGGTTAATGTGTAGCACCTTGAGACCCCATTACAGGAGAGGCCACATGACACCTGGGAATTAAAAGCTTCTCCATCAGGGTTTCTCTCTGACCCAGCTGTAAACTCTGTGAGGAGGCCTGGTGGCTGGCAGCCTGCTCTCTGCTGGCCTGGCTGTTGGCCCCACCTGGCCAAAACCCCCTTGTCCTGTGGAGAAGTCCACAAGCAACTGTGGGTCCGGCGGGGGACAGCGCGGGGTTGCCCACCTGACTGAGGTGGCACAGCAGGGGCTGTCCCTGGCCTGCTGAGGTCCCATGAGGCACAGGTGTGTGAGCAGCCACAAAACATGCAGGGAGATCAAAGTTATTTTGGAGCAATTGTGCTTGAAGTATTGCTGAGTGCCTAAGAAGGAGGTTGTGAGGCTGGGAAGAAGCCATTTAAACACCTACTTGAATCAGTCCAGGTTTATGTAGGATTTTTTTCCTATTCAAGAGCACATTTTTGTATTTTTTTCAAATGTTGGCATTAATATGGGGAAAGGGAGTATCCCTGACCCCAAAAATAAATTTAGGAAACATGAAGTCAGAAAAGAAAATACTAGATGGGTTGACTCTTAACCGAACTTACAGTCGAGGGGGACTTCTGCTGAGGGGAGGTGGTGCTCTGCTTGTGTTTATCCGCTTGTGTTTAGATGGGCAGAAGCCCAGAAGTGGATTTTAAAGATTAGCTTGGTATATTTTTGTTGTTATTATTACAAAGTTACAGCGTGGCTACAATATTTTTGTCTGTATTGGGCTCAGAAATGCAAGTTATCCTCAACTTCTGCTGTCCAAATAATATATCTAGAACCCTAAGCTTCAGAAGAAGTTATAAAAACCTCATGGCCAGAGAGTGTTACACAATAGTTATTATTTTTAAATCAATAATTATGATAGGCCTATATATTCTTGATTTCTATATGATTATTCAGTCCTCTCATCTTATTGAATTCTTATTCCCAATGATTTCCAATGGCAGTGAAATTCACAGCTGAAATGGATTAAAGCGTTACTGAGCTTTCTGCTGCTTAGTTGCACTAAGTGGCTCCTCTACAAAAAAGGTCAAGCTGTGGGTCCCTGACTGCCTGCTCTAGAATGTGCATTATCATACAGATTCATATTTTTAAGGTAAGAAACTTCTATAATCTCCAGGAAAATTATTTTCTTTTCTCTTCAGCACCCGTTTGGAGACTGGGTGACACATACCGCACCATGCTATGCCTCTGTTTCTGTACTGCCACTACACTGCTCTCCACATTCTTGATTACTACAACCCTTTGCACAGTCCCATAGCTAATTTGCTTTTTTGGCTGCAGTTGCACATTGATCTGTGTACAGTGATATTCCAGGTCTCCTTTAGATGATATAATCAGCTTAGAGCTTTCCAGGTCAAACAGATTATTTTTCTTTGCAGCCTGATTTTGAATCTCATTGTTGTCATGCTGACTTTTCACCTGTCTTATTTAAGTTTCTTTGATGTTCTCTACAGTCATCTCAGGTCCTTGTACATGTATACAACTTAGTTGCCTTGACAGACTTTGTTGCCATGCTCTCCTTTCACCTTTCCAAGTCATTAATGAACTCATTAAACATCATGGCACATCATAAGGAACACCTGGGGCAGTTAATCTACCACCATGATGGGATTTGGTCATTTAATCTTACTTGTTTTTCACTTCTAATCAGGTTTAGACTGCAGCAATCTTAAAACCTTGTAGTTAAAAAGTTCAAACTGCGTCCTGACCTGTCTGTTAAATGTACCTTCATTTCATATTTATAACTAATTTCCCTAGGACTAAGGATTAATTGAAAGCTAAAATTCAAAAATCTTTCTAAAATTCTGAAGCCCACTTAGAAAAGCCCCACAAGACTGCCAAGCTGCTGTGTCATTACCTAGTCAAGCCTTTTACACTGGTGTGGTAGGAACTGTGAAAAAAATAATTTCTGATGCTTAGCATATTCTCTTACCAGATGCATGGTCTTACATTGCCTTGCCACAACTACTGTTCTAATATCTGCAGAGTTTTTAATCTCTTGGCATTTCATTTATTCTAACAAACCACAAGGAATGCTTCAAATCTACAGTAGAACAGAAAGGCATATAACATGAGAACACATAAATAATTTGTGGAGCAGAGACGGCAACCCAGGATTCCCCTATCTCGGGAGATCAACAACACCTATTCTTGATTAATGATCAGAAGAACAAGAAATTTATCATAATTCCCCAGTGATCTCTGCCCTGATGTTTATCTGTCATTTTCTAATGACTTTCTTCATGTGAATATGCCCAGTTCTATGAGGGCAATCTCATATTTCTAAAACTCTTATCTATAGTCAGACTGTCTTGTACTGTAATTTTTCATACACTTTTCCCATCTAATTTTTTTGTTATACATTATAGGACACAAACGAAACTGAATGTTTAGCCCACTTTGTGAACAATGGCACATCTGATTTTCTATTTTTTAAAGTATAGGCAGACAAAAGGCAGAAGTGTTGCAGTATGGATGCATTATCTCACTAGTTATTCTTCTTCACACAATGTGGGAAGTGATCTTGATCATGCACTGGTGGAGTTCGTAGTCCTGAGGGGTATGGGTCAGACAAAGACTAAAGTCAGGACCCTGAATTTTAGGAAAACAAACTTCCAACTTTTCAAGGAATTAGTCAATCAGACCCCCTGGGAAACTGCCTTCAGGGACAAGGAAGTACAACAGAGCTGGCAGATCTTTAAGGATGCTTTCCATAGAGTGCAAGATCCCCATGTGTAAGAAATCAGGAAAGGAAGGCAAGAGACCAGCGTAGATGAGTTGAAACCTGCTAGTTAAACTAAAGGGCAAGAAGGAAATGCACAGGCAGTGGAAGCAGGGATAAGTATCCTGGGAAGAATATAGGGGCGCTGCCCGGTTGTGTAGGGATGGGGCCAGGAAGGCCAAGACACAGCTGGAGCTGAATTTGGCAAGGGATGCAAAGCATAATAAGAACGGCTTCTACAGCTACATCAGCCAGAAAAGGAAAGTCAAAGAAAACATACCCACCCCACCCCATCCCCCGCCAATGAGCAAGACTGGTAAACTGCAAGTACCAAACATGGGATGGGGCTCTGAGCAACCTGATCTAGTTGAAGATGTCCCTGATCATTTCAGGGGGGTTGGACTAGATGACCTTTAAATGGTCCCTGCCAACCCAATCTATTCTATGGTTCTATGAATGTCACAGTGTGAATCAATAATAAAGGAAAGAAAAAGGCTGAAGAAAAACAATCTTCTTACAAATCTTGGAATAACCTTTTTTTAATCAGTTCTTCATCAGAATTCATTACATTTTCCAATTTATTGCCAACATGAAGATTCCATTTTTCCTAACTTGACCATAAAGAACCCTGTTTGGCCTCTCTGAAATTAGAAAGAACTTTACTTCATCTAACAGGATCTGCTTTTTAGCAAAGAATAATATGATAATGTCAAAGTTTAGGCTGGAGAAACCCTATTTCACTGGTATTAATCACCACTGCTGAGCTTCAGTAGCTCTAGCAAGGTTAGCAAACGTGTAGTTGTAATGGGCCTGTAAAAACATTCCCTGTTTCTTTGAGACTTGGTGATTATTTTTTTTGTTGAATTAAGTAAGTAATGATTAATATTGGCCTGATAAGTCTTACACAAAAGTGAGGCATTAATTTTATCTTTATCATCACAAGGCTATCTAATGTTGTGTATGGCTGCAAGAGGTCTGACAAGTTTAAATAATTTTGAGAGAAGGCTAACCTTCCTGATCTGAAAAAAAAAATCAGGATTATTTAATTATTTCCTCTTCTAGCAGATATGTGCACTGCAGCTGAGATTTATTTAGTTTACATGTATGCTGAATTGCAATGGGCCAAAGGGAGCTGCTTTGCAGTTTGAATAGTTAAAGTATCGTTTGCATCAATCTCTTTCTCCTGCCATTCCACGGTACGTCTGCATGCTGTCCAGTGTACAGATTTCAAGGTGGAGCAGGGCAAATACGTACCCAGAAACCCCTTGCTTTGCAAATATTCCTGGAAAACCATTTCTGCTCCACCGTTTACCTGGGCAGCCTAAGAACACCAGATGAACACAGCCTCTCAGATAAAATCACATTTCTTTGGGGAATGTTTTACAAGCACATACCCACATCCTGTTACTGCTAACAGCAGGATGGTTAATCCAGTAGAAGAGTGACCCCATATTTCACATCTCATTCACAGGCAGACCAGTTAAACACACAGCGGGGATCTTCAAAAGCACAAATGTAGTGTAAGCCTCCAATTCTCTTTGACTTTCAGTATGACTGAGAAACCTTCCTACTCTTTGTGCCTTAGAACATCTCCCATAACCAATAAAATGCCAAGCTAGAAACGTTGCACTGCAGTGAGGCTGACTTATGCTGAAGATAAGACAATGTCTCTGAGTTTATTGAAGCTATTGTTTTGGGTGGTTTTATGGTTTAACTTTCAGTAAGTGTTATGAACACCATATCCTTTAAGATTACAGGGATAATAAATTTATCTAAAAGATAAAATGTCTAAGTAATGAAAAGAAAATGCTGGTTTTGTATTAAGTCTAAGATTTAATGCATACACATGTGAACTGCCTTGATATGCTTATTGTAGTGTCTGCATTAGGACACATTTACAGAGGAGAAGGTGCAAAGGCAGAGGAAGGTTCGCATGAGCATTGCCCTCTGAGATACCTACCCCAAGCACATCGTGGGGGACCAGCTGTGCAATTCCCCCTGTCTCTAAGCTGCATCCAGTCTTAGTATCCTTTCACACATCCTTAATCGTAGTATTTCAATTTATTGTACACTAATTAGATAGACCTGTTGGATGAAGGAGAAGAATCAACACCCAGTAATTACTTCATTGTAAAATGTAATGAGTTTTGGAACCTGACTTGCTGTAAAAATTGCAGCATAATAAATAGAACGCAGCTTTCCAACTATAAACTAGCAGTGAATTCTGTTAGTGTATTTCTTCATGAAACATGTTTATGTGATAGTCTTCCAATTTTATGGCTGAAGTTTATCACCATAAGGTGCATTTCATGACAGCCAAATAACTACATTCAGTTAGACTTGTCACCATGTGCCTTCAGTATCAAGACACATGCTGATCGTATCAAATACTGTTGACTGTCTTAGAGCTGCAAATAGAAAAGATGATTACACTGTTCTCTTTAGATATGATGTAATATTATTCACCTCACTAAAAACTGAAGGTCAAGGTTGTCCAACAACATGAGAAAGATCATCTATTGAAAGCTTCATAATGTGATGATAATGCTCTAAGAGACACAGCAGTAGTTTTACATTAATATTTCTGTGATTTCTTATGCAAGAGGCAGTGCATATTCTACAAACTAAGCAAGTGACCTGCTGGTGTATTGATATAGAAATCAGAACAAGTCCAAGAATTCCAATGCTACCATATTTTGCAGTCATTTACTTGTTTCGCAGAGGTCAATACAAACAGTTTATACTCTTGAGTGAAATTACAGTAAAGGATTAGCACATTATCAATACATTTATGCCAGAATACCACTATCATCTCCCTGAGCCTGTGAGAAAGGTTGTGTAAAAGAAGAGATAGTCATGGAACCTACTGAAGTAGTTTTAATTTAAAAAGCTTGCTTAAAATCATACCAGAGACTGGTAAAACCACTGGCAACATGATTTTTATTGCATGCGGATAGTGGAAATGCTTGAACCTCATTCCAGAAACAAATACTGAATATATTGCATATCATGGTACGCTGCTTATATAATTTGAATGGAGATATGAGACCCACAGTAGTTTTAGTTTTCCAGTTACAATTTTGAATTCTGCTGTGGTGCAGGGTGTGTATCTGTTGATCACGTGGACTGGAGAAAGGTGTGAGAACTTGGGCAATGATGTATGTGTATATGGATCTTAGCGGGGGTTCTAGATGTGACAAAGGCTGAAAATGCAGGAGGCCATAAAATTGTTTATGTAAGAAACTTAAAATGCAGGGGAGACTGATTTCTGGCAGTTACACCTTAAGCAAGCAGTGCGTTGCTGAATGAGGGGCAAGTGGAAAGCAGTGAGTGTGGGATCCTGGTGAGATCCTGCCCGTTACTTGAGCCAGTGTGGGGATGGCTCTGGCTGCCTTATTGCCATGGCAACCATGAGAGAAGCCCCATCTCTTTGCCCTCCGATGGAGAGACTTGGTCCCCTGCTGCCTTGTTGCCCGAGGCCCTGTGACAGCGAGACCCCCCGCCCTGCCTATCTTAAAAGAATGGAGATAGGTGAAAGAGAGACTGCTTCACGATGGTTTTTCGGCTGCCTCCACTAGCATGTGATAAGAGGAAAATTCAGGAGATAAACCCAGCTTTTAATACTGACATAATAATCATAAGGAAGTAGAGTGTAATCTGCTTGGAAAAGTCAGTTTAGTCTAATTTAAGACTGCATACAGAATTATTTTGATGGCAGACATTGAACGGCAGCTTTGTGCCAGCAAAGGAGGACAGAAATAAGGTTGTTTACATGCCCTATTCAGGCATTTTCATCCTTGAAATATGTGAGTTGTAATCCTTAACTTTCATTTCTCTCATTTAGGACACTCAGTATAAGGATAACATGTAATTTACTAAATCATCTTACTATAAAATACTGATATATATTCTTAACTTCAACCACATCTTAGTGTATTTTAGTTTGGGAAAACATCTAGATCCCAGAATAATGAAAAATGTTGAAATGATCTTATATTGAAAAATATTGTATTCAGGGATTAATTTAATGAGATTTTCATATTTAATTCATTGTTTTAATTTTAATATTTGCATTTTGGTTAATGGGAGTTGTCCCCTTAAGAACAAATTTACAAATAGAAACAAATCAGCTTACTAAATAGTTTTGATAAAATGTCATCCATGACACTGCTGAAGTTCTGGTGGATGTTATAAAATATCAAATAATAGTGTGATCACCCCAGGTTTTCCTTTCAATAAGCAAAGGGAGGCATAAAGAGACATAGAAGTTTTTAAAGAGAAAGAGAGAAAGCAAGGGAGACAGTGAGAAAGTGAAATTGAAGTCATTGAGAGAAGTGAAGTAAGAAGTAGAGGTGCTGCCAAGTCAGTAATGAGCTAGTGCCACAAAGACATGGATGAATGGCTCTCATCCAACAGCTATCGATGCTGCTCAGAGCACCCTTTGCCCCATCCTCATGCCAGGGGATCTCCGCTGGGTGCCTGGTGTTCCTCCCCCTTAAATTCTTAACAAGAAGGTATTCAGATAGAGATCCCTTCTTCAGATCAGCCATCACTGAGATCTGCACTGTGGCATCAGTTTTCCTGGCACAGTGGTTTTAGAAATGTGAGCGCATACAACTGCAGCTGAAGTCAATGAGTGCTGCAGGTGCTCAGCTGTCTCATCCCCTATCCCTTTCCTTTTCCATGCACCTGCCCCTCTGAGATGCTCTCAGAGTTCAGTCAGAGGGAAAAGAAAAGAGAACTGGAGAGCTCCAAATACATTGTGGCTTCCTTATCTCCTGCCTTGCTGCATCCCTGCACCTGGACTGGGGTTTGCCCTATGCGTGGCAATGGGGTTGTGCTGTACCTGTCTGTATCTGGTCACTGGGACACAGTCAGGTACTTGTTCTATCCTTGGCATCCCTTCAGGGAGATGAGAGCTGGATTATTCATGTGGATAGAGTGGCAGTATCTGTTCTTTAAATAGCTACATGGGGGAGTTTGGTTTTATCATATATGTAAACCATTACATTTAGACATTTTAGAACACCTCTTTACGTAATTGCAAAAGTGTTCCATGCAGGCTATGTTTGTTCCTACAAAATGTGGCAGAGTTCAGTTTTGTGTAGAAATATCTGGTGATCAGAATGGGCTTGTTTGTCTTTTTTAACTGAAAGTAAAAGAAGACTGCAATAAAATTTTAAAACTCCCTATTATTAACCTTTAATGTTAATAACCCTATGTATAATAATCAGTATTTTGTCCTGATTGTCTTTTCATATCATTCAATTTTCAAAGGGCCTAAGTCAGGCTATGCAGTGCTCATTACTGAACATGCATAACATTGTCTCCTAAATTCCCTGTAACTATTCAAATAGCAGCTCGAAAAGACAAATTGCCTATCACTCCAAAGTCTTAAAACAAAACAAAAGGCACCATATTGCCACTTTAGGGACACATTTGTTGCCTGCTGTTGCTATTATATATGTCATTTCAGTCCTGCAGTTAGCTATAAACTACATCTTTTCTTTTTCCAGAGAGAAATAAGAGATGCCTGAAGGGAAGCAAGAAAAGAAAGCATCCTTAAAATGACTGATTTACAATTGGTAAGGAGAGACAATATGAAAATTATAGCTTTCTTAGTGTGTCACATCCCAAGCTTGCACAATGCTCTTGCTTTAAAAGCTGCCCCACAGCCCAGTGTGATGGCTCAGAGCACAGCATGGCATATGAGCAGCCACGTGATAGGCAGAGGCTCCAGCTCATGGTCTCAGGATAAGCAAGAAGCTCCTCTCAGGGGGTGAGCTCATAGGACACCTCTGCTGCAGAGACTGCTCCATACAACCCCCTCCACAACAAACAGTGTGCTGCAACCTACCCTTTTGCAGTACATCTGAGAATGAGAATGATAATGGATGTCCCAAAAACATGAATAGAAAGCAAAAGGCCCCTGTGATTCAAACCAGACAGGCAGTTTCAGAAAGTAGGAAACCTCTTAGCATAAAATCCTACCCAAGTGCTAGTGAATAGATGAAAGCCAATGTGTGTTTTATATGACTGTAAAAAGCAAACACACAGAATGTTATTTTTAGGCTCCTAGGATTTAGGAGCCTGATGTGAGTTCATTTGCTTGAGCTCTTGTGCAGTTTGGTCTCTAACCTAGAGATGTTAAATAGGATGTGTTGATGAAGTCTCTAGATTGCAGTGTTGGATTCTAGAGTGTCCACCTTCACTTGAGCTGCAAGGTATAAGAGGAATATGGGCATTTTGGGGTGTAGGAAATACATGGTTGTTTGCCTTTTTACAGTCTAAGCTGGTAATGACTAGGAGCGCTGCTGATACATTTGCCTTTTAAGGAAAAGCCATGTCCATCATGGTATTTTGTGGACAATTTGTCCCAGTTACGTGGTAAGTATGGTGCCTGGCTCAAACACTTTCAGCAATGTGGAGACAGATACCTTGAATCTGTATCTGAGGCTGATTCAGTCTATTTCATAATCTGGTATTTCACAAAAATCCTGCTCCTTCCTACCAGCATCCATCACATCCAATATCTACCAAAGTGCTTATCCTCCATGAATTTAAGAAACTCCTCTTCCATACCTTTTGTATTATTGCTGTCTGTATTTTACTGTAGCATGGAATTCCATATTTTATTTACATCCTTTGTGGAAAAAGTACTTCACTTTGTTTTCTATTTGTTACCTGATAATTTCATTCCATGCTTGTTAGTTCTCATCTTTTCAGAAACAGCAATGATTCATCTGAAGTTTTGTTGTTCAGTCAGTCAGGACTGCAAAACCTTTTCTATAACTTTCAGTCAGCTTTAGGTTTAACTACTTTAAATAATGTAGTATCACCCGCAACTTTATTAATTCCAGATTTATACTGCTTTCCAAATAATGTAGGAATAGTACAGATCCTTAGGAAACTCCCACATACAGACTTTTTCCACTGGGCACCTGCAATTTATTCCTGGTCTTTGTTAGATACTAACATATTAGACATCCATGAGAGGACCTTCCCTCTTATCAATTAATAAACTGTGATACCCAAAATATATATAGAGATTTACTTTATTTAAAAATCTTTCATTTCTGTAGGGAATTCCTGAAATATGAAGCTAGTTGCACTAGTGTCTCCAAGAAGCAAATTTGGCTTGTTATAGATATGTGAGCTACTCCACAGAGCATTACTAATAAGTGATACGGTGATTATCACTCTGGTGTTCATATTTCTCCATCACATGCTGGGATTGTTGTTTAAGAGTCTGTCTTGTGGACTTGTTTTGAAAAATTATCCTTGATGCAGTAACCCAAAAACGTAAACCAGGATGACATTTTACTTCTTGTGTCTCCAGCTTTAATTTGTATTTAATAAGCTAGTTTTTGTTATGTTTATTAAATTTGGTTGACTTTTAAAAGAGCACCCACTGAGTTTTATGAATATGCAAATTGTATGTCTGTTTGGTATAGAATGAAACCCTCAATTACAATGACAATAAAGATGTAGTTATAGTTTTAAGAATTAACACATGAGTATCCTGATTAGCACTTGAAACAAAGTGACTAATTAAATATTTCCTTATATTGGGGGTACAGGAACTGCTTTTCTTAAGGAGATTGAACCTCAAACCGAAAGAAAAGGTACCTGGATGCACATCTATATATTAAAAAAAAGGTAAAGGAATTTGCTCCCATATTTACACTCACTGCCATAATGAAAAAATTGCAGGTCTGTGTCAAGATTCCTACCTCTATCACTTAATCTGCACCAGGTAGTTGACTGTAAATTGGGATTCAGTGTTACTTCCTCAACTGTTCATGAGCAGTTACATTGCATGAGACAAATCTCTTCAATTTCCCCATGGGCATAGTGGAAATAACAGGTACTAGCTGTAGATACTGTAAAAAGATGCTTGAAGGCATGTAAATGGAAGATACACAAAATACCATTAGTCTGAGATGTAACTGTGATTTAACAAATAGCTTGGGGGACAGGAAATCAAAATATCTGAACTATTTTTCTGGCCTTATTGCTAATCGGCTGTGTGATCTTGGGTAGTGTCAGGTAGGAATTACATGTGAGACCTTCTTAATAGGGTGTTAAACTGTGCTGCTTAATGTTCTATACTCTTCTCATCCTGTATCTAAGCCTGTAGCATGTTTTAGTGAAGAGCTTAAAAATGGTTCAATATTCTCAGAAGTACGTTCACAATTTGACATTTTGAGCCAGTTTATTTTCAGTATATTGTCAGAATTAAACCTCCAATGTTTCCTCGTGTTTGTGTGCTGCTCAGAGCATCATGTTTGCCTTGTTGTTTTCCCCCTAGGAAGATTGTCTTGTCTACTAATTCGGATGTTTTAGCCTTTTAATCTACATGGATTTTAATGAAAACTCTTTTGACTGTTAGTTCACAGACTTTCCTTGCATTAACAAGAGCCTGAGGTTTTTTCCATTGAAGTCGTTGTCCTAATATTGTGAGAAAATGCTGGCATCTAGAAGCAGTGACTTAAAAGGAAGGAATTACTATTTGAATGAAAATAATACAAGACACTAATTCTGACTGTATAAAAACTTCTGAAACAGTAGTGCAAAAAAGCAGCAAATCTAAGAGATTACATCAAATCTTAGAGTGTAGACAGAAATCAAGAATATAGAGAGATATTTCAGGGTCCTGGAGAGAGCAGAAGTTTAGAGGGCAAAACCTACCCTCCAGAGTTGGGAGAGCAATAGTTTGGAATTGGGGAGATGGAGTTACTGATTTTGGAGGGCAACAGCAGCAAAAAGTGAATAAGCTTTTCTTGTAGCTTTCTTTCATTTTGAAGAATTTGCAGCTGGCAAAGAGGGTTTGCCTTGCTTGTACTCTTGAGCCTTGAGTTTAATAGGTCCTTCCAGACCTCACATGTCTTGGCGCATCATTTATATCATACTGTCCAAACAGGTCCCTAAGTTTTTCTTGCTCCCCACCAGCACTTTGTTATCTTTGCTCCAAATGTAATAATGTATGAAACACTTATATTTAGAAAAGATTAGGTTAGAAACTGTCACAGGTGGAGAGTGTCTGCTTCCCAGGAAGTGAATAACAGATAGCCATTCAAGCATTTGGATGTCTGCAAGAAAACCCTCACAGATTTCAAGGATCCCCAAAGGACTTACTTATGGCTCCTTTTTTCCCCCTGATAGCAGTTAGCAAGAATCATATCTTCCAAAGCCTCCTGACCTGCCCATGGCCCTCTCTTTTACTGGAAGCTCTTACCAATATGCAGAACATACACACGCGAACAGGGACATTGTTCATTCCTGTAGCTTCGCTTCAAATTTCACAGGTGTCGACATCCTGGAACCTCTGCCCCACTGCTAACTCAGAGTTCTCCAGACACAGGCAATTCACCCTACTTTACAATAAAAGCTTCACTCCCGAGGTTTAAGGATATCCTAAACATTGTGAGAAATGGATGCCAAAGTGGAAATGTTTTTACAAATTTCACCCATCACCACCAGCCTGTAGGGATAACTGAATCTGATCTATAGATACCAGGTACCAACAGAAAGATCCATTCTAGAGAATCTCCCACTTCTTCCTTTTCTGTGACTGAGAGAAAGAAAACCTATAGGGCTCAGGTTTCCGACATTTTTCATATTTTCATGTTTCCATCTACTTTTGTCACTCTGATTGTTATGAAGCCAAAAATGCTTCAAAATGCTATAGAGGAGGAAACTAAAGATTTCTCTGTCTTATAGAATAGGTAGAAAGAGAACAGAAGAGGAAGAGACAAAATCCTAATATTTAAGAATTCAAAGTTTCAGTTTTAAATAAAACACCTTCTTTATTTAAGAAAGCAAAACATTCCTGTGGAAGTTTTTGGTGTTGAAAACAAACACACATTTCAATTTGCGGGGAAAAGGCTGCAGACAAACCTTAAGTGGAGCCATGGAAATTCTAAATAACTATGGGTTAGAGGAAATCACAGTTCTGTAATACACACTTACTGTGCAACAAACTGTTTTTTGCTATGACTGTATTTAATATTGAGGCTAAACTCTGCTTTTTATTGAAGTCACTGAGTGTCATTACATAATGAATATATCCTCCAGTCTCTAGACCCTGGAACATAGAGTGGGCAAAATCAGTTATGTACGCACTCTGTTCTAGAGCAGCCTGCACATCTTTGTTGTCAGCAGCATCAAATGCGTATAGCAGGTGCCATCTTCTGGCAATGTTATTTTTGGAAATTAGCACTAATCTTACACAGTTTACATGCAATAAACTATGATAAACTGATTTTTTAATATTTTTGGATGATGCTTAATGTGAAAGTAAAATGTTATGTCCTTGGAGCTTAAGAGAAAGTAGTAACAGTTCAGAGACATTAGCTAAATGTTCAGCTTTTCACTTGACAGTTCCTAGTAGTCTTGTAGTAAAGAACTGTATGTTAAAAGTTTAAATGCATAAATACATACTTAAAATATTTTAGAGTTCTTGAAATGACAAAGTTTGCAGGTAGGGTTTAATTTTTTTCTTGGATTAACCAATACAGTTGGAAAAAGAGAACAAGCTTTGGGACTCAAAAGGGGATTTGTAAACTTATCTTCAATTTTTTTGTGTAATTATACACAGAAAAAGCAGGAGTCATAAAGTGTAATGATTTTCAAGAGAGACATGTCTTGACTAGCACAGAAATCTAGTACAGAAACATGGAAAAATAACACAGAATGAGAGTGGATAAATTACAAACCAGTTTTATTAGATTTGGATGTATTTAGAATATTTAATTGTTCTTCATGAACAATTACTGAGTTTCAGTAGCATCACTAAGTGGCAACAAGTATGGCTAGGCCATACAACAAGTTCATTAAAATGAAGTCTGCAACTTTTGACATGCAGTGATCTGTTTTATTAGACCAACAGATTGCCTGGCACTCAGCAGAGCACCTTCATGCGATCTGTGGCACTGCTGCTTTCACAAAGATGAGACTAAGACAATAGCGATGATTCTTCCAGCTACCGGTAATCTGTATTTATTTTGTATTTCCAAGTCCTTTTGGACTTAGTGATATTAAAGTAAGCCACAAAGAGCCGGCACCTCTCTGCTCTGTATCTTTCTGTTCCTATCATCCCCTGTTGTGTGATCTTTAATACAGCCAAATTCACACAAGACACCAAAACAGAAAGAGTAAGGAACAAGCTGCAAAGTGATCTGAAGGTGTCAGGGCTTCTGGGGCTTCAGGAAAAGAAAGAAGTGGTAGTAAAAAAGCTGATGCTGTGCACCAGATCACCATTACTACAGTGCAGACACAGTGAAAACTAACAGCTACATGCATTTTGGAACAGTGAGTTTAATTTTGCTAAATCTTCCCTAGTGTATTTAATGCAACCCATTGCTATATTTTCTTCTGTTAAAGGGTAAGAGAGCAGGTGGTCCAGAACAGTTGATGTTGAAAGAGGATCCTATGTGATCCTATGCCCAGAAAAGGAGTTTTTTGCTGCGGTCAGCCATGGAAGTAGCAGTCGAATACTGAAGCAGTAGTGGTTAAAGGGTTACCTTTAGCTGGACCTGGGAGTAGGATGCATTTCTGGATAAGAAAGCTGTCAGCTCTGACAGCTGGGCACTCCTACCCCTACATGTGCTCCATTACAGGACAACACAAAGCCCTGGTGATCCGTACTGCGACCAGGGTGAGTCTTTCCCTTGGAAAATGGTGTAGGTAAGCACAGCTGGCCCAAGTCATGGAATTTAAATCCTGGGGGCCTTCGGAGACACCCAGCCATTGGGAGTATCCCCAGGAGATGGGAAAGGTTTTAGTAACTGTATTATGTGCACACCTTCATGGCTACAGCCTTGTTAATCAATGGTTGTCAGCTTCATTTGGTGGCCATTCATAAAACAAGGCCTTTAGGAGGCTGTGCTCTTGAGAATTTTGTTCTTAAAAAAACTTAACACAGAGAAGTCTGTGAAGCACTGTAGTAGACCATTGTCTTTATGTAGAATACATTTATCTGTGAGGGGATCAAAATGATACACATACTTCTAGATCCATGTAATGCTATGCATTCACGCTAACTGCAAGCAGAAACCTGTGCCTCCGCTGCTGCAGCTGGGATTGTTCATATTACAATTTAGTAATAAAGCCAACAAAGTGCCATTTACCAAAATTATACCTTTTGCAACAGTTTTAGAAATTCTCAAAAGTTTTGATCTGCTTTTTGTAGGGCTTTCTTTTGCTTGATTTTTATGTAATCCTGCTCAGAAATTTTTTGGCAATGCTTTGCAGATGCAGCTGTATAGGGAACACAGCCCCCGCCCGTCAGGGGCTGGTTTTGCCATTGTCGCCGGTGTGGGAACTGAGAGCCCGTCCCTCTGGGGCATCCCAGCTTGGCTGAGCGCTTCCCGCCTCTCACCGAGCCTGTGATCCTGGTAGGGCAGAGACTGTTTCCATAGCCCTAATTGCTCAGTTTGCAATGCTCCTTGTTACAAGTGTTTTTGCGCTTACTGAGGCATGTGAATCAAACTTGTCTGTGTTTGCTTCAGCCCCATAAACAGTGCTTGTTACAATGCAGGCTGTTTGCCTGATTATTCAGAAGTCTAATCATTGTAGGCTTCATTCTAGCAGTGCTCACACTGAGCTTGTTTTGCAAAGCCCTCTCACGACTTCCATTATCGAGTCTGTGCCTGAAAGTTCTGGTACTATGAAATTCTTTCACATCATATTGTTTTTAGAAAAGGACCGTAAAAAAAAAAAAAAAAAAAAAGCCGACACCACAGAAACTGCTTCTTTGCACAGTGCAATATTGTTTTCCCGGACATGCCCAGAACTACCCTGCACACCAGTTGTTTTGCTCTATGGGAACAAGGACTGTTTCCCGTTGGTAATTCTCATCTGCCCAGTCCTAAACCTCATTATAATCTCTTCTTCCCTATTTAAGTAATTATTGCCTGGCTTCTAATTCCAAAAGTAGAATAAATTAATAAAACTTGGAAATATCTATCACTGATACAGAGAAAATATAAACTGCTCATGTTTTTCTCCTGGTTAGCTTAAAAAGCTCAAGCATAACTGTTGTCATTGTCTAAAACTTCTGTAGCTGCTGGCAATTCACATTAATTAAGCATGCAAATAGATGACATAAACAACAAATTGGCCTCAGCATTAACAGTTTTCCTCCCACATTCTCCAACAAGCAGAAGTGGTATAATGGTATGGAAGGGATCTAATTCATCCTAATTCTGATTTTCCTCTGGGAGCAGAAGGAATCCAGCTGGGCTGCTGTTGGTGTTAGTAATTTTGACACATGGAAGATTTTGTATTTAATACCCTTTCAGATAAGACTACTTGTCCTCTTCTTTCTTTAGCAACATTTACAGCAAAACAAACTGTGATGAGAATTAGGGTATTGCTGGCCAATCACATTACCTCCAACATGCAGAGTTCCTTTTTTGTAGTCGGAAACATAACTCACAATTTATAGGAAGCATCAAATTGGTGCAAACTATTTCTAGGTAATGAGCAAGAATCCTGGTTGCATTTTTTACTGCTCTGAAAGGACCGTGTTGTTGGAACTCCAGAAATTAGTACTTAAGGTTATTGATCTGTTTTCTCTCCAGCCATGGTAGAGAATGTGTGAGTCAGAAAAATTTATAATAACAATAACCATTTATTTT
The DNA here is from genome assembly GCA_035590275.1 of Ibycter americanus. NCBI lineage: Eukaryota > Metazoa > Chordata > Aves > Falconiformes > Falconidae > Ibycter > Ibycter americanus. The sequence continues at coordinate 104,348,853 of JAVJGI010000050.1, forward strand.
TAGACATGCTCTTGTTTTACAGCTGAACAAAATGCATAAAGAATGTATTCATATTTAAATATCTATGTATAGTCACCACAGTTCCCCAGAGAGCTCTGTAAACCCTACAGATCACACCTACCTTTAAGTTTCATCCATTTTTCCCTGCTAGATCTCACAATCTGCCTCAGCTCCAGAGCCCCAGGCTTACTTCTGTACAGGTGCCCCATTCTGTCCCGCAGGCCATTTGTTCTGATCTCATGCATTGCTCGTCTTTCAGTCATGTCATGCGTGCTGCTTGCTAATTGCATGGTGGCTATGCTAATCTGGGTCTCACTCGTTTATGTGGGGGGGACTAGTTCTGGACTGCTCATGGGCCTCTGCAACATCACTTGCAATATAACTCTGGGTAAATGATTGAGCTGTGTTTCATCAGCAGCTTAACTTTTTTGACTGATGCATTTTCTCTGCGGATCTATTTCTACAACTCTACAATGCTGAACGTCGCTCTTGTCTTCATCCCTGTACACATTCACTGTATGTAAGTCAGTGGTTGTAGACCAGAACCATGCGTTGGTGGTCTCATTGCTTCCTCATCTGCAGATTACTGTAAGTTTTACGTCTTTGGAGTCAAATTTGCTTATTTTGATTGGCAGGGTCATTCATGTGGTTTTGTATTGTCTTTTCTAAGTGGAACTGAGACACAAGTGCAAATTCTACCTTATTTTGAGATCAGAATGTTCCCCTGTGCTTTGCCAGTACATTTGTTCACCAGAGCACTGTCAGAAGCCAATGGAAGGCAAACCCAGATAAAGCATATTCAGTAGTTAAGAAAAATTGTTTCAGGTTTTAGCTTGGCTCCACTCACAGCCTTTTAACTTCAAATATAAGAAGGAAAGGTCTTATATTTAATATAAAGTGAAAATGAAAACAAACACAGCTGTATTCCACAGTCTTTATTTTACTGAATTATTTACTGTTGCAGAATCACCGAAACATTTTTTATTTTGCTTTTCTATTTTGGAGGCTGATCATTTTTCTTGCATAGCTTTCTGCTCAGCAAAACCACAATAAAATCATTTGATCTCATATGCTATAAGCCCAAAGTAAGAACTTCTCCTATAATAATTCAAGATTTTTCTTCAGACTTTTGGTGTTTCAAGATGTGAAGACAAAGGCAAGTAGGTTGTCTTAACACTGCTTTGGTTTTTGTTTGTTTGTTGGGGTTTTTTTATATAGCTTATGTATGAGCTCTACAGACTCCTGTGATTACGATGCAGACTAGAGTTTTTAAAGATTAGTCCTAGGGAATTTCTGTGTGACCATCGCACAAAAAATGTGTTCTTAAGCAATCAGCTGTGTTATAATTTCCTGTCAAAACTGCAGACACTGTGAATTTGCTATGATTGCACTGCATAAGAACTACTGAAAGAGTCAGGCAGCAGCCTGGATTTCAAGGAATTAAACTTAAGCAGAGAATCATACTGGCATTTTCTTGGTCTAATCTAGGCCTGTTTGAAGTGATGATATCTGGAGAGAAAGGCTTTGACTTACACTTAGGCTGAGGAAAAATTCAGTGTTAACTGCAGACTCAAGTGGTAGAGCAGGCATGAATTTCTTGAGAGAGTAAAGAGACGACGAGTGGCTGCCACTTGGGACAGGCAATTCCTAAGGCTTTCAGGGTGCTCTGTTGTTGTCTAGTGGTGTATGAGGGCAGCTAAGCTCTATGAAAGATGGAAGGAACATGGCCATGGACTTACTCTTCCTTTGGTTAGATCAGGAAAATAGCTCTGCATAAACCTGCAAGGCTGTATATGTATGGAGGTGTTATTTCTGTTTAACCTCAAACTCCCACTGCTTGGATCTTAGTTAATTGTATCATGGTCTGTTTGGAACATCTCTCTGGCCAGTGTCCATAGGGAGTGCTGCTGGAACTTGATTTAATATTTGTGCAGAAGGTACTGAAATACAAGTTCTGATCTGAAGCCATCTGGTTCAAATTCTGCTTCTTCCAAATACTGTGTGGTGATGACCACAAAGCCTTTGAATCATCTGGTGCTCTGAAAGGGAGTCTGACTCTGTGCCCAGTGAACCACAATAACCTCCTTAATAAAATATGCAGTTGAAAACTTGATGTTGAACTGCACCATGTATAATGGCCTTGCAGGCTTTACACCATGCCAGGCCATGGTGTAAATTATAACAATTTATTGTTATACATTTTATTGTATTATTAACAATTTATTGTTAAACATTATAACAATAATAGACTGTGTTAAAAAAAAAAAAAAAAACATTGGTATGCATGTACATTGACAGCTATCTTCACAGGAAAACTTACATGTTTGTATTTTTTAAAAAAAGACAATATTCTTTAAAAAGATCCTTTGCTTTAATCCATTTTGGCCTTGTGGAATCTCCGAGATTGCAGCGGAGAATCTAACGTCTTTGGTGACATGTAATGAAATCTTCATGCTGAGGTAACTTTCTTGCTTAATAGCATGGTGGGAGAGAATCCATCATGTATTAAATCCATCTTTGTCTCTGTGGAGACATTCATTTTAAAGTAACATTTTAATCATGACTGCAGCCTGCAGGGGAAAAAGAAGATACCCAGAGCTGAATAATGCATGTCCAACTACCTAAGGGGATGCTCTATTAACTCTGATTTACATATGACGGCTTGTTTGAATTTGTAATATCACCATTCAGATGGCATTTTGGAAAGGTGAAGACCTGGTATAGAACCTACCATAATTCAAGGACTAAATGAACAGAGTTTAAAAAACATTATTTGAAAGCACATATTGTCAAAATAAGGCTGACCCCAACGACGATCACTTTTCTAATAAATCATCTTCCAGGGTCCTTTGCCTACCTCTTTGGCTTAGAAATTGCTTGCCTGGATGTTCTTTACTGTGTCTGTTTTGATGGATCCTTGGCAATTTTAGGGTCAGAAATAATGAATGTCAGCGGAGAATTAGAATTTAACAAACCTCATTGTAGGCACCCATTTCTTCTACTCATTTTCTTGCCGTATCAAATAGTTCTGTTCAATTCAGTTTGGCCAGTTGTTTTGAATTATTTGGTCTATGATGAACGTTCCTAAATTTAGTTTTCAGTAGTATCTCCTGGCTTTTCAGGGCTGTGTGCATAGAGGGAGACATTTTGCCATTCTGGCAGTATTTGTGCATCACTAATGATGTGTGCTGTAGTTCGGGAACGCCTGGTTAAATACTTCCCACTTGCTGGACTGGCATTGCCTTCACTGACAGCTCTTCAGCTCTGAGCACTGAACTGCCCACTCCTGCCTTTGTGAGTAATTGCCAGATCCAGTGCCACTTACTGCTGGGTAGAGGCAGCGAACAGTGCCATATACACACAAAATCTAATAGCTTATTCAGAATACTTACAAAGTAATCTTTATGAGAATATTTTCAGGATTTGTTTTATGAGCTGGAAGCAGTGAACGCTGTTATAAATGTTAGCATATAACACTCTGAAAGGAATAATTGCAGCCCATAGTTACTTATGTTAATACTATCACATTATCTTGTGATAGCTGTGCAATTAAATGAGTCACCACTACGCCAAAATCTCATTTGTCTCCAAGCACCCCACAAATATGCTGCATTCACTGTCTGTGCTTCGGTCTGATAGCTTTTTAGTCATCGCATTCTCTTTGTGTTTGGAGAACAACAGAGCTGTGCAGCCTTTGAAAAGATGGAGCACACTGTTTCAAATTTAATAATAGAAGGATATTAATTTAATGAATGGTTTTCCCAAAATATATTTAAGAAGATACTTTTCTGAATGATATTTATATAGCAAAGTCTGAACGTTAAAAGAGTATTTCAAGAACAAAACCACTGTTGTGAGACAACAAGATGCATTCTGTTTATCCTCTACTCTGACTACAGCCTGTGTACTCCTCAGTCTGCTGAAACAAATCCCATTGGCACCCTTTATTAATTTTCAGGTATTCCCAGAAATATATGCAGAACTTTTGTGCTGAGCAATACAGGAACATTTGAAAAGTGAGGGAATATTCCATCTGAAGAATGATCAGCTCTTGGTTTCTGGTAGGAAAAACAAAACAACAAAAAAGGATAGCAAACACAGAGAGGAAGAAATTCATCAATGCTGGGGGGAAGCAGGATTAAGATAACAAATATGATTTGTCCCTTTTGTGTTACAATAAATGTAGCAAGTCTTTGCTGGAGAAGTTTTATCACAAATGTGGAAGAAAACTGATAGAAAAGAATTGCTTTTCCTTGCACAGTGTCTTTTCTGTTTCTCTTCTTTATTAGAATCTGCAGTTTAATTTTTGTTTACTTAAAGATACCTCTCTGGCCTGGAAACACAGCTAGGTCTAAATGAGGGTAGCAATTACACAACTTCCACCCAAATCATTACAGAACCAGAACATAGCCTTAATGCAAGCGAGAGCTAAATACAAGCACAACAGCTCCTCTCCTTGTTGCTGTAGCAGCTCAAAAAACTACTGAGGAAAAACAAAGAAAAACAGTTAAGCAGTGCTTGAGATGTTCCCTGTGGCCTCAGGACAGTGTTCTGTTATGGTCAGATGCTGTTAAGGTTTAATGAAACTGAGAAATCAGGAGTGGTACATTAATACTGCAGAGTTTAATTGTGACCTTTCCTATTTAGGCAATATCTTTTCCCAGCTCAGGAATTTAATATAGTAGAGAGACATCCTCAATGTGACATCGAGTATCATTCTCCCCTGAAGAAATAAATGTGAATGATGAAAACAGGAATGTGGAAATAAAAGTGTTACTTCCACACTTACAATGCCAGCTAGCACTTGTTACCAAACTTGTGAAAATAACACAATTTACTGTAATAGTTTACACTTGACTAGTGAGGTATAAAATATCTTTATCTTATAGCCATATAAACCATGGTTAAATTAGGCAGAAGAGAACACAGAGCAGTTCCCACAAAAGGATTAGGAATACAGAAGTGTTAGGAATACAAGAGGCAGAAGCAGAACATCCTGTTCAGAGTATATGTTGAATGGAATGGAAGTGAAAGGAATTAAACCAAAAAGAGGATGAGGCAGCTCACCTCCTGGGTAATTCTTAATCTGATACAGAAGCTGATTTAAGCTGAGGCTAAACAAACCCTCTATTACCCTGCAGCATTTTGACTGATAAAACAGGGACCTGAAATGTGAGAATGGTGAAATAACATGTGATTAGTCTGGCCACTCAGATTTGCATTGAAAAAACAAAATCTTTTATTTAAGCAGTGTAATTTCATTTGTATGTTCTCACCTACCTAATTATTTACACTGCATACCAGAAATTTCAAGGCTTATTTTGCTTTATTTTCACATCTAGGTTACTCAGAAATCTGAGGTGAGAGTGTTCTCTATTCTTCTCTTTGAGAGACGTGGGGATATTGAACTTTCCCTTCCAGATATGGGAACTAGTGGAACAAAAATAAAGTAACAAACTGAACAGCTGAAAACAAGCTAAGCTGAAAAAACATCTCAACTGAGTTACGCTTTTCCCATTTCCCTGATGTGATAAACCTTACACTCTTACAAGATCTGTCTTTTAAATGGAAAATCAAATGGAAAACCTCAGCGCTTTGGGTTTTTTTTATACATCATGAAATATTGAACAAAAAAGAGGTCATAAGCCATTTTGTTGACTTTATAGGTCTCCTGAGACTTCTTCAAGCTCTCTTCTTGATTGCTGCTGTACATCTGGAGTGAGAGTCAGCCAGAGACAAGATGGCAGGTGTAAGTTGCTCTTGGAGATGTCATACATTTTCCTCCACAGCATGCAAGACAAACACTTCCTTTCCTGTTTCCACCAGAATGATAAGAAAAACTTTATGAGCCATGCTCTGGCCTCCAAAAGCTAATTACATTTCTCCCAGAAGTTTCAATGTGACCAGGATTTCCTCATCTAAATTGAAATATGCAACTTTTTTTGTTGGATGGAAAAAAATTATTTTAGGAACTACCAGGAAAAAGAAAGTTTTCACGTATTCTAAAGACGAAGCCACAGAAATCAAGGGTTTTGAAAATAAACACAGGTAAAGTAAGATGATGTGTACACTAAAATTAAAAACATCTATGTTTACAGCAACAGCAACCAAATTACTCAGAAAACATCACGGTGAGATTGTGAAAGACAGAACAGAAAGTTAGAATCCTTCACATCATGAATGTTGCAAAAATCAGCTTTATTAGACTCAGCTTTTTCCAAAGAGTACCACCAGATGCCACTGTAGGAGAGAAAATGTTTTAACAGGCTCATGGCAAATGTGATAAACATTCGTTTTCATTATTTGGACTCTTGTACATTGCTGAAATAGTATTTTCCCTCCTAGTATATGTGCAGCTTTCTTATATTAAACATTTCTCTTTCTATATCATCAGTTATTAATTTTACTGCTCTTGAAAGTTATTGGGGAGAGAAAATAATGCCTTGAAATCTGGATGTGATGCACATTCAGCAGAAGTGCAATGTAAGAGCTGATGGACTGAAATTATTTCGTTTTGCTTAGCAAATCCAGGAGTCTTAACTATGCAATTCTGTGATAGGTAAATCTCTGTGGTGAGTTCTGATCTCACGTTCCTTTAATTTATTGGCTTTAACCAGTAGTACTTTCAAAATGAACCTCTCTAAATTACACCTGTCTGCATTACTGAGTCTCCTAACATTTTTATAGTTTTCCTTATAATCACAAAAATTTTTGCAGATAACTGTGCAAACCCTGAGAGCAAGCCCAGACTGTACGAGTGGGAGCCCATCAGTCCTAGGTCCGCTGACAAACTCAGTACCTTTCAGGCCAGCTGGAAGGTGATTTACTCTGTGCTATCTTATCTGAGATCTGACTGATTCTAATTTCATTGACAAGTTGGTCAAATTCCCCAAGAAACAAAGCAGGATTCTGGGAGAAACTAACAATGCACAGATGTTACTGGAAACCATAATTAAAAAGAAATTCCAAAGTTATGAGAATTTGCCTAGGAACCAAAAGACAGTATCAAAGCATATGTATCTCCTGTATATTATTAAGCTATTATATGTTATTGAAATATGCAAATCATGGCTATTAAGGAGGAATTAAAAGGAGCAGCCAAAGCAGTAAGAAGTTTGCAGGTGGCATGCTGATTATTTAAAAATGCTATACCAGAAACTAACAGCAAACATTTACTACTTAACAAAAAAGACTTTAAAAGGACCACACGCACACAGAAAGCTGGCATGATTAAACAGAAATGTGAAAGTGGCTGTTAGAAATAACAGTCAGTCTTCAAAAAGTGGAAATTATGTTCAAATGAGGAAACCAGAACAGAACATCAACTCTTCCACATTTAATATAAACCCTTTATAAAGTGGGCCAAAAATATTTTGAGGAATAACTTGTGATAAGCATAAGAACTAATAATAAAACTTTCTCTAAACACATCAGAAACATGAATTATGCCAGACAGTTTATAGGCATTCTATAATGTTTGGGATATAAAAGGAGTATTTAAAGAAGATAAGCCCAGAGCAGAAATACTAAATGAATTTTTCACATTAATGTTCTCCATGGACAAGCTTGGGCAGGTTTCCACAACAGAACCTTTTTTATGGGGCCAAGTCAAAGAAATTATCTCGAATTGAAGTGTCAGAGAAGAAATTTCAGATTAGATAGACCCAAATGGTAACAAATCACCTAGATTAGATCAGTTTTTCAAAACACTTCTAAAGGAAGTCTGATATATGTGACAAATTATTAACTGCAATCTAACTCAACATGTAGATTGGCCTCTGTTCCAAAGGAATGGAATGTGGCAAATGTGATGTTCCTTTTGTTTTTAAATTCAGGGGAACCTCAGGAATTACAGACCAATAAGCCTGACCTCTGCACCAAGCAAGCTGATACCAGCTGTGATGAAAAATAGGCAGACTTATAGCTAGCCATGACATAAAAATGGAAAGTTGATAAAACTTCTGCAAAGGGACGGTATAAGGCACAAATTATCAGAGTTCATTGAAAGATTCAGCGTGTAAGTAAATGAGAATGATTTGTATGGTACACTATAGATATAATTCCAGAAACTTTCAGCAAGATCCTTCACCAAAGCATGCTGAAGAAAGCAAGCATTAAATAAAGCATGTTTTCTCAGGTGTTCATATGTAATTGAAAGAAAAACTTCAGAAATCAGAATAGGGAGTGGAAGAGTAGCATTCCATTTTCATAGTGGCAGTGGTTTACTCATAGGTGTTCTCCAAGGTTTTATGCTCATGCCTGTGCTACTTTACATTTTGAATATTTTTGAAAATAAGTAAATGGTGAGGTCATAGGATCAGCAGATGATACGAACCAAGATCCAACTGTGATGGGATGCAGAATGTTCTCTTAATACAGAGCAATTTGGCAATAAATGGTGGAAGAAATTCAATGTTAAAAACAGAGTAATACCCATTGGGACAAAAAAAGCCTCATTATAATTACACAAGTGCAGCTCTAAATAAGTTATAACTACAGGAGGAGGTGTCTGAGTTCTTGGAGAGCTACTGTATGCAAATACTCAGCAATGGCAAACAAACAAATCCCCAAAGTATTAGGAGAAGCAAACGGCAAATAAAGCAGAAACTAGGATGAAATTATAACTATGATGCAACTTACAGATCCAGATTTAGAATTTTGACCCACATTTTGAAAACTGCATTGTTCTCCTCTTGCTTATAAAAAAAAATACCCTAGAATTAGGAAAGATAGTAATGATGGCAATATGTGTGACCAAAGATAAGGAATGGCTTCCACAAAAGATGAAACTTAATAGAGTAGGGATACTTTAATTTGATTAAGGAATAATTGCTTGGGATATGATGTAACAAAGCTTATGAAACCATTAGTGGCATGGGAAAAAAAGAGTATGGAGGGATTCTTTCTTCTATCTCTCAGTGTAAGAACTGGGTTTCCTGAAATGCCGTTTGTGGATGGTAGGTTCAAAATCAAGAGAAGGGAGTAAGTTTTATTTTTAGTTGCCATGGAACAGTAGCCGCTGTCTCAGCAGCAACTCCTGCTCTATGGAGATTTTACAAAGCCCACAGAGACAAAAGAACATTAGATAAACAGCTAAACTGTACCTCAGTCAAGTATAAACAAAAGTGATGATTGTCTACTGTTAATGAAAGGTAGACACTAGCTTCGGGGAGATCTAGTTGTGAGAGGGGAATGAAATCCATAGGCCTGAGGAAATGGTGTGTTGTGTTCATCTATGAAAGGAGTCTATCAGTTGCACTGTTCAGTTTTACCACTCTTTTTTACAACAGTCAAATCTCAGTCAAAATTGCCAGTATTCTAGGAAAACATGAGGACTTTTTCAGTAAAATGTTAACCATTGGGTTACATTTAGGATGCATTCCAGCGAGGTTTTGTGATTTGTAAGTAGATATCAATACCCAACAGACAGAACAAAATTCCCTTTTTACACAATAGACAGAAATAGGTCCTGCCACAGGATTTGTCCCATCCTAAAGTACAAGCCAGATGTGTGGCTTACCAATTTCCAGTGGTACCTGTCTCTTTGCATGGGAGTCCCAGTGAAGAGAGGGAGCATTCAAGTCTTTTGAGCACAATAGTCCTGTTGTCTTTGCTACAGCTAACTTGAATTAAAGTGATACCTCTGTGCATATTTTATGCAGATGTTTTTGTTCAAGACAGCAGGAGAAGAGTTAATGCAATGTAGATTACCATTTAACTTTGCGGTGAAAACAACTTCTACAACCTAAGCATCAGTCTTTTCCCAACATGTATCTCTGCATAGCATATTTTTTTTCATAGAGTAAATGTTTTCTCTGGAAAACAAAATGCTAGACACTGTGAGATGCAGCCTTCAAGACTAATTATGATAAATGCGTGCACAATCAGTGCAGGAGATTGTGAAGCTCTGCGCAGTCCAGAAACCATTTTAGATGGATTAGTTCAGGACCATGTCCAAGCTAGGCCCTGGGAGTGAGTTACATTTTTATAGATTTTTAGCAATGGCAGGTAAAGGATTAGAAAGTTATGGCTGAGACTCCTAGCTATTAAGAGCTTAGTCATGATAACAGAAATAAGAGTAGAATGGTATATGAAATGGCTTACCTCTGACACAGAAAGGTCATCTGGTTTTGTTAATGACATAGTAAAGCAATAAACCTTGTTACATGTGAATCTGTTAAATTAGAGCCTATGTAGAATGGGAAATAGAAGTGCATTATCAACAAATTCACTGAAAAAACATTTATAAGGCCATGATATGCTGACACCAAGCATTTTAGTATAAGGTTAAGATGTTATAATAATACATTCGATAACTGTAATGGGACTTTCAATGGAAAAAAATATTTAACTGTAACATTTAACTGAAAAAATTATAAATCCCAAATGTATTATGGCATGTATTACCACTATAACTTAAAATTAATGTCTATATTAGATAGTTCCAAGGGAAAAAGGGGCATTTTTTGACTAATGGAATCTTAGTAGTTCTGTCTCCTTTCACTTGTTCCTGCAGAGTGAAAGACATTGTGAATATGAAAGCAGAGAAGCAAACCATTAAGAGGTTTAGCATCTTAACTACAGCTTTATTTCTGCCTTGCAAGCATAACATATCCCATACTAGATAATGACTTTCCTGGGATCTTCAGAAGGATGAACATGAAAAAGAAAAAGAAAGTCTGGCTTTCTGAGCAGCCTTTGTCTAGCAACCTATGTTCATACTAAAGGTGTTATTTCAAGCTGTAGTATACATACCTCACCAAATAAGGGACCAGCCAACTTATGTAAAAGAATAACCTGCCTCTGAGCAGAACTTATTAGCTTGGGCACAGTTCCACATTAGCATGTCCAAACAGCTTTTGGATTGAATGTGTCTTCCATTTTGCACATTAGAAAATGAGCTAAGCTATTCCACAACTGTCTCCACCTGACCACATAGACATGCCTTCATAGTATAGATTTGACCAAGGCCCTTCCCCAGTTTGCTGACACAAATTGGCTGTCAACTACTTCATTACTTCCCAGATAATGTGAAGCAGCCACAGCAAGCTGAGTTAGATATCTATATTTAAATGAAAGTCATTAGATGAGCACTCAAGAACACATAGCGCAGTTTCTGAATTTTGTAGGTTCCTTAAAAAGTGTGGTGTGAAAGTAAACAGTTTTCTTTGTGTGTTTACTTCTTTAGAATAAGGATTGTCTGAAAAATGATTGCAGTTAAAACTGAAGAGAGAAAAAACGTAGAAATTCCTGTCATTAGCCCTATGGATCAATCAATCTTCAGTGAAATGCAGACTGTGCTTGGATAAAGTTTAGGAACTCTTCCCTGAAAAACACATCTTCGTCTGCGGAGCACCTATGGTTCAGAAGAGAAGGACCATCCCGTTTAACAGAGAGCCTGCAAGGACTCTGATCTGGTGAGTGGCTGTGTTGCATTCCATAATTGTTGTGTTTCTAGAAGGCTTTACTGGGAATGCACACCTTCCCAAATCCCCAGTTCCTGAGTGCACGCACTTCAGTCTGTTACGCTGCTCCCCTGCCTTTCTTCTCAAAACCCAAAGCATTTTGGATTTGACATCTGGAATGTAAGTGACAATTTCAACATTATGGGGATATTTGTATAACTGTGTGATTACATGCTACAGAGGAACTTGATGCAAGTCCAAAATGAAGGCGGCCACGTAAAAAAGGTAAACATTAGAAAGAAAAGACAGGGTTCAGCAGCCCAAAAAGAAATATAGCCCTCAAATAGGAAAAGAGAAGGGGGGAGGGAGGAGGAAGAAACAAGAAACCATTTAATAAGACATTGATTACAAAGTTGCTTCATTGTTCCTGTTTGGCTGTGCAAGATGAAGGGGAAAATAACTTTTCAGAATGCCACATGAGCATTAATATTGATGGCCTCATAAAAGTAAACCTGGGTTTCTCAAGGGAGAAGAGTGCAAACACTTCTTTGTCATTTAAAGCTGAAGTTTATGTGAAGGAGGGTCACAAACGTCTTCAGTCTGTACCACAGCTATTCAATAGACCAAATATTTTTGGCAATGTGCCTGCTCAGCTGAGTGTGTCAGTGCTGCTTGCTGGGTTATGTAAGGGGGGATACTGCAGCTGAGGCAGCGAAGCGGGAAGCCTGAAATGTTCCAAAAGACCAACTGGGATTTCCCCTGCTGCTATTGTCACAGCATAGCCACTATTTTTAATTTAACCAGTATAAATGAATTTACTTGTCCTTTTCTAAACTCAGTCTGCTACTCAAAAAAAAAAAAAAAAAAAAAAGGAAAAAAAAACAAAAACCGGGAGGGGGGGGGATTCAGGCAATGCTAGTGGGATTTTAAACATGTTAGATCTTAAACACACTAATTCCCTGCCTAGTGGGGAGAAAGCTGGAAGACTAAGAAGCACAGCCATGTCTGCCTCATGCAGTATTGTGACGCTTGGTGATGGCAGGACATACCTGGCTGCGATGCAAAGGTGGTAGAAAGCCAGCTGAAGCTGGCAACTCTGCTTGCATAAATCAGAAATATGTTTAGCCAGCAGTCTTAAGGGGATACATTATAAACAACAAAGAGGGCAGTGTGATGTAATTTGTTATTACAGCAGAGGGATGGGAACCAGGATGCCTTGATTTCCGGTGTTGTCCAAGTTACACACTGAGGACCTACTCTTGCCAGGTACTAAAAGTTTTCTGACTTAGGTTCTTGTCTATTCGGGATCTTGCTGTGTGGCCTTTCCACCTCCACCTGCTTTAGCTGAACACTTGGACTACAAATACGGTTCAAAATGTCACTGGCTTGCAAATGGGAGGTTTTGCTGAGTCATTGTTTCTAGGTTGAAAGAATTATGTACACAGACAAAAAGAGTTTTGAAATTAATTTTTTGAGAACCTTGAGGTTCCAATAAGATACATTGTCATACTGCTTTTTTTGAGTGGTAATTATATGCTGCAGTAACATAAATCCTGTGACACATCTCTTCAGCATGTATTTGCACATGAAAAATACACAAAACAATATTGGCTCTACCATGGCTGAGTTGCTGAGGAAAGGACACAGTAATAAAGACAGTGAAGTGTAAAAACTCATACATTAGTCACATATGAAGCTAGAACTAACAGTTCCTGGACCCTGGCCCAGTGTACTTTTCCTTTGGCCAAAGGGTAAATTCGAGGGTAAAACAGAAATAAAAAGTTTAAACATGTCCATGGTTACTTGAATTCCAGGGTTGAATACGTGACCTAGCATATGCGTGACTCAAGAGATGTAGAGGAATTTGGAAGAATGTGAGGAGTACTGGTACATTCTGAAAAGTTGTGAAGTGACTAACAAGTACCACTATGCACTTCCAAATAGTTGTTTTCCAGAGATTTATAATTTGTTCCATGATTTTCATGGCACATCTCATCATGATCTCCAGCTCCAGTCCTGATATCCCCATTAAGTCCCTTGTTTAGTCATTCCTTCTTTTCTTTCTCCTCCCTGACCCCTAAATCCTACTGTCCCCCCATCATACGTTTTTGACCCAGTTTTTCTTTCTTTCCACAAGCTTCCAGTTCCTTTTTCTACCAGGTTTTCTCTGCAATTTCCTCATGCATCAGCTTCACATCCATTTGTACCCCACTATTCTATCAGGCAGCTTCATCCTTTACCTGTAACAAAAAGGAAAAAAACCGGAGAAGATAAAACCCAAGGAAAAACAAGCTCTTGATCCTGATCTGTTAAATCCCAAAGCTGCAACTGTAGGTAGAAAAAGCTCTGTCATTGTTGGCTGAGAGTATTGTTGCACCCTTTGGGATTTCAGGTGCAAAGTGCTAGTGAGTCCCTCCTGAGGACTGATGAAGAGATTTTTCAAAGACTTGGACCCTTGTCAAGCTTGGTAGACTTTTCACTGAACACAGGAAAGGACATACCCATTGCACACAGAAATTGTCCCCTTACAAATTTCAGATCAGTTCTCCAAGGTGTGAAGTGCTTCAGCTGTTCAGAGAAAAGGTTGTGAACAGACACAAACCCATGTAATTTGGCCACGACTTTGGAGGAGACAGAGAGGGAGGAAGGGAGGGAGGGAATGAAGGAAGAATTGAGGGAGAGAGGGAAGGAAACGTGATTTGGTCTGCAGCAGACTCATGAGACGGTCTAAAATTCAAATGTGCAAAATTTTAATGGTAAAATAGCAAACAGTTAAAGTACTGCTCAGTTAGAGCAACAGAATATAGGGTACTATCACAGAAAGTGTCAGGCAAACTTACTCATAGCTCCTGCTATCAGCACCACGTCTTACTGCAATTCACACATAGTAAACACAAACTTTTTCTGCCATAGTTAGGTTTTATATTCCTGAAACACATCATAGGCTGACACTTTTCTTGAATGCTTATGACCAAAAATATATTGCTGTTGAACCTTTTGTTTTAATTATAAGTTTACCATTTTAAAATTAGTGCTGTTGTGAACAACAGAGGAATTAAAATAATATTGTGGGAAATTCTAACTCATTAATGCGCCAAGATTTTTTCAGATTGCTAAATTCAGGAGCTTCAGCTATGACTTTAAAATCGTTGGCACTTCTTTCTCTGTGGGTCTGATCCTGCGAAGTATCAATTGCCTTCTATAAAGCAGCCCCCAAACGTGTCAAAACCTTGTGAATCAGGTACTCTGCCCCCAGAGTACTGAGCCTCAATACAATTTTATTTGGATTCTATGTGTGTCTCTTAAAATTCCAGTCTTTTGTCATTATAATTTATGTTCTTGTATACTGAGATTGCAGACACTGTTTCTGTTGATCACTGAAAACTTTGGCATAACTACAAATAAAACATGCAGCATTATGCACTACACGCCAGATGTGGATTAACTAACTAGTGCTTGTGTTCCTAGAAATCAAGATCCAAAAATGTACTTATGCATAATCATTCAATATAGAAAACCATATTTTAACATGTGATCTATTTAATCAGTCATTTGCCAGATCAGGGAAACATAGTTTTATGTGATAAATTAGTCTGTATGTGATAATCTGTATTTTTCAGACTTTTCCAGGTGCTTATTTTAAATTGCATAAGTCTTTTCAATTTATCCTTTCATCTGGAAGATCACAAAGTGCTAGACAAATGATAGCACTGAGCAGTAGAACAGTTGTATGATGAAATGTGGCAAATACTCGGTGACAAACAGGAAATCTGTGTGCCATTTAAAGACAGATTTAAAAACAAAAACAACAACAACAACAGCAAAAACCCAACCCAGGATTAGGCTGGAACTATTGGGATGATTAACTCCCTGGATGTGAACCTTTGACCCACCTTGTACCATTCTGATATTTTAGCTGAAGAAGACAGTTCGCTTACAAAAAGGACAGGGTAGCACTCAAGAAGCCAGGCCAAGTCCTGAGCAGGGGCGCACTGTGTGAAGATCCCTACAGAGCTCTGCTAGTGCCTCTTGGGCCTGACTTTATGGCAGATGCTGCTAGGCAAGCTCAGTTCTGGGTAGTCTTGCAATGTGAACAATCACCCTGCAGAAACCAGCGTTATTATTCTTTGTAATTAATAATTATTCTCGGTTTAATGGAGCTTTACAAAATACACATTGAAATACATTCGTTGCTGCGCAGGCTCTCAAAATCAAATGGATCTAGATGTGATGAAGGCAGAGTCTGCCCCTCTTTCTGGGGCAGTCTGTCATGCACTTTGAGAAAGGTTTTCAGGGAGGAAGGAGTGGTGGTGTGGGCAAGATTCTGCAACAGCTCCAAGTACAGCAGTACAGCAGGGCTATCACATTTCTGGTGGCACCTGACAGTTTTGTTAGACATCCTCATGCATGTTGCTGCTTCTGAACCAAGAGCCTGTGTGGATGAGATCCCAGGGGACAATGCCAACACGAAGCTTTCTGCTACCTGACCAAGACTCCTGAGCTTCCCATTCCTCCAGATCCCATGGCCAAAGCCTGCAAATACTACAAAACCATCTCTCCACTCCTTTCATCCAAACCTTTTTACCTCCAACTCACTTTTCCACTGGCAAGTCTCCCATTCTCTCCAGTTTCCCAACTCGTCCTTCAGCCCTGCAACAGCTGCAGGGCCCCCAGCAAGGAGCCTCCTGCTCCATATAGCCTTTACTTTGTCCCTTCCTAACTCTTCCCCCGAGAGCTCCCACACCACCATGCCACCTCTACTACTCTGCCCATCCAGCCACTGCTAGTCCCCCACCTACTGCACTCCCTTGCCCTCTTCTTGGCTGCCAGGCCCACCTGTGCATGTCCCCTCCTTACTCGCCCATCAGGCGAGGCTTAGCTCTTCTGATAGTGTTTCACAAGTGCAGGTTCCAGATGTTCTTCCTGGGAGTCCTCTCTGAGGGCAGAATTGGAGGGTGTATTCTGGAAAAAAAAGGCATATAAGTAATCCCACTGCAACATAAAAGGAGGCATGAGGAATTGTGAAAAAGAACGGTGCAGAAAAAAAATCCACAAAAAAACATGTACGTAGTGAGCATGGGGAGGGGAGAGATGGAGTTTCAGGACCTGAGAGAAGATAGCATTGGTATCAGCGACTGAGAGTTCAGGTGATTCTGATGAGGTTGGAGATGAAGGTAAGGAACCACGGGAAGGAAACAGATGTGCTGAGGCACATCAAGAAAGTTGTTTCGTTCTTGTAATTGTGGAAAACTCTGAGGGAAAGGTAGGACTCATGTTTTATTTGCTTTCACCAAAAGTAGATTGAACAGCATTATCCTCTGCTGGAAGGGGAACGTGTTTAGCCAAGGACAAAAGTTGTAATTTGTGGCATCCAGGAGATCTTGTTTTGGACACCACCGACAGGACTCTGCCAGATATTATGCCTGCCAAACACAAAAGCATTTGCTTTTTAGAAATGTCTTTATGAACCACTCATAAGTCTGGACAAGGAGAGATCTGACAGGCAGTTTGCAAAGCGTCATGGCTGCTCATGCTTGGCAACAGCACACCCGTGTTGAGACACAGCTGCACAAAGCTTGCAGCTACGTCCCTGTGGCCTCAGTAGGGACAGATGATTATAGCCTCCTAATCCACACCAACAGCTGACTCTTGATTCTTTGTTATGTATCAGGCAATCGCATGACTGCACTCGCTATATCTATTGTCTGTATCCTGGTTATTTCTGTAGCTATAATCCTAGGTCTGTGTGGATAGCATTCAGATACCCTTTACACTGTAACCCGCCTTTTTTGCTTCTGGCTTCCATTGTCGTGACACTAGAGGGTGACAAAGATCCAAAGGAGAACCACAATGGAACCATTTAGAACAGGAAACTTGAAATTCAGAGGAATTTCTTAAAACTAACAAGTCTTCCAGTAGAACAGGTGTGAAGATTCAGCACTGCTAATAGCAATTTAATAGAAGCTAGTGACACTTAATTAATTGATGCTTGTTTGATTCAGACCAACCCTGAACCAGATTGTTCAAAATTAAGAAGGTGGTGACCAGATTTTCCGGGACAGAGTTGAAAAGCATACAGTGGCATTGTAAATTTGAAGTAGTGACAGGAAATCTGTGTCTTTAGAAGGTGTGAAATAGAAGACGAGAACACATAATTACATCTAGTCACTAAAAGTACTGTTTCTGATAGGAATGGCAGTTTTCAGTTATAGGATTATATAGAGAAAGAAAACTTTTCTCTATGTAATATTGCTTACAAATGTTAATACGTCAGGTAGGAAATGCAAAAGGTCCAGTTCCTGCCTTTATAACACTGTGGAAACCAACCTCCTTTTCTAAAACAGTCTCATGCTTTGCTACTGCATTTTTATGGGCATACAATTTATTTTGCACATGAAAACAGGGTTTGGATTATCTATTGGTCTCTTGTAAACACATACATGGCAAGAGGTTCAGGATGAAATCAGCCATGTTTTCACCTCCAGATGCTGTAGCAATCATGTCAGGCATTGCATCACCTAAAACATGGTCCACTATTTATGT
Organism: Ibycter americanus; assembly: GCA_035590275.1. Lineage (NCBI taxonomy): Eukaryota > Metazoa > Chordata > Aves > Falconiformes > Falconidae > Ibycter > Ibycter americanus. The sequence goes on from JAVJGI010000050.1 coordinate 104,366,801, forward strand.
TAAATATTTAAATCATTAAAAAATAGTAAGAAATGCTTTGTTGAGTTAATTTCCTTAGCTTTATTTGCAGATTCAAAGTAACTATGTAAGTGGAATTTGTATTATATTACCAGCTCTGAGTGCCTTATCATGAAATTTAATAGAAACTGTAATATACCAGCACTCAGAAGTGTGTAAATCAGCTTTCACTTCTACAAAATATTTCCAGGCTGCAAGACAGCGGAAAAGGAGTGGGAAAAAAAATGAACCTGAATTTCCAGCATCTTAAGTGCAATGAAAAGAAACTTCCTTTGTTATTTTAAAATGTTATTCTAAAATTTATTGTTATTTTAAATTTTTTTAGGCAGTCTTGTGATGTTTAGGCTCTCATTCACGACTCTCGGGGCTTGCTGTTGGCAATATGGCATGCAAATGGCACAGTCTGTGCTAGCATGGATTGCTGACTGCAGTGAAGGATTTACCTCACCCTTTAAAATGAGCAAAAGACGTGTAAACCAGGCTGATGGAAACTTTGGGAAGAAGTAAGAGATTTGGTTAAAGATTCTGCCTGCTTTAAGCGCTTGGCCAAAAGCAATGATGTTTAGTGGTCAGAACACCACGCAGACTGTAACACTTGCTGTCGCCAGAACTAAGCCAGCACTTTGCCTAACAGAGCCAATTCACCTTTGCCCTCCCCTCGCCCGCTGCAGAGGTGCCCTCCTGGAAGATACAGCAATTTTAGGCAGGTGGGCTGGGATGCCATTTGTGTGACGTCTGTGCACAAGACAATGTAAAGGTCAGAGAGAAGGTGTGTTTTCCCTGAGGGAGGAGGAGAGCCCCACACGGACTGTGATGTGCATGTTCCACACTCCGGATAGCCCCTGTGGGAGAAGGACCAGTCACCTCCTTTGGGGCTCCATGTGCTTGCTGGGTGAAGCAAAGAGGGCAGGACCCGGATGTAGGACGTGGGAGTAGAAAAGAGGACCTTCACATGCTTTCATAGTCCGCCTTTTGCTTCAGTTTTCTCTCTAAAATAGTGTTCCTGCCATAAAAGCTTTTCTAACATGTTTTGAGATCTTTATGGTCCAACAGAAACACTAGTAAAAGCTGGAGAGGAAGAACTTGCTGTCGTAGACCTGTGTACTCTGAGCAACAAGGCCTGAAATCATCTCACCTAACTGCAGGTGCTTAACCACCATGGGTGTGGGGAGGCTGTAGCTGCCTTTGGTCTCTGGGTAAGCAGTGACTGGAGGGTGACTGGAGCCTTTGGGCTTGAATTGACCCTTCTGACCAGTCTGCAATTTGTCTTAGTGCCCTGCTTTCCACTGAAAGATACACTAGAAAGCATTCTCAAGAAAATATATATATGTAACAGTTGCTTTGTGCAATCTTTTCAGTGTACTAGCAGCCCTGATTCTCAGTGGTAAAAAATGAGGGGGGAGCCACCCAGCAGTTGGTGTTAAGAGGAAGAGGAGATTGCCTTCACACAGTGCAAGGGCTCAGCCCCAGGAAAAGCAGGCAATAGCAATTACAGAATCACATAGATGGTTTGCATACCCACTGGTGGTTTTGGTGCCGTGAAGAGGAATAATACTAATATGCTCAAGATGCTGTACAGAGAGAATCATCTGTATTGGTATCTCAAAGACTGCGTCCAAGGGAATAAAAGTGGAAGTCAATGAAAAGGGAAGTAACTCTAAGCTCAGCACAGGTGGGGAGCATGTGATTTTGCTGTGACATCTGGGCCTCTGACTTCTATATGCAGGACACTCAGAAGAACTGTAGGTGAGGGATAACAAAATCATGGTTACAATAATGCTGTTGAGGACAATGGAAAGGCATTTGAGTTCGTTTTGCTTGCAACTTTTTTGTCACACTATTTGTTTTCTTTATTTTATTAAGCCACTCAGGCTATAGGTAGGTGTGTGGACAATTGTGAGGGATCTGAGGTATCTGTTATGAGTTTAGCAACCCCACGGGCTGGGATGGGAAGTACTGCCTGTGAGGCTGCAGACTCACTGCCGATGGGGAGGAGTACAGAGCCATGTCCCCCCTTGCAGAGAGCAGATGGCAGAGGAGCCCCTCCAGGAGCCGGCTGTGGTCCAGTTCGCCACCCTCATGTAGGACTTACTGAGCCACTCTGCTGCTGTTGTTGATGTTACAAAGCAGTAGGCCACCAGATTTTTCAACGTGTGCTGTGGAAGTCTGTTTTTACTCACACAAATGGTCCCCAGGAAAGGGCTTTGCTGTGTTTGACAAAAGCCTCCAGTGGAAGGCACGAATGCAACATCTTGCCAGTTTGTTTTATTCAACAAGCTTATTTTCTTTTGCCATTTAAAGGAAAATGCCTACTTCCTCTCAGACAATTCCTGTCAGTGGTTATTCTGTTTTTTAGTAGGAAGATGGAAGGCTTTTTTCCCCCCGCAGTCTCCAGATATTTGTGTTTTGCTTGCTTTCTCCTAATTCTTCAGTACTTACCTGCCAAATAACTGCCAGTGTATTTTTCTTCTCTGACCATTGTTTGTGAGAGATTAAAATTATCTGTATCTTGGCATGTAGAAATCTAGAATATTCTTCACCTTCCTCTAAGTGACATTATGCTTTGGCACGAGCTGCAAATTTTTCGTAGCATTATTAATGTCAGTGCTTAAAAAGTTTACCTAATCCTGTGCTTTGCATAGAAACTATGCAGACACAGCATATTCCTCCAGGAACATAAAAAAGAGAGTTCTAAAGAGATTTAACAAAGATATCAAGAATATATAATACAGAAAACCAATAAGGACCTTGTAAACTCTGAGTACATCTGCTTTTCAGAATCTGACAGTAGGAAGATGATACACTTACTGGTTTTGATTTCTACAATTATTTTAAGACATCCATGCACATAATCTCATGGTGATAAATTTCTTAAATTCATCACTGTCATCCAGTCCTGCGCCACCATCTTGAAAACTTTGATCTTCAGCTTGTAAGTCAAAGACAAAGTCACTAAGAAGTTGTTTCACAACTGCCTAGTGATTTGATGGTTAAAGTCATAATTCTTTGTTGTTATTTAACATTTGTCATCACTGTAGCCTTTGTGAACTGGATCTTCTGTGGTCCATAGTCTTCATGTTGCTTCAGAAGCATAATGTATGTAAGATTGGCAATGCGGATGTTGTCTGCTTTCAGAGAGATCCATAGAGGGAACAGAGCAGCTTAATGGATTTGTGACCTCTCTTCTATCTCCTGGTTTAGGAACATAGGGCAAGTGGATCAGGCTGGAGTGCTACTGTGCTCTACATGTGCTTTGGCTGCATGAGAGGTCTGCTAGGAACAGCTGCAGTCAAAGCACATGGAAGTCTGTAGCAGCTCTGGCTTTGGTAAGGGAGCATTCAGCAGAGTCAGGAAAGAAAAAAAAAAAAAGAGAAACAAAGGTGCTTCATATCCATTTTCTCCCTTTTCTTCTGCATGAGTATTAAGTGCAGGTTGGTAAAAGTGAAGGATACTGTCCCACAAAGTTGTCCAATGATGCTTTTCAGGATTCTGAAGTTCATAATACTACTACATCTAGAGGTAATGCCCCTAACATATTACAGATCCTTCTGTTAAGCAAAGCCAAAGGAGTAAAGAAATTCAAATACGCTAGAAGAAGCCACTGTGGAGATCTCGTGGATTGACAGAAACATTTGGGAAAGTTTCAAAAAATGGTGACAAGTTAAAGTACAAAATTGCATGAGCCAAATCCTCATCTGGTTAATATAATTTTTTTTTTCTGTGAAACTGAAACCTCTAGGTTCATTAACACCAGATGAAGATCTGGTCCTTGTCTGAATTTTTCCAGGCAGGCAGCTATTACTTTTGCCCTCAGATACTAGCCCTATTCCTTCAATAAAAGAAGGCAGCCAAAAATTCAAAAATAAGGGAGAAGGATATGAGGGGAATTTCCAATTCAAGCCAATAGTAAAAAGTTGCTTCTCCATAATGGTCACATTAAGATGGTAAATGAATTATATTGTGGGTGTAATTGATGGCAATTGTTATGATTGACTGCTGTCAATGTTTGGGTTTTGTTCAATGTCTCATGTTTTCATAAGAGTATAAAGGATTTAGTGTTACAAAGTAGTTAATATGAAGAGTTACGGAGTAGTTAATTACAGAGTTTATATTAAGTTTATTTTAATACAGAGTTTATGTTACAGAGTAGTTAATATTAATAAGAAAATACAATTTCTTTTTTGTCCCTTGTCTGCAAGCAATGGAAAAATCCTTCTGGTTTTCCAAAAATAATTCCACTGAATTTTGAGAAATCTGGCTAGGGTCTGAAGAGTCTCTTTTTCATAAAAAAAAAAACAACATGGGGAAAAGACAATTTTATTTTTTCCTTGGTGATACTCTGCTGAGACTCTCTGAGGAAAACCAAGAAGTTACTGTGGTAACTGTACAAGCTGCAAGATGCTGTTCTTTGGAAAAAGACCTTTTTAGCATTCAAGGGACGTTTTTAATGCTTATATGCCAACATCTTGGTTTTTGTAATGCATACCTTGTAGCTTTTAAAATAGATATTTTGTGAATGTTCTTAATGCAAATCTAAACCCATGTATTTCCTCTAGTTCATATAAGCTTGACAAAGTTACACGGACTCTTTCCTCTGCCTAGTGGTCTGTGTGAGAAATAGTGTCTATACAGCATCTTATCACCAAGTGACACCCACTGTGCTTCCTGTGGTATGTCCTGACACATATTCATCAGAATGTACATTTGGTTAGATTAATATACACATTTATTGGTGGATAACAAACATCTTTAAAATAATGGGTTCCTGTAGAAAGTCCCAGTACTTTTAGGGATCTGGACTGCATAGACAAACCCCAATAACTCAGAGTCAGAGTTGAGCCCTGGATCATCCAAATGCACAGAAATATGTGAGAAACTCCAAACATTGCATGGGTCTCTGTTGTAACATGTAGAGCCAAGTAAGGTCAGTGGAAGTTTTTCCCTTGACTTCAGTGAAACCAAGTAAAAGAGATGACAGACAGAAAGGAATCTGTGTATTTTATAGGTTTGGAATTACCCAAGGAATTAACTTCTCAGCAAAAATGTAACTGTTAAACATCATCAAACACGTCGAGTAGTGTTCTCATCTCAAGCCCACATTATATCCAACTTTATCAGATACTGGCTTTTCGTAATTATTTTTCAATAATTAAATAAAAGGACTTTGTCTGGGAGTCTGAGTCTGTTAGCAGAAGGCCTCAGTACACAACAGCTGCTTGGAGGGGTTTCCTGAAAGTCTTTGTTCAAAGTGAATCACAGCCAAACAAAACATTACTAAGACCAAATTAGTACTATCTACAAAATAGGATGTTTAAGAAACCACACATACATATCAGGCACTTAAGAGTTGATCATGGACAAGATAAAAGACATGCAAAAGCAGCCAGCTTGTGTGAAATACTCCTACCCTTCCTGCCTGCCTCCTTTCCCAGGCTAATATCACACAGTCTGCCCACGTCGTGGAGCAGTCTGGGTTGCAGTGATTAGTAATGGTGACCCTTCCAGGCAGAAACACTGCTTTGGTCACCTCTCATCTAAGCATCCATTTCCTCCTTAAAACAGTAGCAGTAGTGGAAACTCTGGATGGCTTCATGGACTCTCTGACCTTTATTTCTTTTTCTTTTTTTTGGTGTGTATGGAAAAGAATAAAATTTCTATGAGCATTATCTTATTTCTCTGTTTGGTTTTGGTGGGGGTTGGGTTTTTTTTATTGTTTGCTCTGATTTCTGTGTCAAGAAGCCTTTCTGAGGATGGTTCCATTGTTGTTCTCCTGAAGTACAGTTCTTAAAGCAATATGGATACAATTCCATCTGAGAACCCAACCTATTTATTTGTCTATCAGAGAAATCAATGTAGGAGCAGTCCTGATTCAGACAAAACCCCAGTAAATTGTGGTGAGGCTGCATAAAAACCTGCAACATTATTTCATAACTAATAAGATCAAAAAGCCTTTGGAATATGTTTACTTGGTAATTTGTTGCTAGTAAATGGTAAGATATCAATAGCATCTGGTAAGATATCAATAGCTCCACAAGGCCAACCTAGGCCAGGCTGCTGTCTGACAAAGTCAGATACCTGAGCATGAAAGATAAGGGCTCTCCATAGCCTTAAAGTATTAACAGCTCGGGGCGGGGGAAAAGAAAAAAAAATATTAAGACCTGAGTCTTCATATTTACAATTTGTTGAAGTATTATGAGACTCCTGCAAATAAGCTATGACATCACTTTTGTTTTCTGCTGCTATAGTTGTTGCCATCACTGTGCTCAAGAAAAATATTTTTTCTAAGAACCAAGCCCATTTCTAAAGGAGTAAATACCAGTTAAGGTACCTCTGTAGAATAGTGACAAATGAGATGTAGCCATTCCCAAACTGACAATTCATTTGTATTTGTTTCATGCAGTGAACTCTTATTATTGGCAGGGAATTTTCCATAAAAATGGAGGCTAAGAGTACATGTCAAGTCTTTTTGGACTACTACATATAAAATTTGGAATTGCTAACAGATTCTTTACAATAATGTTTGCATATGATTAATACAGTTCTTCACTGTTGTCACGGATCTCTCTACAACTCATGCAAAAATGCCTCTGGCTGAAGTACATAATTAATGGCACCATAAAATCTTATTCTATAATATCAGAAAATGATTTATTACAGCAGATATATGCATTTATCCAGAAAAAAAATTCTTGTATTGGAGGCACACTGTGTTAGATGAAGTATTGTGATAAAATTGTCCTTGATGCTCTTCAGGTGCTTACCTGAGAACTTTAATGAAAGTTAAATTAAATCACCTTTTCGTACAGTTGCTTTTTTATGTATTTATCTGGGTACACTAAATACAAAGAAAAAAAAAAAAAGGATGAAACTTCCCAAAATTCTTGTCTATTTAGAGAAAGCTAGGTTTATTCTTTAAAACACATGCATTAATAATCAAATGTATAGACCAATTACAACTCTGATTTCATCATTATGGAAAAATACTGTAATATGCCCATTATATTCTGTGGTTTTTTCCCAAAATACTTCATCATTAATCATCACCAACAGTTTCACTGTGGAAACAGGTGTATTTCTCCATGTCACTATTTCAATATATTTCAATCCCCATGAAGGAAAATCACTACTATAAGATAAGCAGTTCTACTTAGCAGTTCCAGAAAGCAACAAAAACTTCGTTTATTTGCCTTTTTTCATCCAAAGTATCTGAAAAAAATCTTGATTTCTGAGTCTATCATTTCAGGCATAGTTTCCTCACAAAAAGAAAGTTTAGGTCTCTGAATATCATGTGCAATAGTTTGTGCTGGAGTTTAAAATAGTTCATATAGCTACAAAAACGTCAGGTACTTACTGTCCAAAACCACAACATAGCAGCCTACTACTTCTTGTGATATTCCCTTTTCCAAAATTCACTGAAGTAAGTGGAAATATTTCCACTGATTACATGAGTTTTGGAACAGATTGTGTATGTCTTTAAGCTGGTTAAGGTTCTGCCTAAGGAAAGATTACAGGAATATGATTCTATTTTGAGAAATTAAGAAAATGCCTATTTTAGGAGATTTCCATTTAACATTTTTTGCTGGACAACTGAGTACTTAAACCAGACTAAAAAAAGGCTAAGATAAAGAAAGAATCATCTGCTTACCAGATTGCATACTTTTCTGCTCTGTCTTATTATTTTATTCTCCTAAATGACACATTTCTTTACAAATATTTAACACCTAAAAATATTCAAATGTCAAGGAAGAAAACTGAGGGAATTATTTGACTAATATGTCAACATTACTAATACTTTTTTCAAATAATTAAAATTATTCAGTAAAGCTTAATTAAGTATAAGTAAATTCTGGCATTTGCATTGCAAGATTTAATTGACTTCTTTGACTTACTAATAAATACTTCCCTTTTCTCACATACAGTCTATCAGAAAACTGCTGCAGGTAAACTTCTGAAGTATAGAGAATTCTCTGAAATTCATGACATTAGTTATGGGCTAATTATCCTGGTCTGTTTAATTTCAGTTTGTTCCAACCAGTATTGTAACGTCCATGTTTTGCAATGATATCAATAAATACATTAATGCTAAAGCAGTAAATATAACACATTAAATTTATGGCAGGTCATTCCTAATGAAATAGATATAAATGAAATAACTGTTTTCATGTCTTTATGATTAATAAGTTATTATATAAAATGAAAGTTGTCATTAGAAAATTATACATTTTTCATATGTCATGTAAATAGCAAGATTAACGTACAGAAATTCCACATATGGAGAGCAATCTGTCATGATGATCTTTTTCACTAATGAGTACATATGGTTTTTCCTCATGTTTTTTCTTAACACTTGTACCTAACCCACAGCATTCCAGAGCAATCAGATATTGTGGCAACAAGCCTCCACAAAAAAAAAGTATAACTTTGCTTATGCAGGGAAACAAAAACTTTGCTATCATACATGTATATATATATGTGAAGGTTTTTTCTCTAGGAGGACAAGAAGCAAAAACTTCAAACTGTTTTGAAGAAAGATCGATTGACCATAAGAGGGATTGCAAAAAGTAGTTGCCTGTGATAACAGAGAACTGGACTAGATGTCTCAGTCCTGTATTGCTATTTAGGACAAGTCTGATTTAGTGAATAGAAAATATCTTAGGGGCCCTCTAAGAGTCAGCTGAAAAGGAACCGAATAAAGCTAACTACAGTTTTGTTCATTATCAATATGTAGGCAGGAACTAGTATGTTTGGCATATGTTAAGACTTGTATTTAATTTCTTCTCATGAATTGCAATGAAGTATGCCTTTATAATTACTTATGCATGAGTTAGCAAGCCATGAACCTCCTAAGAAGGAAGTGATTTTCTTCTTTTTGATTTGGATGTTGATATAAACTGTATGGTGTGAACGGAGCCCAAGCTTTGGCATTATTGTATTGGCTGCTGCTACAGTTGTGGTACTACTTTGCCACAAGCCCGTAGTGTGCCAGGGTCTGCCCCTGAAGAGCCTCTCAATCTATGTGCAGGTCTTTATAGGAACCTCAGGGAAAAGAAGGCCCTTCAAAAAATCTAACATGCCAAGGATATAAAACTGTAGAGATCAGTTCCGTGATACAGAGGCTACCTCCTGGTGAGGCTGGATAAACAAGAAGACAATCTCTGTGGGTTACCTGCACCTAGGATCCCAATCTGCTAGACTGGGAGACTTTTCTACTCTTCCTCAAGGCTAAGTCACACAGGGAGAGTTCCTGGAGTTCTGTTGCATTTCAGTCCCGTTCTTCAGGGTTACCAAGGAACCTGCAGCTGAGTAAAACCCAGAAAGGAAGAGCTTTTCTTCCAGCCAGCAGGTTCATGGCTAGGCCATCTGGCATTGATCCACCAGCAGCCAGTGCTTTGGTAATAGAGATCTGTAAGACACTTCCTACCAAAGGTCTGGAATGAAAGGGAAGAGGGAAAAGAGGAGGTTATCAGTCTAGCTGAAATGCTAACTGGAACTGAGGTGGTGAGGTGGATATCCCACCTCAGTGGACATACTTCTGGCCAGCACCTAGGAAATACATCGCCTAGCTTTGAAGCTGAATCCAGATAAGCAAAAGGAAGTACGGCATGTCTTCCAGGCTCATACCCTTGCACCACACAGAAAGATGATCTGGAGGAAATGTAATGTCATCGTCTGGGGGAGCAAATGGTAACGTGTACTGTTGCAGTGTCTGTATCAGTTTATTTCCTGTTGCTTTTGTGTAATGACAATATTTTTATAATGTTAACAACTTTGCATCCAATTTTGTTATTCTTCACTTTTTATCATGTGTTTACATAGCAATATATAGCACAGTCAAAACAATAACAAACACAACGGGAGTCCAAACCATGCATTTTTAAAAGCCATTGCAGACTTTATCTGCTTGCCAACAAACAGTGAAAGCACACACAGAAGTTCCAATGTGCACAGGACTCTCTCTGTTTTCTTTCTTCTGCATTTTTTGGTATGAATATTCAGGCGATAGGTTGTAGTTCATGTGCTGATTGCCCTAAGGGTGACCCGAAGGCTAGGAAGGAACTGTTCTTTTGCTGTGTCCACTCATCTACATTCACCTTCTGGTGGTGTTTGAGGAACCATATTGCCCTTCTCTTCTCGCTCCAGGCTGTCTTCCTCTTTCCCCCTATCCTGCTCCTCTCTCCTGTCTCCTTGTGCAGCTGGCTTGTGCCCTGTCCCTTGCAGTGGGCCATCTCAATTTTTTCCTATCACAGCTGAGGCTCCTCTCCTTGCAAGCATTGTGTAGATGTCCTCCTACCCCAGCAAAAGATTTTTACCTGCTAGCTGAAGAGCAAATGGAGACAGAGAGAAGGCTGCTGATGTCAGGACATGGTGAGAATTGTCTGTGTTGAAGGCGACAAGGCAGGCAGGGCAGGGGCCTCACTGACAGAGGTCCAGTCCCACGCAGTGAGAGCCACTGCCACGTGAAATCAGCCTCTGCTGACTAGCTCTGCATTATCCCAGGCTGTCTGATATCCGATCTAGTTTGTGTAAAGCTACCTTGAGTATCTCAACTGAAGTCTCCAATCTGCAGGATGGATACTCACCAAATCACAGCGTTTAGCAGAGCTGGGCTTGGACCATTTTTCCAGCCCATCCCTTGAAGTGGCTGTGCCCAAGGCTACTAGAGGGAGAGCTAAAATCAGAGTGCTGCTTATGAAATCAGTTCTTTCCAAGTAACTTTTTTTATCTGAACAAAAAAAATTATGTTTTCCCTGGATTGATTAATTTGTAGGGATAAAGGATAGACTTTGCCTTGTTCCTGTTTTCTTTTGTAGGTGATGGTATAGGTAACTGACCAAGGCATCCTTTCTCTAAAGTCTGAGCTCTTCATTAGTTTTGCAACACTGCCAGTATGGAGAAGGAGTCCAGATTCCCCATCCATGCCACTAGTACATGGACTGAAGTTAAACTGCAAGAAAATAGGCTGTTTTTCAAGGATCATTATAGCAAATCTTTCTAAGCTGTGCCAGCACTGTTCTGAAACTACAGCAGGACTTCATGATGAAGTACTTCACTACTAACTTAGGCAAACTTGACTAATAACAGTCCATACATTTTCACAGAATAAACAAATGCTGTGAATATTAGATTCAGTTGTTATGTCTAATTTGAAGTCATGTCTAGAAAACAAATTGAATGTATCACTAGATCAAGAAAACATCAGACTATCAAAGGTTTTTTTCTCACCAACTTTTGTCTGAAAATTTGTTACCAGTGATCCAGGCTTTAGTGCTTGGGTGACAGACGTTTTTATCAGCACTGGCGGGAAAGTCAAAGTGGAAAAAATTACAAGGCTTGTGCTTGTAGCATTTTATGGATTGACATAAGGTTTATTATTGTTTAGTAATATTAATAGGTTGACATCGAGAGGGAGATTTATTGGAACTGTTCTAATATCAAGATGCTTCGGCAAACACAAAAACAGATTTAAGACCTGAAGGGTATCCAGGTTCATTTCAACGTCACGTACAAGTTTGTCAGTGCTCTTTACTTTGGTTTATCTTCCCTCTTGCTGAGTCCATAGCTTCCAGAACTGACTCCTTGCTGATTGTCATAGCATTATGCATTTTTCTTGCTGCAAATGGGAGAACTATTTCTATAATATTTTCATAAAATATGATTTTATTATTAAATCTTTGTTTGTATAATAGAAATTATAACAATAGTTATGAATTACTATTTTCTTTAAACTACACACAATCTTTAATTTTTTTTTTTAATTACCTTTTCTAGACATTTTGTAACTGCACCAAGTAAACTACAAAAATACTAAACAAAGTAATGGTTACAAATAAATCTCAGCTGACAAAACAACGTATAACCTAGGCTATTATTTTATCTTCCTCTAATATATAATACAGGTTTCACATACCTTTCCTGTGTTTATCTAGATTTTTCTTCCATAAAACTTATGGCTACAAGGACTCATAGACCTCACACAAGAATTATTTTTCATCAAAAATTTCACAAACATCTAGTGATTATTTTCTTAGCTGCATGGAGACCTGTGATATCAATGGCCATTTCTGAAAATTGTTACCTGTCAGAGGTAATGTTTATCTAGCGTAGTTCTGGTATTTTCTACCTTTCACCATTTTCCCACCATCTGATTTCCACTTCTACTTGAAATGTTTTTGAAAGTTATTCTCCTATTGTTGTTGTGCATTGTCTGCTATAAAACTGTGCCTAAAAAGAAAATTAGTGTTTTTCAGTGTTCTGCTCTGAGCATTCAGCAGCACCTTCACACCAGTTTCTCTTCCCTTGTACATAGCAACCAGGGGAAGTAAAAGTTTTTAAAGCCAAAATATATCTTTGAAATGGCAAGAATAGATGGAAAAGCAGATAACATATGAAAATACACTTGATATATTTCATTTCTGATCTATTGACCCAAGAAACAACATTCACAAACACATTTAATGACTTGTTTCTTGTGCTGATGATCTAACTGAATTTATTGTCCATAAATCCTTCCTTAAAACTGACCTCCACCCTTATGTATACCCTGACCTTTGCAAGGTAGCTGGGTAGGGGTCTCTTACCTAATTTAGTCATCTAAAAGGCATAAACATAGACTGAACGTAGACTAGTTACCTAAGTGCCTTCTGCAGTCAATGGACACAACCACATGCAGAAAATGATTCATCATGTCCTGAAATATGTTGGATGAACGGCCCATTTAATGTATCTTTCTCTCTCCATGGACTATGGCAACAGCCTAGGCATCTAAGACAAAATGCCTTAGTTTTATACAGCTAAAGTTCGGTGAGATAAATCCCGTTATTGGTGTTTGTGTTGGATTTACTGTCTTGATTGAGATAGTCTTATTGTTTCTTTGTCTGTCTTGTGTGCAGTAACTATATATAATCTTATCTATTTTAGACATATGTTCTGGTTTTTTTCTCCTACACACAAACTTTAAGCTGTGTAGAATAGGAACACGGAGTAGTCCATAGGCTTTAACGCCCCCCCTTAAAAAAAAAAAGAAAAAAAAGAGAAAAAAGAGAGAAGAAAAAAAAGAACAACAAGGAATAAAACTGGTGCCAATGAACAATCATTTAACACATACCCTTTAAGCAATCTGTAACTGCTAATTTACTCAGTAGAATTTATGACATCTGTTCATGAAAAAAACCCCACAAATAATTTAAAGACTGGAAACTCTTACTCTCACAGTTAGTATTACTGAGGCCAATGGAAAAAATTATATAAATAAGGGTTTGAAATCAGTGAGGAGACATGCAAAAATAAGAATTACTTGCATCAGTAAGATTTGCTGAATTGAGCCTTTAATTTACCATCTGCAAGTGTGGCCCGATAAAAGATGTATTAAGAGTTGCCACCCAGCAGTTACAACTCCAGACTGTGTTATGTGATTGCCCATAACCGAATAAATGCATGGTATTTCTGAAGGATTGTGAAGGGGTATAGAAGACTGCTTTCTTTACTGCTCTTCTGGTGAAATTTCATATATTTGAACAATGTATAACTGCAAGCTACATTTATTCATTTTCCCATTTTTTAATTAAAATTTATGAAGGTGGGAGCCAGAAACAATATCTCTGGGTCCATTAAGTAGGAAATTCTTGGCACCTGATAGGATTAAACCTTTAACAGCGAAAATAAGTGTCTTCTCAGAATGACTAGGGATATAAGAGCTTCTGAAGTTGTTGATTTAAACAATCCATAATGACACTGTCTTTCTACACTAAACCTACTGGATTCTAACAGTCCCCATCCCCCCGCACTGTAAAATATATCTACTTTGTGTCAATTTGTGAGGGGAACCTTCGAATATCATTACACCTAGCTTAGTCTTTTCTCAAGTTTTCTCATTCTAATTCAGAATTTCATAACTTTAGTTGGTTGCAGTGAATACTTTGGCCAGTTGGAATGAAAAGAGGCTTTCTTTCATAGAATCATTTAGAATCATTTGGGTTGTTTCATATGCTTGAAAGAGTGATATTGGAAGGAGTTCGAAGCAGACTCAGAAAGGGCAATTCCTTCCACCACATCACGTGTGAAGAAACAACCCAGAGAGAACTCCCTTCCTTGCTGAGCACAACAGGCCAGACTTTGAGGAGCACTGAATCACTGCCAGCTCTCAAAATTTCTCAGCAGCTACTGTTCATCTTCAGCATTAAACACGTAGCTGGACATGCTGTTGAACACATCATTTAAGGTAGTTCCATGGAGTAACTTCTACCAGTTATGATGGGGACTAGACATTACCCATAATTAAATAAAAATAGTAACCCCCTTGACTACTTACATAGTAAGTATTTTAAATATCGCATTACTCAGCTTTGCGAGAAGAGTTTGTAAATATTGAAATGATAGGTTACTATCTGATTGAAACATCTACTAATAAATGTGTCTGTGTATTTAAAATACCTGGATCGAACTGGTATTTTTCAAGAGTTCAGAAATGTTGTACTGGCCTCCATAGGAACATTTTAAATCAAATATCTCACAAACTTCATGCTGATGCTGGTTTTTACAAAGCAATCTAAGACTATATTATTGGGCAAATAACTTAGAATAGAATCATAGCATGATAGAATCATTCAGGTTGAAAAAGACCCTTAAGATCATCAAGTCCAATCAAGTCCGAACTTGGACATCAAGTCTGAACTTGTTTATTTCTATTGCTAGAGAGGCATTTTACTTTTTCCATTGTGTGGATAGCTGGATCAGTCATTAACATCTGTGGAGGACTATTCAACAGTGAAGTCAGTGGAGTCACTTCTGACTCAAAGAATTTTAGGATCTGTCCCTCTTTGGTTATATTCATACTGATTGAAAGCTTTCAGTCTCCTGGGGCTGGGTATATGAATCCATGACCAATTTTTAGTAAAAGTGACACCAGTGTGCAGCCACATGGTCCCTGGCCCCAGTGCCCATGTTCCTGTGGAAACAGAATGGAGGTTCGCCAAATGGAAAAGTGCTGCTGTGCTCCTGAGTCCCACGTCTAATTTGGGTGAGTGGAGAACCCAAATTCTGGGGTTCAGGCATGGTGCTGTGTGAGAAATGCATCTCTCTCATTTCTTCAGTTTCTGTAAAGTGTCATGTTGCTGCCAAGTCAGGTTGTTTGAAATATGTTCTTTAGTGCTCAAGTATTCCTTGCAGGATTATCTTATGTAATAATTTGATTGCCTTATATTTACTTTTGCATTTATAAATGATCCATCTATTTTTAATTTAGATAATACAGCTCCTTCTACCCTGAGACATCTCCCTGTATGCATAGGTACATAGATCAGCAGAAATCTTAAAATATTCATAAGATTCTCTAGTTGTTTTTTCCTAGGCTATGAATCAGTCCTTGATAAAGAGGACATGATCTTGCTTCTGTTTAAATCAACACAATAACCTTAAATTCCCCTCGGACAGAGGTCAGCTCATCATGATACTAAGAAAAGTTTAATCTACTTCTTTTCCCTAGCAAAATATGTGTTTTGCTATCCTTCTGTAACACTGAAGTATTTGCCAGTATTGAAACTTTATTTAGGCAAAGCTCCCTTGAATAGGGATGTCAGTGTAGGACCTACTGGCTTTTTTTAATAAAGCGAGGGAAAAAACCAATTCAAACAAAACCCTAACATATTTTGCCTTTCAATTAAAGAAAAGCAATAAGTGATATTCCTCAGCTCCTCATGTGAACACCTCAGCGCTCATGGGTTGTCCCTTAGGGCACTAGGATGGGTGCAGATAGTCCCAAACCGCTGCCTGTGTGAGTCTGGTTAAGGCTGGCCGCAGTCCAGCAGTTGAGAAGGCCGTGAAGACTGGTCCCTCTGTGAGCAATCCAAGATGGATTATTGTGTAGAGTGGTATGAAGAAGGCTACAATCCCCTTGGTCTCTCTGACAAACCCACCATGGTCTTGCTTGGTCAATGGCTTCATTTGCACTTTCCCCTTGCAACTTTTTATTTCAACTCTGTCATATTAGGTCTTATGTATGAAAGTGGAATAACTTTATACATTCCAAATTCAGTGCACGAAACTTCCCTGCCAAGTCCCACAAACAAAATTACAAGGTGTGGTGAAATCTTACACTTAGTAGTTATTAGATCTGTCAAATGAATCATACTTCTGGGGAATCAGATGTTGTTAAGATTTAAACATGCATAGCTGTAAATGCAGGAAAATAATATATCAGAATACAAGTTTACTGTTTAATGAATCTGGGCACATGATTTCTTCAACCGATCCTGTACACAGAATGTAGGAATAACACAAATGTAGCATGACACAGATAATAGCTATCATAGCCCATGCTAAGCCATTATATGACAACTACAATTTATAATTAATACTGACCCATCTCTTGTGGAAGGAGGTCCTTTTTTGGATGATTTCCAACTCATTCTTTGTGTCCCTAGGCACAGACTCACTGCTGAGTGCTGCAAAGATTTCTTGGTTCAGAAGCAGAAAGGATAAAACAATGTAAAAAAAAAGATTTTAGAGCATTTGATACAGTGAAGCTCAGGAGAGATTCATTTAGTAAAATTTACAAAGGAAAAAAGCATGTATTGAAATATTTTCCTGGAGTTCTTTTTATTGTTGAATTCATTCATGGATTTTCCTTTTCTCTGCTCTGATGTGCAAAACAGAAATAAATATATTACTGGGCAAATTTAAACAGTGTAACCAAATTAAAACGAATGTCAGTAATTACTATTGGATTTGTCTTCATTTGCAAATTCAGTACTAGCGCTGAAGAAGAGAGACAAATCCTATTTGTACTGTTTTTTAGGAGATAAAGCCCATTGCAAGAATCCCTTGTACACCAAAGCTTCAGATTGAAACAAGGAACACAGCTTAACTCTAACCCAGTTTCAAGGCCTGCTCCTGCAAATAGTTGGGGAGTACTGCAAGTGTTCAGCCCTTTGGTGGTATCTAGTGTCTGATTCAACAGCCACACTGTAACCGAAGCAGGTGAGAGATCTCATTTCTTATAGTATATGCCATATAGAATAGGCTGGCCAAACCTGTCCTGGATTACTGAGGGAAGTGGCAGAAGTCCATATTCTGATACTTTTGCTGCGGCACCTTCTTTTAGAAATATCTCTGTGGAGCCAGTGAGGCTCTTATGCATATCTCTGCTGGAAACTGTATGTCCATACCCTACCTCTACAGACTAGACAGCTCTGTGTTCCAAGGATAAGCATATAACCACCCACAGACCTGATGCAATGACACCGTGTCAGTTAATCTGCTGCAGAGATGACAACAAACTACCACGGAATCTTTCATCTCTTTCATATGTTGTCTGCTACAAACAGGAACAGAATTTAGTAGCCCTGGCTACCAGCATCCCACGGCTGGCAAGCTGCACTGTGGGGCTGGGTCAGAAGTGCGCCCAGTTTTAGCTGCCTGCTGCTGAAATCAATGCAGGTATGGCTATCATGTACAGCCATCAGTCTGCTCTTGTAGAAAAATCCCAACCCAACCCGATCCCAAACTTTCCGAATCTTTTAAAGCAAAAGAAAGAAGCCTCACAAACGAAAAAGTAAAACAATAAAAAGCACTCCTAATATATTTAACAGGCAACTAAAGTATTTTTTCCTAGACACCCAGTATTGCAAGCACAACAGCTTTGAAGAAGGACATATAACACATCTATGAGATTTCACCTCTTTAATTATATTCCCTTTATACAACAGAAAGTGACTTGGATTTTGATTTTATGGCTTTTTTATTGAGCTTAACTCTGACTAGTAAATTTCCTTCTGCTACAAAATGTTCTCTGATGCTCGCTATTGTAATAACTGCCCTTACATTGTCTGCTTCTGAGTGCATTATGTTTTAAAATCCATTAACAAGAATGACCCTCCTTCTTCATTGTTAAATTCATTAAACCCAAGAGACATAATTAGTAAAGGAAATACTTGTTTCAGAGAAATTTAAAGTTCTGAATTTCTAACTTGCATTTTGTTTGTCTTCCATCTGATATCATTCTGGTATCTTTTTATTGGAAAAACAGCATCAGAAGACCTTGATGATGTAGCTTGTATTTCCATTAATTCATGCTTGCCAGATAAATTATTGCCAGATCTTCTCAGTCACCGTCTTTATTAACTCGGTTAAATTTCTCCTTTGGGTCATTGTCCAGTAGTTTGTCCAACTCACTGAGCTGCTGCCAGACTAAGGATCCAGTGTCCAGAAGAGTACTCTAGCAGGGAAGATGATGAAATCGTAACATTTGTGGGATCACACTTTTTTAAATTGAGAAGCAGGTTTATGAAAAACAGTCACTGCAGATGCATTTTCTTCAATACAAAGGACAAAACCACTCAGTTTACTAGAATAATTCGTTTGGGTCTGACTAGTTGCTTTCAAAGTCAGTTTTCCTTTGGGCACAAAGCTTCTATTCACAAGAACAACCACAGACTGCTCTGTTAGTGGGGGGTGGTGCAGTGGCCCTCCCACTCAGCAGGACCCATTGAGAGGCTTAAGGTTATCTTCTTATTTGTATTTACTACACAGCTAAAAGCTTCCTCCCCATCTAACTCTTCTTCCACCATGTTCTTACAAGGCTGCATAAGGAGATTAATAAAGAAAGCTTCAAAAGGTAACCAGATCAATAAGACTTTGTACTCCTGCGCTTTTGGTGGTGGTGAAGTAGGTGTATTCAGCATTCTCAACTAGTTCCCCAAAAAATCAGAAGTTCCTGGTGCTTCAGATGGAGCCTGTCCCAGGCACCACATAGCACCATAGATTACAAACCTATTTTCCAAAAAATGATGCTAGAAAAATGACATAACCGAATTATATTTTTATATTGTTCTGCTTTGTTCCAGACAAAACATATCGAATTTCCAAGTGGAAAGGAAAGCTATCTCCCTTCTCAGCCCTCATGTATTAACTTGCCAATATTTGGCTCTATCAACTTGCTTAGAAGCTGAATGTCATTTTGGATTCTTTCTCGTTTTTCCAGTATGTCGTCACCAGCAGGCCAGTTCTGCCACCAGAAACACTTGGCAATCACATTGTCTTCAGCAGCTCTACACACATACGATGGATTCTGACATTGTACAAGAGAAATAGCAGAATCCATTTCACTTCCTCTGGTCTGCTTAGCTGTGCAGAGCTAACAGGAGTCAAAAATAAACCCCAACCCCCCCCTGCAAACAAATCAGCATGAACACACATGAACTGCAGCAATAATGACCAAACTTCTGCAGGATGCTATGGGAAGCTGCCCTGCCTCAGAAAGCAACAGGAGGCTGTGCCTAAGTCACAGGCAGTCTCTCCCTTACCCGCTTGCTGCTCCTAAAACTGTGCTGTTGGATGCCTGGTCCACTCAGCAAGGTTGGATCTAACTTTTCCTTGAGAATTGGCCCACATTATACATCCATCTTGGCACCCATTCAGCCTGCAGTCTTTCTTTGATTGCCAAAAAACATGCTAGTAATTCAGATCCACTGGTGGGTCTGAGATATGAATAGCTGGCCACTGGGAACAGTATGAGAACTTTATTGTCTTACACAGCCCATCATAAACCAAGAATGATTCGCCACATGTAACTGAGCTCATCAGGGATCTTAAATCCTAAGACGTCAAGACTTCCGATCCATTTTAATCACATTTTTTTCTTTCCATTGCTCTGGGAGAGGGGAAAAAAAAAGCTTCATTCCAGCACAATAAAAAAAACAGGGGTTATCAAGAGGCAGTTCAGGGATTGTTTGTGGCCTGTCAGGCAGACTTAGTCAGTCCTTAAGTATATAGTCAGCACACCACTGAAAATGGGTCATTTCTGTATGTCTGTTGGGACAAGGAATTTAGCAGGTTAGTCAGATGGAGAGTTACGCAAACAGAGTTTAAAAAGCAATGCTTTTGTAGACTGCTTAAAAAATCAGATCCAAAATTTGCCATTCATTCAGAAGCTGACCAGAGAGAGACGGGGAAAGAACACAGCTAAAAATTAAAACATTGGAAGACAGATGGGATTTTCTCTAACAGCGTGACAAAGAACTGACAGTGAGAGTTGACTCTTAGTGAATTCTGCTGTATTATGCTCTCAAAGCCATTAAAAGAACTGTTGAAAAATTAACGACCAGGCAGGAGTTCAAGATATCACTCAACCATGTGTTTATTTTTCAGTCCTGACACAGCTTTACGCATGTAAGAGAAAGAAGTAACCTACCATTTGTTTAAAATAACGGATTCCCCAGCAGCCCTATCTCTTCTATAGTCTAAAAATTGCAATATTAAAAATCTATTCATCCAGTTCTCTAACTGGACTTCTAGATTATTCATGTGCAAGACTTGTCTTACAAGCTTGCAGAAGAAAAAGAGGCTGCTCTTCTCATAACTGTCAAAGCTATGGGCAGGTTTATGGATAACGCCATCACTGCAGAGGGCAGACATAGCCACATGGAAATCAACTGAGCTTTGTCCTTCTGTGTTTGTCCTGTTCCAAGCAAGAACCTCCTCTAGTTTTTTCCACCTCACCTTCTCATGGTCTCCCACAGCCTTCAGTACCTGCCTGAGTATCCTTCAGCCGTTCAACTCCTCACTTTCTTGCCATGTTAGCAGTTAGTAATTGCTAGCTCTGTTAGGTACGAACCATTATTTGTGGTGGAAGAAGGAGTAGCTCCCCCAGTCTGCCATGAAATTACAGTGGAAAACTGTATGGACAAGGCTGGGTACTGCCCACCTGCTCTGTTTTCAGCCAGTGACAGTTTCCTCTGTTCCTCCGTATTTTCCTCTGTTTCTAATTCAGCCGTATGTTTGTGTTCTGTACATGTAAGTGAAGTTAGTAGGAGGCTTGCTGCTAACTTCAGTGGGCCTTAAATTTAACCCGCTACCTACGTTTCTACTTGTAATATTAAGTGAAAGGACTGGAATTTCAGCAGTGCTTTTATGAACACAGAGGTGCACACAGTTAAGATCACTGGTGTGAAATTCAAGCCTGTTGCAGTCAATGTGGTAGCTATTTTTTTCGCTATGCCTCTGTTTAGCCCACACCTGAGAAGAAAACACATACAGACACTGAAGTATCATTTATTTATAATAAACATCAGTTGAAAGAATTAAATGGTGGAAACTACCTAATTGTTTGTATCCTTGGTCACAACTATAAAAGCTGCCTCCAGAATGGCATAGCATAGAAATAACATTACTCCTTCAGTCTGTTTCTCTTTTCTTTGTAACAGCCTTCTCGGTAATGCCCCCAGCCATTTGGAAATGCAGCAACAGTGGATTAAATACTATTCTCAGTTTTGAGGAAAAGCATGTGCTGTCAGTACTAACCTTTGTTTATTACTGTGAAAAAAACACAGTAGCATGTCATGCTACTAATGCATAATTTGAGAATTGCATGTTGAAATTATGATGTAATTTCTTTTGTTTCCACCCTGTTCAGATCCCCTATGACTATTCATGTGTGCTTTGGTTTAAAGTGTTTACAAGGATTTGTTTAATTACTGTGTAGCGAGATACTGGATACCAGAACTGATTTTACCTTGGTTGCTTACCACCATAAGCTTGTTATAAGTAGGTTTGATTGACAGAAAATTCAAATTGTTTCAGTGGTCTTTGCTATGCAGATAATGCAGTGCATTCAGTTGCTCCTTAAATCCACTGATTTGTCTGCTTATTATATTTTATCACTACACTTAAGTTGCACTTAAATTTGTTAAAGTGGTAGTATTTATTGGATTTTGTATATTGCTTTTAAATGGTTCCCCTTTCCTTCTCAGGGAAAACAAGAAACAAAGGGAATTAAAAGCCTGTGTAAGAACACAGAGGAAGATGGTGGCAGTCCTAGTAATACCACTTAAGTCCCTTGGCCTCAGTCTCATGCAGCTGCCCTTTGGCATCACCTGAAGAGAACCACAGGTACGTTCTACTGTAAGCTGGGTGATGCAATTTTGCAGACCTGGCTTTCAAGGGAAATTTTCCAGTATACACATGGGAGAGTGCTGGGCAGTGGATACACAGATTTATTTTACATGCTCACGGAGGCCTAATACTCTGCTCCACAGTAATTTTCCTACAGCGTCCACTCATTTCTCTCTCTGGAAGGTTGAAGTATTACCTGCCTCTCGATATAGAGGTTCACCTGTAAACTATGTAAACTGCTTAAGGAAGAAGATGGAACATAATTGCTTTTCATCAAATATACAAAAATATATTTTAGGAGGGTTTATGTGAGTTTTTTTAAGGAATATAAATGTATATACGTGTATATAAATGCTTAGTTCTGAAACTCAACAATGAGCAAGGAAACCAACTGGTCTGAGAAGCCAAACAGCCTGTGCAACCAAATCTAGGACTCTTCAGTTTTTTGTTGTAAGGCTTCAGGTGGGTGCTCATGATTACACAGAAGTCTACACACTGCAGCAGTTCCTATAAGAAGTGGTTTCACCAGTTTTGCAACCTTAATAAAAAGTCATTCTATCACAGAGAAAAAAAAAAAATCCTATTGTTGAAACATGTAGCATGGTTCATCTGTGTTTAAGTTACCTTTAAAAATACAGAAAGTTAGTGTTTTCAGGAACACCAGTCTCTGTCACGTAGCTGCTTGTGAGATACCTTATACTGATGTGCTTCAGCTTCCCTGAGCTGCAAACACTGCTGCCTATGGAGACAGCGTGAACTGATCTTATGTAAAAATATAACACACCCATGACATGGGAGATGGAATAACTCTCCTGGATGTTTGCAGAGCCAGCTGAATTGAAATGAAAAAAAATGCAATAGTTCTGGAAAACACACCATACCATGTGTTCAGAAAGAATTTATGTTTCCCTTCAGATTATATGCTGAACATTGGCAGAATGGCTAAGGAGGATTATTTATAATATACGGTAGTTGCAAAAATTGTATCTTATAAGAAATGAAAAAAGAAAGCTAAGTTAATAATGTGGTTAGAAAGGTAAGTTGGTAAACTAGCCTTACCCTTTCAGACACCAATCGTCAAATAATTTATGAATAGGATTGAAACCAGCTGAAATTCTGAATTTGGGAAGGCTTAATAGTCTGCCCCCCACCCCACTCCCCCACCCCACCCCCCACCCCACCCTGTTTGCTTCTCTTCGTTCATTTGATCACACAGGAAAATAGGCCATAGGATAGGCAGCCAGAATTTCACTTTGCAATAAGTGTCAGCAGTTCCCCCTTTTCTCCTTTTCGCACATTGATCCTTTTATCAAGTGGCTTTCCTGTGGAAGAGGAATGAGCAGGCTTTTTCTTTCTGACCCTTGTTAACTTGACATGCTTTTCCTTTGTTTGTTTGTTTCTGCAGTTCTCATTTCCAAGACGTTTCCTGTGGGCTGCCCAAGTGCACTTCAAAAATGAGAACTAAGTATATCTGTGCAGTATCTCACTGCATGTTGGCTGTCTGAGATGAAATAAATGAAATGACTGACCCATGGCTCTTAAACTAGTTGAGTCCATCCATAACTGTGCCAATGTTCACACTGTTAATCCTCTTTGAAGCTCCAAAATTTAACCTTATTTTGGAGGTCTGGGGTGGGCTTTTATTCACATCCCAAACCTCTTTGCCAGCAGAGCTCTGATCTTGGCCCAGACAAGAAGATACTACCTGTGAGGTGCTAGTTTTTCTTGTTAGTCCAGTGTCAGCCTTCCTCTCCCAGAATCTGAACAGTTAATGTTTTTCTGGAAGAAGTGAGCCAATTACATTTATAGTTTCACAGTATCCCTGACCCTAAGATAATTTGCTGCTGTGGTTTTGCCCCTTCTTAGGTTATCTTGTCATAGGTTTTATTTGGTCCCAGCAGACATTGGGGTGAGAATCACGTGCTCCACAAGGGCAGGGGAGCCCTTCCTTGGCTTTATTCTGCTTGCAGCTTCAGTTGAGGAAAGAACATAGGACATAGTACTATCTACAGCAGAAAACCCAGTGATTTGCATACACTCTGATCTCATCTGAACGTGTTTTTAACATGGATGTTTAAGATATTAATAGACTACTTTTAACTTGGACCTCCCGAAACATCCTCACAGTGATATTGTTACTTTAACAGAACATACTCCTACATGATCCTACTTGGTTAGCCTTAAAAATACTTTAAAAACAGAAAGGAAGAACAGAGTCTTTGTCTACGAATGCTAAAAATCTATCTTCATCTCTGAAAAACTGTCAATGAATTGCCATGGAAACATTTACTAATTGTCCATGTAGCCTATAAAAGTAGTAACAAAAAAAGGTAAGATTTGTCAAGAAACGACACTTTGTGAGAGGTGACCTTAACCAGAAGAAGATTCCGAACAGAGACAGTGTGGTATAGCAAAAGCTTTTCTTCTCCAGATTCTCTCTTGCACATGAGATCACTTTGGTGTCTTCCCTAATGAGACCACATTCCCATTGAATAAGAGTAGTGTCACCATGTCCCTTGATCCCTACTTACAACCCATCCTTCAAAACACAGGGGTTAGTGGACTGTGACTTCAATCCAAAATCCCGACACCCATCCATTCTCTATCATAGTTTTAAAGATGAGAGTAGTCACATTTCTCACATATTTTTTTTTCCATTTCTTTTTTAGTCACTGTAAAAATGCTGTTTTCCAGTTCCAGGTGTATATCTTCTAGGCTAGGTGTGATGCAAACCCAGTCATAGCTTTCACCTTGTGGAATTGGCAAGGTAATTTAAAAGCTCACAGCAAGTCAGTGCAGTAAGTAGAAGCAGGGAAAAAAAAATAGACTCATTTTAAAGTAGGTTAGTCAAAAGTACATCTTGAGAAGCCCCAATAGTTGGTTTTGTTGTTGTTTTTTTGTTTTGGTTGGGTTTTTTTGTTTTGTTTTTTTTTTAAAATAATCTTGAAGTACTACTGCCAGAACCTTATATTCACCATTAGTGCTCTATTGATGAACCCAGGAGGCATTTGGGCTCTTAAAAAAACACACATTGGACCTCTCTTCATCTTTAAGGTGTTGGTGTTAATTGTCATGTAGCAAAGGAATCCATCCATTCTAGGAAGTATTTCTGTAGCTGCGTTGATTTAAAAAACATTGTGAACTAACAGCACTGATTTTGTTCATGGCCAGTTCAGACTGCCAGCTAGCAGTGGAGTAGTTATTGATCTAACATGTTTGTGTACTACTCAATCTAAACAATTCTTTGCTCATTACATGGGTCATTTAACATGGGCAGAAAATAGAACCAAACACAAGGAGCTGCTGTGCTTGCCTGCTTTCCCTCTCTCTTCCAGTACAGAGGATTCTGTTCCCCACCAAGTCCCTGTGCGAACGAATGATGGCTTTTCTTAAGTGAAGTGGATTCTTTACCCATTAGCAAAGCTGTGGAGCTTAGAATTAGTTTCTGCTGTAAGGCTTTCCTCCTTACTGTGTCTGCAGGGAGTTATAAGAAGAAATACATACATACACTTTGCTTAAAATGAGATGGTATATAGAAGTCTGCCATATGGGCAGTCAGGACATGTATGACAGCATACTACTACAGAAGAAATCTTGAATAAAACCGCCATTTCAACCACTGCATGTCTAATACTGATTTTAAACCAATAAGGCCCCCTAACAGAATGGTAACAGTGGAAATTTTCAGCATGCTTTGGATCACAAAGAAGTAATGAAATTGCTTTATATGTTCCTACTAAAAACACCACAAGCCCACAACTCTTTACTCTCTGAAATCCATATTCTGAAACATGAGCAGCCATGCTTTCCTGTAGGTGCACAAACAGATCACTCAGGGGCTTAGTTAGTCTCCCAATACTACTTGTTGCAGATTTCATCCAGGGATCACCCAGAGAGAGTTAACTAGAAGCGAGCGGGAGAGCTGGCCGCCTGGAGACAGCAGGAGCGGCCCAGCAGCGCTGCGCAGCTCAAAGGCCGGGCGGCCGCCGGGGGACAGGAGCTGTCCAAGCAGCCACCGTTTGCTTCACTAGGTGGGAACCGCTGCACAGCTCAGGGCTTTTCTCTTCCTGAAATTTTTCAACTCTTAAACCTATCCTCTCATAGTGACAATGCCAGCAGAGTCCATGACGTGATCTGCACAGAATTTTCTGCTCTTTTGTTTCTTCTCAGTGGATAAATCTTTTCATATGGTGAGCTGGCTGAGGCAAAGCTCGTGACAGAAACTTTGGTCCAGATTAAGTTTTACTAGATACTCGCCTCAGAGGATCATTACACTACAGTTGTTGCTGGTTTAAAGGTAACTAGTTTAAATCTAGCTCCAGTACACATTGCGTGGCGGCCACAGCAGTGACTGCTCAGCGCATGACCTAGCAAGCTGGAATGCATCTTTCTCCATATAAACTTCAGCTTATTTTTTCACAAGTGTAGAGAGGGCATTACCCTCGTTCAGTTCTTGTCATGCGTAATTTTTCTACTAATCTGTTGTACTCTAACTTCTCAGAGTGTGTATCAGCGTAGTCTAAAAATAATTGTCAGAGGAAGACTGAATAGCAAAAAAATACTAATATAAACCACACACGTTTCACAGAAGCATTTGACAGTCTCTCTCCTGATTTATTTTGTTGTATTTTGAAGGAATGTGTTATGTCAAGGAAATTAATTAACATCAACATAGCTTTATGTCCAGGTGCAACATGCACAGATAAAGCACGAGTGAAATGAGATAAAATATTCTGCTTGATGATTAACATTGAACAACGTTGCATTGAACAAGGAGGTGCCAAAGCTTTTAATATGAAGGCCGATCTACAAAAAATGACAGTGTGAATGATTAAATGTTTTGGGGTTGCTACTGATTCACTATCAGAAAGGTTTAGACAGCCAGACTATTGGACATTAAATGGCACAATAACAAGATGCTGAAATCTTATTTGGCTAGGAACTTAGGTCTTCAGTGATCACTCAGACATGGAAGGCTGTCTGAAAAGGTCAACTAAAAGACTACTGAGCATGATAGTAAACATAGGGTTAACAATAATATGCAAAAAATAATTCCAACCAGCAGCCTAAAATTCAAGCATTGCTGTAGAAGGCAAAAGAGTGCAAAGAGATGAGTCAATCTCAATACCTTGGCAGTAATATGCAAGCCAGCGGGGATATCTAGAAGGAAATAATGTCACAAATTGGCAAAGCAGCAACTGCATTTATCTGCTTAAATAAGATTCAGTCCTTGAAAATCCACAACTTAGAGAACAAGCTGAATATTCAATTCATGTTATTTTCAACTTAACAGATGGATGGGAAAGCTGGAAATCTATCAAAAGTATAGATAGTCATCTAAGAAGCTTGAAAAAAAAAATAAAGAAAATCTGAAACTTAAAAAAAATAGTATTTTTTACAATAAGTGAACTCTTAAGAGATTTTCCAAAATTTAACAGTATCTTATGTCGGATACCAAAAAAAAAACCCCTCAAACCAACAACCAAAGAAGAAGATAGCTGTATCTGGGGTAGGTGTTAGCAATAAAAGCGAAGAATCTGCTGGGCAGACGGACAGGCAGAAGCAGGAGCGCGCGCCGGAGGGGAGCCCCGCGGGAGGCGGCGGAGCGCCGCGCGGG